>JARQOD010000010.1:28953595-29019044 GCA_033576555.1 Oophaga sylvatica | reverse complement strand
ATCCGCTGCCAGATCCTAAAAAAAATTACCTTTGATGGAGGAGTTGATGTCCTTACCCACTGTATGAGGGTCCCCAATCTAATCCAGTAGACTTGCGCTAGTTTTTTTGTGCACATGAGCACCAACTATTAACTGGTTTTTTTGCTCACCTAAAAACTAGCGCATGCGCAATTTGTTTAGATGAAAGATGCTGATTTATAAAGTGCCCTTACTTTCCTCTCTCTATCAGTGAACCTACATTTGGGATAGGATAGTGGGGCTAAGTGATAAATGGGTTGGTGTTTAAACAGAGCTGGAGAACAGCGCCCAAAATTACTATAACTCTAGCAAATTTGCCAGGCTTAAAGAAAAGATGGACTGTCCACAATCAATTCTCCAATAGGTAACATTTTTGAGTCACTAGGTCTGTTATTAACATTCTCCGGAATATTTGATTCAGGATCAGTGATCCAGAGGATGGTAAAACTCCCTCATGTGTCAATGTCCAGCTTTATGTAGAAAAAACCTAGCAAGGCAAAGAGATTGAGATGATTGGGATCATCGCATTGGTTTTAAAGGGAACATCTCTATTTTTTCTTGTTCTGTGTCTCAATAAATGGGAATATGTTATGATAGGTAGCAACTCACTCTGGAAAACAGGCAACACACTAACAACTACTGCTGACCCTCGCCGATTCCTATACAGACTAAGATCCTGACCCTGCAGTCTCTAGTGATTCCTGCATGAGCTGGATAGCCCTAAACTACTGGAAGCCCTAATGGAAAATTCGGCCCAGCTGTCTGAAAGGCCGTTGAGAGTTTTCACGTTCCACCTAAAGTAACCGGAGGGCAGAGCAGAGAAAAATTACCAACAGAAAGGAAAGTGTGCTGAAATAGAAAGTGATCCAAGAGTGAATAAAACAAACTACAAAATAAAAGAGTAAGTATGTACCATTAGAGAATATGCTACCTACTTCCTGAAAAGACACAAAAGATAGCTGCAGGGTAAAGAACATAAATAGCAGAGAGATAAACCCTAGCTGGTCTTTCACTGACTGGCTTAAACTACAGCAGTATGGCTGGACATCCAAATGAGACTATCACCAGCAGGAAATAACAGCACGGGGAAAGTACATAAAGCCGCATCCAAAAGGTGATCGAGCAGACAAATGAGTAAATGAAAACCCCTGCAACCCTAAAATGACTGAATCAAGAATAACAGAAACTAAACACCAGGAGAAAATGTGTATCTGCTGTGGTACGGCGGACAGCGAAACCGACCACAAAGCACAGACTCAAGGGTTTGAACCCAGACGCATGACAGAAGATCTTAAAAGGGTTTGTCAAGGTGAAGTCAGCACTGTAGACCATAACAGATAGGAAGAGTGATTTTTTTTCAATCAAATTGTAGTCGTTTTTTTAAACCTGAAAATCTTTTAAGAGTTCATTACTTCATATGTTATCCTATGTAATGACCTATAGACATTTTAATAATGAGATCACTCTGGCATCATCTCTCTTGGGAGGGGAAGATGGGAAGGGAAGGTTGGGTAAGAGAGGCATATGTCCTCTCTTCCCCAACCTGCCCCATCCATTAATGGAGAATATGGAGATGTCTAGTAGAAGGATCCAATTATGACTGCAAACTTTGCGACCAGGAAGACTCGCTTTAAATTGGTATGGCGCAAAACATAAGACCCAGAAATCGTCTTCTGAAGATGGCTTCTATTTCTGGACTGCTCTGCATTAGCTCTCACACAATGCCCAGTGGTTAACAAGCCTGAGATCTCCCCGCTTGCTCCCGCTGTCTGCAGAGCACATTTTTTCTCATTGATTACATGAGCTCAGTGTCTTTAGACTTATTGGTTCTTGAAAGCTGCACTGTTCTGGTATGCTGCTCGTGAATCCAACTTAATTGAAAGTAATGCAGTGCTGCAGGCCTGTCAGAAATGTAAAATCATCGGCAAGCGAGAGCGATCCTTAGCAAGAGCTGGGAGATACGTGGCACACTGTAGTATGGCAGCAATTTCAGTAGATACACATATGACAAAGGATTGTTTATACATAAAAATTAGCTGTATAAAGACTCATACACTATAACACACATTATCAGTGCCCTTTATTACAGTGCCAAAATAATGAAATAATGTCCCCATATTGTGTCTACATAATACCACCACTCAGTGCATAAATAATACTGCTATACAGTGCTTAAATAAAACTACCATGCATAGCATTAATAAATTCAATTTACAGTTTTTAAATAATACCACCATACAGTGTCTAAATAATACCGCCATATAGTTCCTAAATAATATCACCATACTGTGTACATAATACCGCCATATAGTGCCTAAATAATATCACCATACTGTGTCTTACTAATACCACCATAAAGTGCCTAAATAATATCAACATACTGTGTAAATAATACTCCATATAGTACATATATAATACCACCTTATAGTTAATAATTCATACCAACTTACAAATTTTAAATAATACTACCATGCAGTGCATAAATTATCCCACCATATAGTAATTCAATAATGCCAGCATATCATGCCTAAATAAATGAATAGTGAATAAATAATACCACCACGCAGAGCCTAAATAATAAACCATATAGTGCCGAAATAATACCACCTTATAGTAAAGTACCTGAATAATATCACCTTACAGTGAATAAATAATATCACCATGCAGAGCCTAAATAATAAATCATATAGTGCCGAAATAATACTACCTTATAGTGAATAAATAATACCTCCATACAGAACCTAAATAATAAACCATATAGTGCCGAAATAATACCACCTTACAGTGAATAAATAATACCACCATACAGAATTTAAATAATAGTACTATGCAGGAATTTCCATAGACACATAACAGCTATTATTTAGGAGTAGCCCTAAATGGGTATATATACAGCTGATAATTGGTTATGGCATGGGGGAAGGAGATACAACCTAAGTGTCAACTGTGTCCATCTTTTTAACCCCTGTCTTATATCCAAAAAAAAACTTATTGGATTAATAAAGGGGAAATTTTGAATTTACCCAAATGGTCATTGTAGTTCAGCCACAGTCAGTATCCAGGACTTTGGTGTAGAGAGCTCCATTGAAGATTTGAGGTGTTTATGGTATCCACATACATTGAAGTGACCATCTATTAAGGGAAGGCGTCAGAATGAATCATGCTACTGAGAATATGTGGAGCCCCCTACTGGCTAAGTGATCAACACTTAGTAGTGCCAAAATATTAGCACATACAGTAGCAATCATATTCGGACTGGACCACGGGTTGACCGGAGATTCCCCTAGTAGGCCCTCCACCCAATACCTGGGCCAAAATGAATGCAAACTGATCAAAAGACAAAACTAAGCCATTATGTGTGATGTTTAATATATTTTTAATACATGTTTTCGATATTTGACCTTCAGTGGGTGTTTGGGATGTATTTCCACTCAAAAATTTAACGGATATTCACTTAAAAATATTATTTTATACGAAAAAAATCCTTCTAATATTTCTCAATGCCGACTATGTGCTGTGCGTGCCATCACCTAGGACTTTACTAGGTTACTCTCTCCATAATCTTCTCTAATGGAAACTGAGACAAATAGCAAATATCCATCTTGGGACCGGTCCAGACTTTAGTCATGAGTCACCTTACTGCGCCTCCTGGAAGATTAAACCTATGTATAAATTGACCTGAAATATGGCTTTATCTGCTTATGCTTCCATCAGCAGTTCTGCAAAGACCATAATTTAGAATGCGTGAAACTATCCGTATGACATCATCCTTGACAAATCCGTATTTTCTTTTTCACTTCCTTCCACCGTCTCCTCAAAGGGACAAGGACGTCGCTGAAAGCCTTAATGAAATGATGACTGTTTATCTGTGAACAAAAAAGAGGGAAGGTCCTGGCTGCAACTGATCAAAGGAAGTCACCATCATAAATGTGTCGTGTCCTTCACCGTTCATCGAGTTTTCGCTATGAGGTCAAGGAAATAAAATAACAGATATTATTATTAAATCTAATTACAGGCAGGAAAGTACAAATGGAGAATAAGGACACATTCAGCTCTAGATCTAGAATATATATTTGTGTAATATTTGCCACGACATCAGGGGATACACATCAAGGCTACATTGTCAAACTGGACCAGTCTCAAGGACCAGAAAAAAACTGAAATGGGTCTAACCATCTAAGACTCTAGTGCCATATCTGTCATGACTCTGTTGTCGGGTGTCCTGGGACCAGGGGCTTCTTCCCTGTCCCTAGTGCTAGGGGCGCCCTAGCTCGCCCTGTTCCCCAGATTACTTCTGATGGTGAAGACACCGGGGCCACGTACCTTACCTTAGCTCCTGAATCCGTCCTCAGTCTGTACCTTTCCTCCACCCAGCGAAGAGGGGAGTGTACCGTAATACAGCAACTAGACTGACAAGGTAATACAAACAGGGATAACGGAAAATACCAATCATAAAAATATACTCACACAAAAAACAGAGGTAAACACCGAGGATTGGAGGATGGGGATAAACAAAAGTAGGAGAAGAAGGGGAACTATATTACACTCAAAACCTATCAACAGTCACAGCTAAACCCACCAACTGCCTTCTCCAATAATAACTGCTAACAACCTCCAGCCGTGCAGCATAAGCTAACTCTGACAATGAGTGCTAGCCAATGTAAATTGAATTTATGTTGAATTTTTAGGAATTCGCTGAATTCGAAACAATTTATGATTTTTTCTGCACAGATCTCCTAAACTGGCCACTGGCATTTTTCACTGTGCAAAAATTTGCATCAGCTAGATAAAGTTCACATCACTTAGGGTGGGGATGGGCTTCCTTGTAATTCCTTGCAGCCATCACAATCACACAGTACAGCACAACCAATAAGAAAGGGCTATCATAGCCAGTATAAAAGCCAAGGCAGGGTATGCAGCTACCACTTTATGGTGACTCTGGATAATAAGAGGATGTCACAGGTCACAGTTTAGCTACAAAAATAGGTAGACACAGCTATAAAACACTGAAGAAACTGTACAGCTTGTGTGTGAAAGGACAACAGTGAAGAAGATTGGGGTGTGAGAAATAGTCTGTAATCATTAGTTTATCCTAAGCCTTAAAAAGCTAAAAATTGTTGTCTACAGTCATAGGAGACCTCAGAGTGTTACATACTTTTCTTCAGGACTGTTAGAGACTTTTACACAAATCTCTACTGCTTGAAATTTTCTGAAAAATTAGCCAAAGGTGGAAAATTCTAATTTCAAAAGATTCTTTCACCTCTCATAAATATGTATACAGCGGCAGTAAAAATGAAGGATAAATATACGCTGCGATTTCAAGAGTAGAACATTTGGAGATGAGCCTCCTTGCCGTTGATTAATTTTTCAAATACCAATTTCGAGGGAGTGTAAATGGCCGCCCGGGTTGTCTATGGATATTTAAGAATAAAAATAACATATTATTCGGTATATTACGTTGTGCATCTGTCAGATCACCTTGTCCTGGAGATATTAATGCTCCTATTTCCCGCGGATAGAGACGCGCGTTTCCACCTTTTCATTATCCTCCCCCCCGTTTTCTTTGATCTGAAATTGACACGCAGATTCCTCTTGGCCACACGCGAGCGTCAACAATTCAACGTCCAGGTGAAAATTACGGTCATTATGCAAATGTGGCTTTAAATGAAAATGTCGAGCACAAAATCCCGGCTTCTATTGAAAGCCGGCAGTGCAGCAGCTGAGCGCGCGCCGCTCCCTGATGAAAGGATAGGGAGTGTTTGCCGGAGAGTTTTTCATAATTAACACCGAGGCTTATTTAGAAAGGGCAAGTTCCCAAAACGAACAGGTGGAGGAGCACTTTGGCCCCAGGTGGATGAGGATTTTTTTTTTGGCAAAATCCATCCCCCACCTCCTCTCCAGTTTCCATTATATTCCCCAAAAAATAAACAGCTGTTGCTTCATTACCTTTATTCATGCGCCAGAATTAATGATTTATTTGTTATACTTAATCGGAGTTTAATTATTGCCTAATGGCAGCAGCATATTTCTAAGTCTGTTACTTGTTTTAGGCTTATAGTCTTAGAAATCATACAGTACGCAGGTGTATGACTAATGAGATCCTTATAATTAGAGTGTGCAGCGTCTACTAATCTTTTAAAGGGGTTGTCCAGGGTTGGAAAAAAAAACCACTACTTCTTTTTTTTCTAACCTGTTCATTCGTTATGCCTGGTATTACAGCTAAACTCCATTGAAATGAATAGGCCTGAGCTGCAATACTGCATACAACCTGTGATCAAGTGGGGCGCTGTTTTTGGAAAATAAAAGTCTAAGCTTTTCTGATCCTGGACCATCCCTTTAAATGTCTGCTACTGCATCACTGCTAGATTTCATAGAGTCAGACACTTTATTGCAACTGGATCACTATTAGATCATAGGAATCAAGGCTGCGGGATCAAGACTATTACTTGGCCAAATATAGTGGAATACTGTGCTATCACTGGATCAAAAGAATCCACCCCAGACCACAAAGGATCAAGACTATGTCATTACTTGGCCAAATATATAGGGATACTATGCTACTACTGGATCAAAGGAATCATCCCTAGACCACAAATGATGAAGACTATGTCATTACTTGGCCAAATATAGCCAGATACTGTGCTACTACTGGATCAAAAGAATCCACCCTAGTCCACAAAGGATCAAGACTATGGCATTACTTGGCCAAATATAGCTGGATACTGTGCTTCTACTGGATCAAAAGAATCCACCCTAGACCACAACGGATCAAGACTATGTCATTATTTGGGAAATATAGCGGGATACTGTGCTACTTCTGGATCACAAGGAATCCAACCTAGACCACAAAGGATCAAGACTATGTCATTATTTGGGAAATATAGCAGGATACTGTGCTACTTCTGGATCACAAGGAATCCACCCTAGACCACAAAGGATCAAGACTGTCATTATTTGGGAAATATAGCGGGATACTGTGCTACTTCTGGATCACAAGGAATCATCCCTGGACCATTAAGGATCAAGACTATGTCATTACTTGGCCAAATATAGCCGGATACTGTGCTACTACTGGATGAAAAGAATCCACCCTAGACCACAAAGGATCAAGACTATGTCTTTATTTGGGAAATATAGTGGGATACTGTGCTACTTCTGGATCATAAGGAATCATCCCTAGACCACAAAGGATCAAGACTGTGTCATTACTTGGCCAAATATAGCCGGATACTGTGCTACTACTGGATCAAAAGAATCCACACTAGACCACAAAGGATCAAGACTATGTCATTACTTGGCCAAATATAGTGGGATACTGTTCTATCACTGGATCATAAAGAATCCACCCTAGACCACAAAGGATCAAGACTATGTCACTACTTGACCAAACACAGCGGGACACTGTTCTATCACTGGATCAATAAGAATCCACCCTAGACACAAAGGATCAAGACTATGTCATTACTCAGCCAAATTGAGTGGCATACTGTGCTATCACTGGATCACAAGGTATCATCCCTAGACCACAAGGGATCAAGACTATGTCATTACCTAGCCAAATAGGGGGGTAAGGTGCTACTACTGGATCACAGGGAATCACCCCTAGACCACAAGGGATAAAGGTTATATTATTACTGGACCAAATAGAATGAGATATTGTGCTACCGATGGATTTCAAGAACTTAAACACTAGATAACCACTAGACCACAAGGGGTCAAGGGTTATATTTCTAGACCATGAGGAACCAAGACTGTCATTACATGACTAAATAAAGAGGATAATGTGCTATTAATGGATTACAAGGAATCACTCCATCCCCTAGGCCACAAGGGATAAAGACTATATCACTACCAGACCAAATGGAATGAGATATTGTGCTACCACTGGATCACAAGAAATGAATCACAAGACCACGGGGGTCATATCAATAGCTGATCAAACTGAGTGAGAGACAGAATCTGGATCACAAGAAATTGAACACTCTATCACCCCTTGATCACACGGGGCTAAATCCAAATCACTTTTGGGTAAATGAAGTAAGCAAATGGATCACAAGGAATTAAAAACCCTGTATGACCAGTACACCACAAAGGATCAAGGGCGTTATCATTAGTTGGAGGGAGATCCGGTACTAAGAAATTAAACACAACATCACCACTAGAGCACAAGGGATCATGGCTCTATCACTACTGGGCCAAATGGAGTGGTAAACTGTCCTGTCACCGATTGTCCACTCCACCGGAGTCAGTTGGTGCTGAAGGGGTCCAGTCTATTCTATACAAGGCATTATTGGGTTTTTGAGATCAGAAAATAGTAAAATGGAGAAGTCCTTTATTTTTTGTTTTTCTGAATTTTTCTTAATTTTGTCACGGAGCCGGTGACACATTTACTAGTAAACATTTAGTTATTCCGTATCATGGTGATACCTAACTTTGAAAATTATAATTAATAACTGGAGAGAAACAATTCCGATGTCCTCTGCTTATTTTTTTATTTCTCTGTGAAAGGTTATCACCAGCACAAAAATAAAAATCCTAATTTGGCGGCTCGTAGATCAATTTGCAAGAGACGAGATCAGTCTTAACTATCCCGGGTCCCCGCTGTGCGTCTCGTCTTGATGCAACCAGTAGTCTTCACAAATATTTTCGGGGGCGTTCTCATTCCCCAAGATTATTAGCTCGCTGCAAAGAAATTACAATGTATGTGTTCGATTCATTTTGTCTCCGGCCTTAATGACTGTAGACAATCAGGAGGAAATTCTCAAAGTTTCGTACCAGCGGCCAATAAACCGAGGAGCCACACATACCCCTCAGGCTTCACATATCACAAATTGAAAGCAATCTATTTTCCAAAAAAAAAAAAAGTGAGCCCATTATCTGTATGTCTGTAGAACATTAATTGGGGAAAGCTTCTGTTTGTCTAATGAAAAGGCAGAAACATTAAATTTACTTTTGTTATTGGGCAAGATTGGAATTTATTTCTCCATGAGTAAGTCTTATTTTATTTGTTAAAGCTATTATTACATCCCCAAAGATTGCCACTAATCATAGACACATTATAGGTATATGCAAAGAAATATAGTAAATTAAGTATATATAAAACAGTAAATATAAAATATATTAAAATATATGATAAAAATATAAAGCATGTTATTGGATCAGCTGGTGAGGTCATAGGTCAGAGTGAGCAGCACGGACCGTAGGCGATGACCTTACAGAGCTGGACTTGCAGGTCAGCACATGGATCAGTGAGGACCAAGACTGAAAGGTGCGAAGGACGACAGATGGGATAAGCTGAGCTGGAAGCACTAGATGCAGCTGGGCCAGATGTGCAGGAACAGCAGAGATGTTTAAACCACCACTGCAGCGTTTTTTTTTTATTGTAGCGCTGGAGTGGTGCTACTAATCTAAGTTCCCTGAACCGAATTTTAATCTTAGTCACATTTCAATATAAATCTGTAAGAACCAGAACAACTCTCTCATAGACATATGTTTAGAGCTTGTGGCCATTACCTCTTACTTCCGGTCATCAGAATTTGTGGTTGCAAAATGGCGCCACGGGACTTTTGTGCCACCGGGAACAGCTGAACACACTAGGTGGTAAGTATAAGACTAAGGTCAGGAAACTTAGATTAGTGCATACCACTCCAGCTCTGAAATAAAATAAAAAAATGCTGGAATGGTACTATAAGCACCTGGTATCTTGCTGAAGGAGTGCGGTTACACACAAGTATTGAAAAAATGTATATGGAGACTAGTATTTAGATAGAAGACATGTGGTTATTTACAAGAATAGCAGAGATGTGTAGGCAAATTGGTAACTTGCTAGCAGAGGTGCTGTTACACTCATGAATAACATTGAAAAACTCTATATAGATGTGGAACGCGCGTTCTTCTGTGGCTGTCAGAACCCCATTCAGGCTCCCAGGTAGCGGTCATTTAATCCTTTTGGTCCCTGACTGGTAAATCATACCTGTACACTCCTAACACGTTTTTGTGGTGGCAATGCACTAGTTTATTATGTTCACTTAAAATGTGTGTTTAGATTTATTTGGCACTATCATTATATTCACTGTTTTAGTGATCTTTATTTAGTGTCTGTGACCTTATATATTTTGAGCACTTATTTAATGTGCGTTTTCACACATTTGGTTAGGACTTAGTTTATAATCCCTGGCACCTCATTTTGGGCCTGTTATATTCACTGTTTTAGTGATCTTTAATTAGTGTCTGGGACCTCATATATTTTGTGCACTCATTAATGTGCTTTTTCACTATTTGGTCAGGACTTATTTTATAATCCCCAGCACCTTATTTTGGGCCTGTTTATATTTATTGGGTTATTAATATCTGCTGGCAGCCTTTTTATTTGAATGTTTATCTCTTATATGTTTTTGCATTAATTATTGTTTTGTGTACTACATTGCCTAAATAAAGATTACATATTTTATTGTGATATTTTGTATTCTTTTGGTGTACAACATTGGCAATTGCTGTATTACTTTATACACCGTTATCAATTTGATCCACTTGGTGTCTGCTGGTCTGTATCCACATCTACTATATAGAGTTTTTCACTTTTCGGATGGTCTACCATCCTGCTTTTCTTGAATTACTGGTATTATTTTATTAGCTATTCACAGGTGTATTATCTTATTATTATTATATCATTAAGCACATATAGACTTATATCATCTACGTTCATCCACACCAGTTTTTCTTGTGCATTTGTTTCATGAATAACATTGAAAAGTTATTTATCTGAATCCTTGATGGCAAAGACAAAGGTGTGAAAAACTTTAAGATTAGTGTTGAGAGAAGTTGGTAATATGGCATTTTGATACAGCAGAGTTGTAGACATTGACAATGTCTACAGAAGCTGGACTGAGCTTAGTAGTAAAGGCTGATAAATGGATAGGATTCAGGAGTCGCTGAGGAGATAATTATACTCCTGGTTAGAGCTGAGCCAAGTGGAAAGTGAATATCAACTCCTGACAAACACGTAGTAGCAGAGTACTTTACTACCTGAATACTCAGGCAGCACATAGCTGCCTAAACTTGCCTTAAAAAGGTTTGAGTAATGACATCAGAAGTGTCTGCTGGGTTACTCTTATAACCTGGAGTGTACTAGCACAGAAGGAGCGGGCAGTAAGGAAGGAAGCAAAGACTGGCATTGGAGTCTGGACAGGGGAGTAATAATATAAAGCAGTATCCAATTAGCTCCCCCTAATAGTGGCTGCGGGCGTCAAGAATTTAGCAATTGAAATTAGTTGCCCTGCTCAGAAATGGAGAGTCCAGCGTGGTTGTCACTCAGTGCATAACTATGAATTTACTGTCATTGTTTTTTCCCATTAATTAGCATTTTTTGTAGTCCGAATGTTGGAGATGGAGAAAATGTGCATATGTTACCCCCTGCTCAGAATAGGAGCAATTGCAAGGATGAGCTTATATTAGGGGATTGCCCTACTAGCAGTATTTTGAGGTCTTTTTAATCCGTATGGTACAGTAATCATCCTGCTCCATAACTGAGGACACAATATTCCGCTTGTTACACCGAGTCCCATAATCATTTATTCTGCCGCAGTATAAGCTGCACAAGGCAAATATTATCATTCCAGCTCCAGATTTATAGGCGCGGGGGAAACTGTTAACTTTGTGAGAAAACATCATGTACATTTTATATGGCTATAATACTCTCTCCATGAATCTCTGTATACACTGCAGAGGGTATGCAGAATATTCCTCCTTAAAGTGACCGTCTACCTTTTGTGTCATTTCTATGGCCAACATTTTGTGCCAGTTTTCTTCATAGGATTACTTTATGAGTTCTGTTTTCCTGATACAGAGGTCCAAATCCCCTGCACAGGTAGGGAGATTAAAAAATTAAAATCCTGTCCTCCTGCAGCCACCACTAGAGGGAGCTCTAGAGTATGCTGCATATTGTTTTATCACAGAATTCAACATATAATCAGTCTGCGGTAAGCTCCTGAGCTCCACCTAGGGGTGGCTGCAGGAGGACAGAATTCATCAACCTCATGTCTGTGCTGGCAGTTTGTATCTCTGTGAGACAGAGTGCCATCTACTTTAAAAATATGCTAAAACATGAATCGGCATAGAATTTTGGACCTGGTTACATAAAAACACCCACTATCAATGGAAGACATTCACTTTTTAAAAACTTTATTATAGCTTAGTTATGTCTGTTTCCAAGTAAGTGGTGTGACTGTCATACTTGCTGCTATTTCTCACTTGGATAGTTGGATCCTCGAAGCCCTTAGCCCAGCTAAACAGTTTTTATGCAGCACAGAGCGGTGGTGCTGGTACAACAGCATGGTTAGGTTTGGAACATTGGTAGCAGATCTGGAACAATGTCAACTGGACAATGGGAAGGATGGTGTATTGGGAGCGCTTGAGACTTAGGTTCAAGATAGAAAGTCAACCCTACTGTCCTTTTACGTGTATGCGGAGTGCCTACTGGACCATAGCTTGGAGTGAACCTATTAGGGGTCTGTGCTTTTGAGACAGGACCCTTGAGAAGCAAGATCAGGGAAAAAAGCAAACACAATCGAAGCCCATCGTACAAAATGATTGCGTTAATTAGGATCAGACCTTCATTTTCTGAATGAAAGGATAAATGATCTCTGTTCCCATAAATATAGATGAAATTATGTGTGAGCTGTGACTGACGCGTCATCTAACCAGACCGTAAACGCGACAGTATCAAATCTACGAGGGCGATACACAGACAAAAAGTATAGGGAAAACATCACATGGGTATGAGCAGCTTCTACGAGACATCAAAAGTCTTGCTATGGTCATCCAAGCAATATTAATAAAGGTTAGGTCCGGTCCACTGACCACAGTAAATGATTATTCTACACCCATAATGACCACTGTTTTCCAGCATAAACGCTATTCAGGAGGAGACCGTGTCCTTATTTAACTCCAAATAATAAAGAATCTTTTTAAGCTTCTTTAAGGTTGAGTTCACACGTCCCATCCATCCCGGATCCAGCTGGATAGTCACGGACGGATTTGTGAGCTGTCCAACTTTACCAGAAGGTTGACGAAAGGTCCAATTTTCAACTGTACCAACATCTTCATTTCACAGATACTGCTGAATACAATGGTGGAGCAGAGAGCCGTCAGCTCCCTGCTCCACCATTAACCTGTGCTGTCTGAGGCTTGGCCCCAGAGGTGCAATCACATCACTACACAGCAAGGAGCAGAGATCCAACTTTACCAGAAGGTTGACGACAGGTCAAACTTTCAACTGTACCAGCATCTTCATTTCACAGATACTGCTGAATACAATGGTGGAGCAGAGAGCTGTCAGCTCCCTGCTCCACCATTCACCTGTGCTGTCTGAGGCTTGGCCCAAGAGGTGCAATCACATCACTACAAGGCACGGAACAGAGATCTGCTTTGCTCATCGTGGTGATGGGGCTTGAATAAGATCTGTTTTTATTTCTTAATGGGGTAAAGTAAAGGGCATCATTGGGGGCACAGTGGGGGCTTTCTAATGTTTAAATGAGATGCTTTGGGAGCACTGTGTAAGCACGGGGGATACCCTATGAGGAACTATAATGTGTGTAAGGGGGCACTATGATGGTTTCAATATGTGAGGGTAATCTGTGGAGCATCATGCTGTGTGGAAGGGCATTGTGGGGGCATCATGTAGAAATAGAAGGATGATTACACTGTGTGGGAAAAGGGGCTTCACTATGGGCTCTACTTCTGGGGGCAGAGTTAGGGGGGAGACTTAGCCATTGCCGCAGCACTGAATATATGTCCCTTATTCCTGTTCTGTTTCAGGATCATGTGTGTCACTGTCAGGTCACTTTATTACTGGGTGCAGGGGAGAGATTTTGTCTTCTAGCGGCATTTTCTGATATGGAAATTTCCGTGATTAAGATTTTGACAGCAGCTATAGCACATGCAAAAGAACTTGGCTCATGTAATAAAAAATGAGCAAAGTATAACGTTGGTTTTAACAAATAGCTAAATCTGTTATTTTTCCTCCCGGAGTTAAGATCTAGGTCAAATCATGGAAATCGCAACTCGACAGGAACATTTTGTATTTATCGTATTGATATAGGAGGCTGCTGAGCCACAGGGTACTCCCGAAAACCCACAATTGGGACAAACAAAGAATATTGAGGGCTTCTTGAGAAATAGCAAATTTCGCCTCTTTTCATTTTGATATTGCCTAATCAGTCCAGAGAGCGGCCTTGTCCCTCCTTGTCCCAGGGCAGTAAAGTCCTTTCGTCTCCTATTTTTTAGGCCAATTCTTCTTTTCGGGTTAGCTGACACTAAGTTGTCAATGAAGATGAAGATCCCAGTCCCATTGTCATGTATAGTGTACAGTTCCTATAGCGTCTTGTGCTTGGGTGCGAGGAAAACACATGAGACATAGGTTGATATGAAATGACTTGTATTACTTCATACAAGCATGCAGAAAAGGTCACACAGTTTGCAGGAACAGAGGCAGGAGAACACAGCAGGCCAGAGTAACTTCAAGCTCTACAATAACTCTCCAAGCAGGTTCAGGATCTCTTCTCTGTACCGTAATTCCTCTGCAAACATGGATTCACCAGACAGCAGGTTTCCAAAGTCCAAAAGTGTTCCAAAGTTCCTCAGTAGGAAATAGCTGGAGTCCAAAATCCTAGGTTTCCAGGAGTCAGGTCACAGGCTGACTGAGGCTTGATTCAGGAGCACTGATTGTTCAGCTGAGGCTGCTTAAGAAGCAAGAGGGAGAGAATCAGGGCGGGAACATGAAAACTGGAAACTCCATATTAACTGAGGGCAAGAGCTGCAGAAAGACAGAAAGCAAAATGGCCGACGGAAAACTGAGTTTCAAGGAACATGTCAAAAGAGACAAAGAACCTTACATTACTCCCCCCTTAAGGACAACCTCCGGTTGACCTCAGACCAGGCTTGTCAGGGTACCTCTGATGAAACTGGCGGAGCAGGCGAGGAGCATTTACATTATTGACTGGTTCCCATGAGTTGTCCTCCACTGGGTAGCCCTGCCATTTAATCAAATATTGCAACTGATTTCTGTACAACCTGGAATCTAGAATCCTTTCCACCATAAATTCTTCCTGACCATCGACCAGCACTGGGTCAGGGCAAGGAGAAGAGCGTCCAGGAAACGTATTGGGTGTTGCAGCCTTTAGTAGGGATACATGAAAGACAGGGTGATTCTCATAGTTCTGGGCAGTTGAAGACGACAAGCAACAGCACTTATAATCTTACTGATCTTATAAGGTCCAATGTACTTATGTCCCAATTTAGACGATGGAATCTTTATTTTAAGATTTCTGGTTGACAGCCAGACCAAATCTCCTACCTTGAAAGCTGGTGCAGGTTTACGAAATTTATCTGCTGCTTTCTTGTACCTTTCCTGAGCCAATTCTAGATTTTCCTTTAGAAGATCCATATTCTTTTGTAAAGAAGTGATTCTTTCAGCCACTGCCGGCAAGGGCGTATCTATGGGAAATCGAGGAAGAATGTTAGGATGATAACCTAGATTGGAGTAAAAAGGAGACTGCTTAGTGGAGGCGCTCTGAGAGTTATTATAAGAGAACTCAGCCAGTGGAAGTAGATCCACCCAATCATCTTGTAGGTGGCAGATAAAGCAGCGGAGATACTGCTCCAGGGTCTGATTGGTTCGTTCTGTCTGTCCATTAGTCTGGGGATGAAAAGCAGAAGAAAGGTTTAACTTTAATGTCCAATGCGGCACAGAAATTTTGCCAAAACCTTGAAGTGAATTGCACCCCTCGATCCGAAATGACCTCATCCGGTACTCCATGTAAGCGAAACACATTCTTAATCATCAAGTCTGATGTCTGTTTTGCAGTGGGTAAGCCGACACAAGGGATAAAATGAGCTGCCTTTGTTAGACGATCAACCACCACTAGAATGGTGTTCTTCCCTTGAGAAGTTGGTAACTCCACAATGAAGTCCATAGAAATGGATCCCCACGGGACGGGGTGGGAAGAGGTTGTAACAGACCAGTTGGTGAGGAGCGAGGTGTTTTGCATCTTGCACAGACTTCACATGAAGTGACATAGTTTAAAACATCTTTCCTGTAAGTGGGCCACCAAAAGAAACGAGAAAGAAATTCTTGTGTCTTTAGAATTCCCCTATGCCCGGCTATCTTGGAATCGTGGATGAGTTGCAATACTCTCAATCTGACTGTTTCAGGTATATACAGACGTTGTCCCTGAATCCACACACCATTCTTAAAGACAAGACTTACGTCCCTTGGGGGTTGAGCCAACAAAGAATCCGCATGGTATGCTTCCTTGATGTCCTTAAGTAGGTCTTGATTATGAATCACTCCCAGGAATCTAGAGTCAGGAAGAATAGTCTTAGGAGGAGTAAGTGGACGTGTCTCTGCTGAATGAATCCTAGAGAGTGCATCAGCCTTTCCATTGCGCGATCCTGGTCTATAAGAAATTTCAAAATTAAATTGGTTTAGGAAAAGATTCCAGCGAGCCTGGCGAGGAATCAGGCACTTAGCCGACCTGATAAATTCAAGGTTACGATGGTCTGTCAGGACGACTATTTGCTGTGCAGCTCCCTGAAGAAGGTGTCTCCATTCCTTGAAGGCGGCAATAATGGCCAACAATTCTCTATTGCCCACATCGTAGTTCCTCTCAGCCGAAGACAACTGCTGGGAAAAGAAGGCACAGGGATGCAAGACATTCTTCTCACCTGTTCTCTGAGAGAGTATAGCTCCAACGGCACAGTCTGAAGCATCCACCTCTATTATGAAGGCAAGCTCGGTGTTGGGATGTACTAAGATAGGTGCGGTGGTAAATTTATCCTTTAAACAGGAAAATGCTTCCTGAGCTTGCAGGGTCCAGGAAACCTAGACTGTTTCCGGGTAAGTTGGGTGAAGGTGACACTACCTCAGAGAAATTCCTAATGAAACGTCTATAGAAGTTGGCAAACCCGATGAAGCGCTGCACCTCCTTCACATTTCTAGTAATTGGCCAATCCTTGATGGCTTGGGTCTTGCTTCCATCCATACTAATCCCTTGCGTAGGTAGTACATACCCCAGAAATTGAATTTCGGTCCTATGGAATTCACACTTTTCAAGTTTGATGTAGAGATGGTTTTGTCTTAGGCGTTCTAAGACCATTCTCACATGTCCATGATGTTCCTCTGTGGAGTTAGAAAAAATTAGAATATCATCCAGATAAATCACCACAAATGTATCTAGGAGATCCCTGAAGATGTCATTCACCAAGTGTTGGAAAGTGGCTGGGGCGGTACTCAGACCAAAAGGCATAACTAGATATTCGAAGTGTCCATAGCGTGACCTGAATGCAGTCTTCCATTCATCCCCCGGTCTAATACGGACCAAGTTATAGGCCCCACGGAGATCCAGTTTAGAGAAAATTTTGGCGTGCCGCACTCTCTTCAACAACTCAGGGATTAAAGGCAATGGATAACGGTTTCTAATAGTAACCTTATTGAGTTCCCTATAGTCTATGCAGGGTCTCAGAGATCCATCTTTCTTCTTCACAAAGAAGATGGGTGCACCTGCGGGAGATGAAGAGGGGCGTATGAAGCCTTTGGCTAGATTTTCATCTATGTAGTCCTTCAAAGCTTTTAGCTCGGGCCCCGCTAGGGGGTAGATCTTACCAAAAGGTATCTCGGCTCCAGGCAATAATTCGATTGGACAATCATATGGACGGTGAGGAGGAAGCTGATCAGCGTTCTTCTTGTCACATAAATCCACATAGTCCTGGTATACAGCTGGTAGTTCAGGGACTGACTTGGTTCCTTTAGGAACAGAGCAAGCTGAAACTCCTTGACTCATCTGTTTCTCCGGAAAGTGTAATTCCTTGGTCTCCCAGTTAATCGTAGGATTCTGCGCCTGCAGCCATGGTAGCCCTAGAATAATGGGAAAGTGGGGAGAAGAGATAAGCATAAAAGACATTTTCTCCTGATGATCTTTACCCATAAGGACCCTCAAAGGCTCTGTTTCCTGATCCACTGGTCCAGAGGTCAGCAGGGAGCCATCCACAGTCTCCATCTGTACTGGAGTAGCCTTCTTCACTGAACGTATCCCCTGTTTCAGAGCAAAGGAGATATCCATAAAATTTCCACTTGCTCCTGAGTCGATCATAGCAGAGCTAGACACCCAGACTAGTCCACCCAGAGTTTGATGGAAAGGAAGCAATGAGAATTATTTCTTTTACAACTCAGCTGGGACACCGCTGAGGAAACTTGAAAAATTGCAGCGTTTATACCGTCATTGTCCCAGAACTAACAGAGTTTAAGTCCGAAAAATCAAGATCTCTTGCAGCAGATCTCTCTGGAGTCTGAGGCTCGGACATGACAGAGCTCCTCTCGCAACACTCACAGTGAATGACTGCTGCAGTAGTCTTACGAGAACGGCTGGGGCAGTTTATAATGAAGTGCCCTGACTTACCACAGTAAAAACATAGATTTTCCTTTATACGATGTTCTTTGCGTGCATCACTAACCCGTCTTTGTAAAGAGTCCACCTGCATGGGTTCAGGTTCTGGTTCCCTTGTGATCCTACTCAAAGGTTCCTTAGCTGAGGAGGGAGGTAGGAAAAGGTTAGTGCGATTATTTTCGAACCATCTCTCTTGTCTGCGTTCAGTCAGACGAGCATCAATACGGATACAATAGTTAATAAAGTCACCTAACGCAGTGGGAGGGTCGGCACAAGCAAGTTCATCCTTAATCAGTGGAGACAACCCTTTCCGAAAAATAGATTTTTTGGCGGAAGTGTCCCAAGTGGTATCAAGAGCCCATCTCCTGAAATCCAAGGCATAATCGGCTACTGAACGCTTACCTTGGCGCAAAGTTAACATGGCTGCTTCAGCTGTTGCACCTCGATTGGGGTCATCAAACACCTGCCCCATGGCTGAAATAAAAGCATCAAGGTGATTCAAACAATCATCCTCAGTCTCAATCAGAGGGTTTGCCCACATCAAAGCCTTATTGGTAAGCAACATGATTATAGTAAGCACTTTGGATCGTTCAGTGGGAAATTGTGAAGCATGTGCAGAGAAAAATAGATTGCATTGGTTAATAAATCCCCTGAATTTCTCACGTTCACCGCCAAAACGAAAAGGAGGTAACTTGGGGATCCCAGAACTCGGGGTTTTGGCAGGAGCCTGGACTCGTTCCTCTAGAGCCTCAATCCTGGCTCGTAATTCCTGAGTAGTTTGTCCAAACACTTGCAAATTATGATTAGTGAGGTCCTGTAGGCTTGCAAAACGGGTCTTTATAGTCTGTATATCTGCAAGGATTGTATCAGTCACTCCGCAAAGCTCCTTTATGCGGGCCTCCATCTTCCAGATCTTTTAAGGCAGAAGTGCTGGAAGGAGAAGAGGAAAGGAAAAAAAAAAAAAACAATAGTGTTTACCTGTGGTAACACTCCAGAGTAACATTTAAGGGAATGCGCTCACCTGGAATGGTTGTGAGAAGTCACAACCACTGTCATCACAGAAGGTATTAAACGGACATCTGATATCCACAGTCACAGCAGACACGGCTTTCCCAGACCCAGCAGACACTAAACATTGGCTCCTGAATCTTGTCATGTATAGTGTACAGTTCCTATAGCGTCTTGTGCTTGGGTGCGAGGAAAACACATGAGACATAGGTTGATATGAAATGACTTGTATTACTTCATACAAGCATGCAGAAAAGGTCACACAGTTTGCAGGAACAGAGGCAGGAGAACACAGCAGGCCAGAGTAACTTCAAGCTCTACAATAACTCTCCAAGCAGGTTCAGGATCTCTTCTCTGTACCGTAATTCCTCTGCAAACATGGATTCACCAGACAGCAGGTTTCCAAAGTCCAAAAGTGTTCCAAAGTTCCTCAGTAGGAAATAGCTGGAGTCCAAAATCCTAGGTTTCCAGGAGTCAGGTCACAGGCTGACTGAGGCTTGATTCAGGAGCACTGATTGTTCAGCTGAGGCTGCTTAAGAAGCAAGAGGGAGAGAATCAGGGCGGGAACATGAAAACTGGAAACTCCATATTAACTGAGGGCAAGAGCTGCAGAAAGACAGAAAGCAAAATGGCCGACGGAAAACTGAGTTTCAAGGAACATGTCAAAAGAGACAAAGAACCTTACACCATAAACATGTGCTATGAAGCCTTGCATTCAAAAGTCTTATGAATACTGCCTCTTTAATTTACCATATAAATTACATGGGCACAGATAGTGCTGTCTGTTGTGAATGTGTTAGAAATGAATTCTGAGCAGAAGCTTCCTCTGGTGGTTACTAACAGTACTGAACTATTCAATGAAGATTGTGAAGATTGGCAATCAGGTGTTACAGACTGGTCTTATATAAGGGAGGTTCCCTCCCATCAGGGTTGCCGGTGATCAATTGTTCTTGTCTCAACTTTGGTTCCTGGTTCACTTGGAAGCTCTCTGTGTCTTGCCTGCATCTTCTGCTAACAGATAAGATATTTTCTGCTTTTATTTTTGTGCTTGCTTTTTGCATTTTGTCCTGCACTTCTGTGGGGGTCTGCCGGGTCCCCTCCGGGGGCTTGTGCTCCTCTCAGTTTATCTGAGCCACTGTTATTTTTTCATTTGCCTTTTCCAGTTTTTTCAGTGGCTGCTGCTTAGTTTTGTTACACCAGAGAACTAATTTAGGTGGTAGAGGTCGTGTGATCTCAGGTGTTTTTGCAATTAGTGAGTTGGTATTTTTTTAGGGTTTTTTGGATTGCAGTAAGTGTCCTTCCTATCCTTTTCTTTCTAGTAAGATTGGGCCCCAACGTTTGCTCATAATATTTTCTGTCTGTGTCTGTATTTCCTCTTGTCTAACCGCCATTACATGTTTGGGGGCTTCCTATGTTCTTTGGGGATCTGCTCCGGGCAGATAGTTTTCCTCTTTCTATCTTTAGGTGTAGTTAGCTTCTCAGGCTGTGACGAGGTGTCTAGGACCAACGTAGGTACGCTCCACGGCTGCCTTTAGTTGTGGTGGTTAGTCAGGGTACTGCAGTCCAGTAGATTCCAACCTCTCTGGTGTATTGCCTTTTTTGCCTGCTCTCCTCAGCTACCAAATCATAACAGCTGTCTCCCTGTCTCTCTATGTAATTGAAGTAGGTAAAAAGAGTCCGGCACCACAAATCTCTCAATAAATGGTGTAGGCACAGATAGCAATGCCTTTCCCTATAAACACTATATGTATAGATCTGTGTAAAAATAAATACAGATAGTACTGCCTCCCTCTCTTGCCCTGTAGATGATGTGCAGATAGTACTGCCCCTTTGCCTCGCTCTGTAAATGATGCATTTACAGATAGTATTACTATCATGACTCTCCTGTACGTATTGTATGCACAGATAGTACTGCCCTTTGTCTCTTTCTATAAATGATGACTGTACAGATAGTACTCCAATCCTGTCTCTACTGTATGTATTATATGCACAGATAGTACTTCTTTTTGCCTCTCTATAAATTTTTCATGTACAGATAATACTTGTGTCATGTCTGTCCTGTATGCACAGATACACACCTGTTTCTCAATTATAAATGTTAATAAGTACAAATCTTCAGATTTCCATTTAAATTATGCAAGTACATACAGTACTACCTTTGTCTCTTCCTTTAAATAATGTTCTTTCTGATATTCTTGCCTCATTTTTAGCTCCTGTGATGATCCATCAGTTTGGTCTTAATTAGGCCAGACGTGTTTTTCTACAGTGGGTCAAGAGACATAGGCCATCGTTCATATGAGCCTAAACTCACTGTGTTGTTATCTTTGATGAACAGTGACGCTGGGTAAGTGTACAATTGATGTTTGCTAGTATGTTGATTACCCATTGTGCCAGGCTGTGCAGTTTGTTGACCTGCAAACACTGAAAGATAAACTATGCAATTTGATTGAATACTCAAACAATGAGAGATGACCTCATCCCATCTTCCCCCTGACATGTGGATGATGGATTGAAGGACAGTTGTGAACTATAAAAGGGGGATCTGCCTCTGTTTACAGAGACATTCTACAGTATCACAGCTTAACGGACCACAGCCCTAGATGGAGTAATACAGATCTGCTGGGTTACCACGAGCTGATGGACATGGGTCTAGGGTTTTTCTGGGCAGGATGCAGGCTTTTCCTAATACAAGGGTCCTTTCTCCCATCTATACACCTTCCCTGATTTCTTTCCCCGGATCGATCAATCGTACTGTGGACAAGCTCTAGGGTGGGTCTGTGAGTGGGGCTTCCCTAAACTCCTTGCAATCTGTCTCCCCTCAATGGCCACAGTCTAGTCAGGTGTACTGTGGGTTATCCTCGGGGGGGGGGGTATCAGAAGGATCCACATCAGGGCGTTGTTTGGCTTGGTTGCGGGTGATCACTGTGGTCAAAGGAGGAATATATATCTGCTCCATTGACCATCACTGAACCCTCAAAGACGTTTGGATAATCCAGGTTGGGACAATCAAGTCACCTGGCCACATACCTCACTTCTCTCGGTCAGCTTCCTAAGCTTGTCGTTACTTTCTGTGCCTGCCCGTCAAAAGCGGGGTGCCACTGGGGGGGGCAGTCGGCCCTGGAAGCACCAAAGTTTCAGGTGCTCCAATCCAGGTAAGCCAACGGAAAGGTGAGACTCCATAATTTGCACCAATTTGGGTATTTGCTGGGACTTTTCTATATGTAATTGTCTGTTGATGGTTCAATAAAGAATTGGCACACTGTTTTACTCTCACCCTGTGTTGTCTGAGAAGTATTCTGCCCACGTGAAAGGAGACCCCGGCGTTCATTGGAAGGGGCCCTGGTCCTTGCGGTCTTTCTAAAGACGTCTGGGCCAGCGCACAAGAGCATCCACTGACTCATGTCTCCAAAGCCTCAAATACATGTATTTAAGAAAAAAAAAGTACTCAGAATATTCAAAAGAAGCACTACTACTCTAAAGGCTGGGTCTCACATAACGATACACCAGCGATCCCGACAACGATATGCACTTGCCAGGATCGCTGGTGTATCGCTACATGATCGCTGCTGAGCTGCCAAACAGGCAGCTCAGGCAGCGATCTGGGACAGCGACACTGCGGGTAACATCGCTTAGTTACCCGCAGTGTACGTTGGATACCAGCGCCCTGATGCAGGGAGGTGGTATCCAAGGTACACGTCGGGTTTCCAAGCGCTGTGCGGTGCCTGGAAACCCGCTGTTTACCTTGGATACCAGCTCCCTGCATCAGGGCGCTGGTATCCAAGGTACACAGCGGGTTTCCAGGCACAGCCCCGCGCCTGGCAACCCGCTGTGTACCTTGGTTACCAGCGGATCGCTGGTCTCCCGCCTGTCACACGCAGCGATGCGTGCCTGTCAGCGGGAGACCAGCGATCAAAAAAATGTCCTGACATTTCAGCGACGATCAGCGATACCCAGCAGGGGGGCTGATCGTCGCTGAATGTCACACACAGCGATATCGCTGGTGAGCTCGTGCTGCGTCACAAAACTAGTGACTCAGCACCGATCTCGGTAGCGATATCGCTATGTGAGACGGGGCTTAAGATCACTTTTCTGTTCACTATTCAGGTACTTAGCGTACATATGATAAGATTTATAGTCGCTCTAGAATATAGAGATGACAGACAGTCCTATAATACCTATTATTTTCAATACCTGTTTTCTCATTCTAAGCAAAAAAGTGCAATAAAAAAATAATAAAAAAAAGGCCAAAAGGCAAACGTCCCTCTGTACATTAAACTCACACTACTAGGTAACAGAAATGAACACATCTCCATCACTTCATTGTAAAGATAAACAATGGCCGCTCCTGCTGATAATATCCTAAGGATAGCGATTAAACGCCTCTACAAGAGACATAAGCATCCCACAGGGGTCATGTAACTAACTTGTTATTTTGTGTCCTTCATGCATGGAATATAATAAATATAATGGGATCCATTATTGGAAAATGTAATGTTTTCCCGGGGTTAGGATAAACAGGATAATTGTGTGAAAAGTCAAGTGCAAAAGCACATGTGAGACATTTATAATTAAAGTAGAGTTTGTCTGTGCGGATTCTGTAGGGTGATTTTTACCATCAAATCTAAGGACTTTTTATCTTGTCACTTAAAGGGACCATATCAGTAGTGGAAAATGAGAAGAAAATGATCGAGACATAACTTAAAGTGAACCTGTCTGGAAGATTTTACAACTGAAACCAGTGGCATTACTATAAAGGTACTAAGATAACAATAAAAATGATACCTGTCAGCGCCGAGAAATTGAGCTTTGAAGTCGCATACAATTTAGCCGGGAAGTGCATTGGGGGCGTGTCATTGCACTCAGAATATATTGACACTCCCCAATGCACTTCCAGGCATGTGGAACCACATGTGGCATCACTGCTTGATTTCTCAGCACCTACACATCAGATTACTACAAGACAGGTATCATTTTTACTGTATTACTGTGACCTATACAGCAATGCCAGTAGTTTGAGTGGTAAAATCTTCCCTTTAACCCATTTTTTTTATATAGGCTCTGAAAGACCCTCCTGATAGGCTGTGCTATTCCTTAAAAAATAGATAAAAATTCAATTTGCATTAACTATATTTCCTACTCCGTTTTGCAATTGATTGGGCTGATTTTAGAGGTCAAATCGCAACCTGTTGTAGGTCTAGATGTGTTCTGCATCTTTGTGATATAGTTTGCATGTACTGTTTTCAAGATCAGACGATGAGCAGGACAGACTTGCTGTATTTTTTTTTTTAACTAGGAATCTAGAGCGAAACCAGAATTTAAAAAATATAGTTCATATACAGTGTATTCTTGAGGATGTCCACTTAGGCTTGCCTAGATTATCTGCAAAACTCTTGAAGACATCATGCATTATTCTCAATGGACTCCCTGTAGGACCATCAGATGGGTTTACCAGTAGTGCAGGGGTTATACATTAGAGGGGTAATCCCACTAAATACAGTACATTGATTGCGGTGCTAGAAAAGTGCAAGTTAGCATCTATATAGTTTGCTTCCATGAGTACTTTACCATCAATTAGTGGGGACTAGAGATGAGCAGATCGATTTAACTTGTTCCTACATCTTTCGCAATTTGTGTTGTGGAGTCTACAGACCTCATAGAGTAGTAAGAAACATTCGATTTGCTGTTAATAACTTGGCTGTGAATAGAATTTCCTGGGAAAATTTGCGTAAATTGTCAAAATACAATTTCAAACATTTTGCTCATTGCTGATGGGGACACAATGGTCGGATCCTCAGCAAACCACTTCGAGTATGTTTAGGATTCCGTCTTTGTCCCTTTTTGACTATTTAGCTTTTGGGAGCCTTTGTATCTAAAAAGCAACCACGTAACCTTTCGAAAAAGCTTAGAGGAGTCTACAGGAGAAAGTAGTGTATGATGCTGATATGTTGGGGATGAGGTTCTTCTCTTGTCTCCCATTGGCTCTACCCTGCCTACGTGGTTGGTGCACTACATGGTTGGTCAATGGCGACCATGAAGCATCCAAGGTAAGCTGATATGAGCTTACAGGAGACAAAGGGACATGGATGGTTTCTCATCAATCAATGGAGGTCTCAACTGAAAAAAGGGCCATTCAATCTCTGAGCTATCTCTGCTAAAACAAATGAGGTTCCAATCTGTTAGGATCTCACCTACCATTTGAGGCTTCGTAAGGCACCAAGACTCAAGTGGGGCTGCCAGCTCTTCCCTCCCTATATATTTCTTATTGTACCAAGTTTGGAAGTTAACCCCTATCTCTGGAGACGATATTAATTCCCAATCGGTGATGGGTTTTACCACTAGGACCCTCCTCAATCCCAGTAACCTGGAAAACTGGACTTCTAAAGTGTGAATGAAGTGGTGTTCGATCATGCTCACCCCTGCTTCATTCATTCCTAATGGGAAAGCTGTGTTTGGCTGGGCTCTGGCACTCTCATTAAGAATGGATAGAATGGAGGTGCACAAGTGTAACGGGTGCTCAAGGAGTAGCTGTGCTCACTCCCCCTTGCCCGTGATCTTATGTCGCTAAGGAGCTGGTATATTTATTATGTTTGTAATGTTGATCTATGTACATGTTGACATGTTGTTCTGCTGTATAGTGTAATGTGTATATATATATATATGTATATATATATATATATATTGTGAGACAGTAAAGGGGTGTGTGCTGGACGGCGTGTATATCTCGCCCAGGTTTCTTAGCTGGGGCGCATAAAATAGGTTGTCAGTGCGGTGTTCATTCCATTCCTATCTGGGACAGGTTTGCAGTGCAACCCGGAGTGAACACAGCTGCTTAATTAGGCAGCCATAAGTACCTGCTTGAGGAGTTCAGAGGGGGCTCTCAGTCTGGATCTGACTACAGACAACGTTGGAGTCTCATGTGAACCTCACGCTGGTAACTACAGATTATATGTGTTGTTTTGGGGCCCAGGCTGGTAGAGTCTGGACCCGGATAGAAAGGGAAATTATCTATGTGTAGTGAGTGGCCAGACAGGCCCAGGATTTATGTTTATGATTTGGTTTTGATTACATCATGTTACTGTGGACTTTAATAAAGCTGGTTGCGGCCAGTTTTTAACAGAACTGCTGTCTGTGAATGGACTCTTTATGCCACTCCGTCTTCCCAAGACGGCGATTCCCGAGCTATATCCCCTGAAAAGCTTACAGTTGGTGGAGAATGTGCGTGCAGCACAGTGGCTAAAGACAGCAGTCTTAAAGAGACAGTAGCCCTAATAGACTTTGCAAAAAAAAAAATAAAAAAAAAGGTATCTGCACAGCAAGGCTGAACTTTCTGTGGAAAAAACTGGGGAGTGTATATGTCGTGGGTGAAGGCTGTCAGCCAGCCCAAGGTATCCGGCAGTATGGAGGAGCTCGTTAAGCAGCTGGCCCAGCAACATCAGCAGGCCATGCAGGCCATGCAGCAACAACATCAGCAGGCCATGCAGCAGCAACAGCAGAGCATGCAGCAACAACATCAGCAGGCCATGCAGCAGCAACAGCAGAGCATGCAGCAGGCCATACACCTACAGGCCCAGCAGAGCCAGCAGCAACAGCAGGAGGCCAACCGGTTATTGCTAGAGCAGCTTGCAGAACTAAAAAAACCTCTTAGCACCTCGTCTCCGAAGGAAGACGCCGGGTCACCGGCATTATCCGCTGTAAAGAAGGCGGTAAAACAGACCCTGCAGAAGATGACGCCTCACGACGATGTGGAGGCATATCTGGCTGTATTTGAGAGACTGGCAGAGAAGGAGAATCTGCCACAATCTGAATGGGCTATGGTGGTCGCACCCTATCTGACTGGGGAACCCCAAAAAGCCTATTTTGACCTCAGCGAGCAGGACAGCAAAAACTATACTAAGTTGAAAGCGGAGATTCTTGCCCGCCTGGGTGTGACAAGGGCAGTCCGTGCCAGGAGAGTCCATAACTGGAGATACAGGCGAGACAAGCCTGCTCGATCACAAATGTATGACTTGATTTCGTTAGTAAAGAAGTGGTTAGAACCTGACGTCAGCACCCCTGCCCAAATGGTCGAAAAGGTAGTGCTGGACCGGTACATCTGCGCCCTTCCTCCTGAGGTTTAGCTTTGGGTCGGACAGGGAGACCCCAAAGATGCCGATCAACTGGTCAGCTTGATAGAAAGGTATTTCGCCACCAAAGATTATCTACGTGACCAGCTGTCCGAGCGATCATCGGTTCGGAGTACCCGGCCTCCGTCATCTCCCGGTAAGAGAGTTCCAGCTGTGGGGGCAAGGGGGACTGTTGATAGGTCGGGTCAGCCCCGAGGGGACATGGGGGAGCGGAAGAGTGATACTTCCCTGGCAGGAGACCCCAGGCCTAGAAAGGTCTACCCGTCTGAACACTCCAACCTGAGACAGTGTTGGAGATGCCGTGAACAAGGTCATATTTCAGCCAACTGTCCACTAGTGGGGGAACCTATGGACTGTGACGCTGGACAGTCCCTTTCTTTCCTCGCGGAACCGCGTGCGTCGCTACCCCAGTCGAGGAGACTGGCCCCCAGCTGTCTCAGGTGGTTGTAAATGGCTGTCCAATACAGGCCCTCCTGGACTCAGGGAGTCGAGTGACTCTGGTACATGCCAGCTTGGCTGTTGGGGACTGCATCTCCGATAAACACCTGAGCGTGGTATGCATACATGGAGACATCAAAGTCTACCCGGTAACTTCCGTGGACTTTGTCACAGAACTCGGGGAGATCTCGTATGAAGTAGGGGTAGTGAAGAACCTGATGCATCCCGCCATATTGGGTCGTGACTTTCCCCTGTTTTGGGATCTTTGGAGAAAAAACGGTTCTAAGGGACGGTGTGATGAAGCTCCTACTGAGATTACGCGGTCCAGAGGGGTGGAACACAATGATAGGGGGCCATTAAACTTATGTGATAATGATGATAATGAAAATAATGATAATGGTGAACATGATAATGGTGATTACCATGATAATGATGCTGATCATGTTGTTGATACGGATGAAAATGAATTTCCATTGCAGGTGATGTTGGGGGAGGGGGATGACGGTTCTCTAGAACAGAATGTCCCTGACTTACCGGTGTCCCGTGGCAATTTTGGGAGTGAACAGTTGCGAGACCCCACTCTTAAACATGCTAGGGAAAATATAACTGTTCTGAATGAGATCCCACAAGAGCCCGGCTCGGAGGAAAAATTTCCCCATTTTGCCATGAACAATGACCTGCTATACCGGGTCACTAAAGTAAAGGGAGAGGCCGTGAGTCAGCTCCTAGTACCCAAGCCATATAGAAGTATGGTGTTAGGTTTATCCCATAACCACGTGCTGGGTGGGCACCTGGGAATGGACAAGACCCAAGAAAGAATCCTCCAGAGGTTTTATTGGCCAGGGGTTTATCGGGATGTGGAGGATTATTGTAAAACCTGCCCCACGTGTCAGATAAATGCTCCGGTGTCTCACTTTCGCAGTCCCTTGGTCCCGCTGCCGGTTATAGAAATACCATTTGAAAGGGTAGCGATGGACTTGGTAGGTCCTATTGTAAAATCAGCCAGGGGACACCAATACATCCTAGTGGTACTTGATTATGCAACCCGGTACCCCGAGGCTGTCCCTTTAAGAAATATGGCATCTAAAAATATTGCACGGGAGCTCTTTCATATGTTTTCTAGGACGGGAATCCCTAAAGAGATCCTCACGGACCAAGGCACCCCTTTTATGTCCAAAGTGATGAAGGAACTGTGTAAGTTGCTTAAAATCTCGCACATTCGGACATCCGTGTATCACCCCCAGACGGATGGGCTGGTTGAACGTTTTAATAAAACATTAAAACACATGTTAAAGAAAGCAGTAGAGAAAGATGGGCGGGACTGGGACTACCTGTTACCCTACTTAATGTTTTCGGTCAGAGAGGTTCCCCAGGCCTCTACGGGGTTCTCTCCCTTTGAGTTGGTATATGGGCGGCACCCGCGGGGCTTGCTAGACATAGCCAAGGAAGTTTGGGAAACCGAGACAACTCCATACAAGAGTGTTATAGAGCATATTGCCCAAATGCAAGAGAGGATGGCCAAAATTATGCCATTAGTTAAGAATCATCTGCAGAGAGCCCAAGAAGCTCAAAGCAGAGTATATAATCGGACAGCAAAAATTAGGACTTTTAACCCCGGGGATCGAGTCCTAATCCTAATTCCCACCGTGGAAAGTAAATTTTTGGCCAAATGGCATGGTCCATATGAGATAGTACAAAAAGTGAGCGAGGTTACTTACAAAGTACACCAACCCGGGAGACGCAAGCCCTACCAGGTGTATCATATCAATCTGATCAAGCCCTGGAGGGACAGAGAGTCGTTGTTGGCCTCGGGTGAAGTAGAGAAAGGGGTAAAACCATCTCTACCTCCTGTGACCATTGGTGAGACATTGTCCGTGCACCAAAAACAGGAAGTACGGGAGTTTCTGCAGAAAAATCAGCAGAGGTTTTCTGACTTGCCCGGCCGGACTTCTCTCGTAAAACACCATAACGAGACCGAGCCCGGTACTAAGGTCAAAATAAAACCGTACAGAATTCCAGAAGCCCGCAGAAAGATAGTCTCTACTGAAATCAAACGCATGCTAGACCTCGGGGTCATTGAGGAGGCCCAAAGCGAGTGGTGTAGCCCGATTGTTCTGATCCCAAAACCTAATGGAACCTGGAGGTTCTGTAATGATTTCAGAAAGTTGAACGAAGTGTCAAAGTTTGACGCATACCCGATGCCACGGTAGATGAGCTAATCGAGAGGTTAGGGGGTGCCCGTTATGTTACAACCCTCGATCTGACAAAAGGGTACTGGCAGATACCCCTATCTGAGGAGGCAAAAGAAAAAACGGCCTTTGCAACCCCGGAAGGTTTGTTTCAGTATCTGGTGATGCCATTCGGGTTGCATGGAGCCCCAGCTACCTTTCAGAGGCTTATGGACCAGATCCTACGCCCGCATCAAGCCTATGCAGCTGCCTACCTGGATGATGTGGTAATTTTCAGTTCTGATTGGGAGAGCCACCTCGCTAAGGTACAAGCCGTCTTAGACTCGATAGGCGGAGCTGGGCTGAACATAAACCCAGAGAAATGTGCGATTGGCCTAGAAGAGGCCAAGTACTTGGGCTATGTGATTGGCAGAGGGCTGATCAAGCCACAAATCGATAAGGTAGAGGCAATTCGAAACTGGCCTGTACCCCTCACAAAACGACAGGTCAAAGCATTTCTGGGCATCACTGGGTACTATCGCAGATTCGTACCAAATTATGCCTCCATTGCTGCCCCATTGACTGACCTGACAAAAGGGGGGAAGTCCAAAATGATAAATTGGAATCCGGAGGCAGAAAAAGCATTTCTGTCGTTGAAAATGGCTTTGTGTCAAAGACCAGTTCTGGTCACCCCTAATTTCAGGGAAGAGTTTCTTGTTCAAACTGATGCCTCTAATGTGGGGTTAGGGGCGGTGTTATCACAGGTCGTGAAGGGTGAAGAACACCCAGTCCTGTATCTAAGTCGAAAAATGACACCGGCTGAACAAAATTATGCCATTGTGGAGCGAGAGTGCCTCGCAATCAAATGGGCGCTGGACTCCCTACGGTATTACCTCTTGGGTAGGAGATTTAAATTGCAATCAGACCATGCTCCTCTGGCATGGATGAAGCAGAACAAGGAAAGGAATGCCAGGGTGACAAGGTGGTTCCTTTCACTTCAAGAGTTCAATTTCTCGGTTGAGCATAGACCTGGGAAATTACAGGGTAATGCTGATGCCTTGTCCAGAGTTCACTGTCTCTTCGGAGTTTCTGACCAGTCCTCCGGTCTGGAGAAGAGGGGGGGGATATGTGAGACAGTAGAGGGGTGTGTGCTGGACGGCGTGTATATCTCGCCCAGGTTTCTTAGCTGGGGCGCATAAAATAGGTTGTCAGTGCGGTGTTCATTCCATTCCTATCTGGGACAGGTTTGCAGTGCAACCCGGAGTGAACACAGCTGCTTAATTAGGCAGCCATAAGTACCTGCTTGAGGAGTTCAGAGGGGGCTCTCAGTCTGGATCTGACTACAGACAACGTTGGAGTCTCATGTGAACCTCACGCTGGTAACTACAGATTATATGTGTTGTTTTGGGGCCCAGGCTGGTAGAGTCTGGACCCGGATAGAAAGGGAAATTATCTATGTGTAGTGAGTGGCCAGACAGGCCCAGGATTTATGTTTATGATTTGGTTTTGATTACATCATGTTACTGTGGACTTTAATAAAGCTGGTTGCGGCCAGTTTTTAACAGAACTGCTGTCTGTGAATGGACTCTTTATGCCACTCCGTCTTCCCAAGACGGCGATTCCCGAGCTATATCCCCTGAAAAGCTTACAATATATATATATATATATAATATATATATATATATATTATGGTATAGATAGGGAAAGTGTAGTGATAGGTTTGGCCCACTAGAGGGGGGCATTGTAGGAATAGAGTAGGAATAAGTTAATATAGGAGGGGCCAACTGTGGGTAAGCCAAGAGGATTTCCTGATTTCAGTCAGTAGGGCCTTAGAGCCCAGTAAGGGCAGTTGTCAATGCAACATTTTCAGACAAGGAGCCCAGTCGTCCAGGGCCTATGGGCTGAAGGTCACAGCAGTGAGAGAATGCAGGGCAGCTCCAATATGTGGCAGCTAACTACGTGGGCAAATGCCCTTATGTCTGTGGTGAAACGGACAGAGGAACTCCTGAAGTTAGTTAGGCTGGCCAGAAGGAACACTGCGGTACCGGACAAGCTGGTGCGACCCTGGGACATTCTGGAAGAAGAGAGGGAAAGCACAGGGAAAGAAAAGGATGTACTCTGTGATGATCCCTATGTTGTGCCTGTGACTGAGCTTGACATACTGAGAATGGAACCAAGTAAAATCGTTTGTTTTAAGTTGGAACTAGACTCTGTCTTTGTGTGAAACCGCCTGAAGGAAATCCTCAGCAGATTCAAGAAGACCCTGATGGAATGGAAAGCGGGAAGAAAGGTACGCTACAAAGGGAATATTGTGTATATGTAACAGAGGGCCAGGGCATGCATAAACAGCCATCATTGCTTGCCATGGCTACGGCCCTGGACTATCTTACACATGATCGACCACCTCTCCATTAACACAGTGCTCTTCAAAACCCAAATAGCCAAGGATTGGTGGATGTCCCAATGGTGTGGCCTTCAGTGATTTGAAAATTATACCCTATCAAATGGATAGTGGATAACATCCAAACTTGAGAATATCTCTTTAAATGGCTATTCCCATCTGGGACATTTATGGCATATTCACAAGACCACCTGTCCATTTCCAACAGCATGCAATGGCGCCCTGTTCTGGAGATAGATGCAAGTCCTCCATCTATCTTTTTAGGTTGGTTTGGTCGTAAATGTCCCGGATGCGACAACCCCTATAATACTCATATTTTACATTGTTCATGTATGTTATATTAGCACGTCGCTGTCCAATGACAATCATATGGAGCAGTGGTCTCCAACCTTCTTTTCTCCCATGCTGGAAATTCTAGTTTCAGTTTCTAGTTACAGCCAGAGAGCAACAAGTTGGAAACCATTGAGTAAGGTCCGTAAACAACCAGAGACAGAAGTTTACCGAAAATATCCCAGTCACCGAGGCTTTAGCTCTTACGAATCCATTGTTTTACAGAACATTCAGCAAGAACTGGAAGAACACAGCAACCATCATATTAAAGTCACTGCCAGGCAGATGTTCCTGCTGAATAGATGTATCTATCTGAGAGCATTCTGTGCTTCTCCATTTTCGTAGACTTTGGGAAGGCTGACAATACCCATAGCTTTACGACTGATGAATTATATTAAAATTATTTTATACACTTTTAAAGGGATAATTCACAAAATATAGATAATAAGAAATCATAGAATAAGACACATATACAGATCGCTTACCCTAATCTATAAGATTCCAAAATAGTCTCCAGCTTTAACTATTTCTGCAAAAGATTGGTGACCATAATGGTGAGAATTCCATCTTGCGAATGGTCATTGGAAGCTTTTCTAGACCCCTGGTAACACTACCTAATTACTCTATACTTGCCAACTCTCCCAGAATTTTATGAAAGCTTCCAGGCTTTTGGAAGAGTTGACCGATCTCCCAGGTGCCACTTCTTTCAGAAGGTTTGCTGTGCATGGTACCAGGATTTTCATTCATTAGATGGAGCACCAACCTCATAGGCTGGCACATGTGGTGGCACACAGCCTGACTATACAGGTGTTTGGCATCAATGCTGCTAATCGGACCTGCTTCCCTGTCTTGGATCTTGTGATTAACCCAAATCTACTATGAGCTCCCTAAATGTGCTAAACCACTGGATGTTCTGCATTGGACTCTTTGACAAGCACACCTCTGTTAAATGACTGATTTCTACTCTGCTGTACCACTGTCAGCTATGCATTAGACTCTGTGACAAATTCAGTTTTGCTATATTGCTCAGTCAATTCTTCCTTACAGCTGCCAGCTCCTCATTGGACTCTATGACAAACTCAGCACTGCTATATTGCTGAGTCAACTCAGTTCTGCTCCACCAGTTCCTCATAGCTGAGCTCTCTTGCTGCATTAGTTTCATCTGTCTGTTCTGCATTAGCTCTGATACATCACTGGTTAAATTCTGCCATACCACTACAAGTTCTGCATTGGACTCTATGACAAACTGAGCTCTGCTCCACCAGGTCTTCCTCACTGAGTTTTCTTGATGCACCAGCGTCCTCTGTCCATGCTGCATTAGAATTGCTCAACCAGACCAAAGGGATCCACCTAATCAGATGAGATATAACAGTTTTTCTGTGCGTGTTGCCATGATTCTCCACCATTAGAGAGGGCTTCAATGTTCAAGCACACGTTCAAGGGGGTAAGGAACACAGTATGGGGGAAATAAAATAGATTTGGAGGACAAAGCCTGATGACGTGACATTGTCATGGGAAACATTTTTAGGGATAAGCCTCATGAGCTACTATCAGCAACATTCTGGACATCGGTCACTGAAAGTTGGCAAGTATGAGTATGGATATTTGTACATGTTTTTTTGGAGGTAGGTAGGGGGTAGAGGTGTTAAAGGGTTATTTTTGAAAAATCAAATTATCATCTATCCCCAAAATAGGGGATAACTTTCCGATATTGGGGTTCTGGAACCTCAAGAATGGGAATCCGCAGCCCTGTCCTGAATGGGGTGTAGGTGTGCATGTGCAACCTCCTTTCCATTCATTGTCTATTGGCAGAAAAAGCCAAGCGCTGTACTTGGCAGCTCCTTAAACAATGAATGAAGAGGATAGGGGATAACTTGATTTTTTGGAAATAATGTGTATTGGAGATAACTTATTCTTTTTGGAAAAACTTTGACAAGGGTAACTAGTTGTTTTTTTTTAGAATAACTTGGACAGGTGATAATTTGACTTTTAGGGAATTATTTGGATAGGGAATAACTTTTTTGGGGGAATAAGTCAAATAGGGGATAACTGGATTTTTTGGAAATACTGTGGATAGGTCATAACGTAAATTTTTGGGAAAACTTTGATAAGGATAACTTTTTTGGTAGAATATCTATTTTTGGGGAATAACCCAGATAGGGAATAACTTGATTTTTTGGGAATAACTTGGATATGGAATAAGTTGTATTTTCAGCTGCAGATGGAAGGAAGAGAGCCACAGTATTCATTACTGATGGGTAGGCGGAGCCCCAGATCAGGATGACACCTCAGATCAAAAGCGTGTTGACTGGCTGGCCCCTCCAGCTCGGGCTCCTCCTACTCAGCTCCTTCAGTCTAAAATTTGAGGTCTCAGAGGATGGTCGCTGCTGAAGCAGCTCCTCAGAAGATTTTATTATTTTTATCGGACATGAGACTTGGACATGGGTCTGAAAGGTCTCAGGGGTCTCAGCGCTGCTGGACCCCACCTCTCCCCTGGCGGATCTGTATTTTACATAAATAGTCCCTGCAGAATCTTGCCGGCCCTGGGGACGAGGTTAGCTTCCCTGGCGGGGACGCAAACCGCACACTGGGGTCACTGCGTTCCCTGCCCTGGGGGGGAGCATGGGCACAAGCGCCACAAATCCTGAGGGGTCCCTGTGGCGCTCAGCTGGTGAGTACTCCACAATATATATACAATGTGATGAGTGCTTTAGCGACTGCTGTGACAGCGCTATTACATGTGTGTTAAATGTACTATTAGCGCTGCTTTGGCAGCGCCGTGACATGTAGATGTGGTGTTTCTGTGCAACTTTTGTCCGCAGGCAGATGCCTGCAGGACAGGGGGGGAGTAGGAGTGAGGAGTTTTGGCGCTCATATTTTTGAACCGGGGGGGCGTGGCTTCACGCTTCCCGGTCTTTCAATGCAGGAAGCGCGCGATTGCGCTTCTCTTCCGGCTCCCTCAGCACGGCGGCCATTAAAAGAGCTCCTGGGCTCCTCAGACTCCGCTCCTCCCGTCTCAGGCACCAAACCAGCTGGGTGAGTGGCATCGTTTCCTCACCGCACAGCGCTGATACATAGCGCTATTCTGCAGCTCGGTCTCACATAGAGACCTTGTTTTTTCTGACAGCCTGTGACATTAACCCCTCTTGAAGGTTTTACTTGGCATACAGCTGGGTAGCTCTATATTTTTAAGACTTAACCCTTCAGCGGCTGTTTTGCGTTCACTTAAAAAAAAAAAAAAAAAAAAAAAAAAACTGCGTTTTTTTTTTTCAGGTTTTCTGACATTTGGCCTGCCATATACTGTGTGAGGCATGTCGGAACAGGGTTCAGAAGGCGCGGACCATATTCCAGTTCCGCTTCGGCAATCTGGTACGCAGTCCTCCGCGGCGTCTAGCGCTGCGGTTGGAGATCACAGTGATGCAAAATTGGATGCTATCGCCAGTTCTATTAATGGCTTGTCTGACCTTTTGAGTCAATATGTGTCAGCTAGATCCTCTCAGGACAGAAAGCGACACAGACCGTTACCATCCTTCACCCGTAGCGAATCAGATGTCTCTGATTTAGATTGTGGTGAGGGTTCTCCTTTAAGTTCAGATGGGGAAATGTCTGATTCGGATAAGGAGGAAAGGCGGGGGCTCTCGTCCCTTGTGAGACGTACAGAGGCATTTATTGAAGCCATGAGAGAGGTTTTACAGTTACCGAGGTGGTAACTAGTTTACCTGGTAAATCAGCACGAATGTACCAGGAGTATCGTACGTCACGATCAGCCTTGCCAGATCTAGATGATCTTAACAGTGCAGTAGAAAAGGAACGTCTGTGTCCGGATAAACGTTTTCACGGAACACGTTTCTTTGACGCACTTTATCCGTGTTCCACAGAGTCGAGAGATAATTGGATCCCCTCTCCTGAAGTGGATTTTTCCTTATCCCAGCTTAGTAAATCCTCACTGCTTCCTGTTAAAGGGAAGGCGAGTTTGCAGGATCCACTGGACAGGAAAACGGAAATGGCGGCGAAATCAAATTATGAGGCCGCGGGTCATGGATTCAGAGCGATACTAGGATCCATGTGTGCTTCTAAAGCTTCTATAAGCTGGTTGGACCTTTTACACAAGGCGTGGAAAAATGGATCTCCGTCATCTGAGATGGAGGAGATTTTCGAATGGTTGGACACTGCAGTCCGATATATCTATGATGCAGGTCTGGACACTGCGTCGCTTCTGTCCAGGGCGCAGGCTTCGGCGATCACGGTCAGAAGAGCGCTGTGGCTCAGACAGTGGGCCGGGGATGCGGTCTCCAAACAAGGTTTGCTGGCCTTAGCTTATAAAGGTGGTCATCTTTTTGGGTCTGACCTCACAGAACTGATTACCAGGGCAAAGGCAAAAGAGGCGACGTTGCCACAACGCAGAGCTATGGCTTCTGTGTCTGGCAGGACATATAGTGGTCGGCGGTCCTTTCGGGGCCGAGGTCGATTCGCTCAGTCTTCTTGGGGATCGGGTCGTTCCTCTTTCTCAGCAAAAAAGTCCTCCCAGAAATCTCGCATTCCCTGGAAGCAGAATTTCCGTCAAGACAAGCGGGAAACCGACAAGAAGCCCGCCAAGACGGATTGACGCCAGGAGCCCACTCGAGGACTCTCGAGTGGGGGGTCGCCTGCTCCAGTTCAAGGAGACTTGGATTTCTCGCGTTCCAGATTCATGGGTAACGCGGGTCGTGTCAGCAGGTTATTTCATAGAATTCTCTTCTCGTCCCCCAGACACATTTTACCAGTCTCGCATTCCGACAGAACCCGAGCTTTTGGTCGCTCTGCAGCGAGAGGTCGAATTCCTTCTTCAGAAGGGTGTGGTAATACCGGTTCCGCCAGAAGACCGGGAAAAGGATTTTATTCCAATCTGTTTGTGGTTCCCAAAAAGGAGGACAAATTTCGTCCGATTCTGGATCTCAAAAGATTGAATCGGCATGTCCACACCCGGAAATTCCGCATGGAGTCACTTCGCTCCGTCGTGGCAGCACTGTCGCAGAACGATTTTTTGGTATCAATCGACATCCGCGACGCTTATTTACATGTTCCCGTTGGAAGGGCTCATCAACGTTTTCTTCGTTTTGCCATAGGTCGGGATCATTACCAGTTCGTGGCTCTGCCATTCGGCTTAGCCTCGGCGCCCAGAGTATTTACAAAGATTCTGGCGCCTCTCATGGCGATTCTTCGAAGACAAGGAATTGCGATTCTTCCTTACCTGGACGATCTTTTGATCGTGGCATCCTCGGAGGAGGAAGCAGTGACAGCTCGCAATCTGTCTCTTCAGTTACTGAAGGACTTCGGTTGGCTAGTCAATTGGGAGAAGTCGTTTCTGGAACCGTCGCAAGCTATCCTTTTTTTGGGAATGCATTTCGACACGGTACGGGCAGTGGTGTCTCTACCTCCAGACAAACAGTCATGTCTTCTTCGGCATGTACAAATCATGAAGTCTTCGATAACAATGTCCCTTCGCAAGTGTATGCGTCTTCTGGGTTTAATGGTGGCGTCCATGGAGGCAATTCCGTTTGCCCAGTTTCATTCCAGAGCTCTCCAAAGGTTCATTCTGAGTCATTGGAATCAGTCGCAATCGCTGGATTGCAGTGTCACCATCTCTCGCAGGGTGCGAGAGTCTCTAGGATGGTGGTTACGTCCAGGAGCCTTATCCCTGGGGAAATCTTTTCTCCCTCCGAAATGGTCGGTCATAACCACAGATGCCAGCCTGACGGGCTGGGGGGGTGTTTGGAACGATTCCTGGATTCAGGGAGTATGGTCATCAGAGGAGACTGTTTTACCGATCAATATCCTGGAATTGAGGGCGATTTTCCTTTGCCTCCAACACTGGACGGTCCCTTTGAGCGGTCTGCCGGTCCGAGTGCAGACAGACAACGCCACAGCGGTTGCGTATATCAATCATCAAGGTGGAACAAGGAGTCCCAGACTCATGGCGGAGGTGTCTCGGATCCTGATCTGGGCCGAGGCCAGGGTTCCAGCCATTTCTGCAATCCACATCCCAGGGGTTCAGAATGTTACGGCGGATTTTCTCAGTCGCGAGAAGATGGATCCCGGAGAATGGAGTCTTCATCCGGAGATTTTTGCAATGCTGTGCTCCCGTTGGGGAACTCCCCAAGTGGATTTGATGGCATCCAGGTTCAATGCCAAACTACCAGTGTTCATGTCCAGGTTCAAGGACCGGAAGGCTGTGGAGGTGGATGCTCTGGTGGCTCCGTGGGATCAATTCGAGCTGATTTATGTGTTTCCACCGATATCCTTGCTTCCTCTGGTACTGCGTCGGATCAGACTGGAGAGAATCCCGGCTATGTTAATAGCACCAGATTGGCCAAGGAGGACGTGGTTTTCAACGCTAATGTCGCTGTTGGCGGCACCTCCATTTCCACTTCCTCTTCGACCGGACCTGTTGACTCAGGGGCCCGTTTGTCATCCGGACTTGAAGTCTCTGCGTTTGACGGCGTGGCTCTTGAGACCGAAATGTTGACTCGTAGAGGTTTTTCAGCCGAGGTCATTGCTACTCTTCGAGCTGCCAGATGTCCGGCTACTACTAGGATTTACCACAAAATTTGGGAAACCTTCTTTTCGTGGTGTTTGGGGTCCTCTCGGAACCCGAGAAAATTTTCCATTCCCAACCTGTTGGCTTTTCTACAGCATGGGCTAGACAAGGGTTTGGCAGTAAGCACTCTGAAAGGTCAGATTTCTGCTCTGTCCTTATTATTTCGGAGAACCATTGCTTCAAATAGAGACGTGCTCTCCTTTTTCCGAGGTATATCTCGTAAGTTTCCGCCGCGGAAGGCACCCGTGTCTCCTTGGCGGCTCAACCTTGTTTTGGAGGCTCTTCAGCATAAACCTTTTGAGCCTATGGTTTCTGCTAGCCTTTCTTTACTTTCTTGGAAGGTGGCTTTCCTTGTTGCAGTCACTTCCTTGAGGAGAGTTTCTGAGTTGGCAGCTCTTTCTTGTTCGCCTCCTTTTCTGGAGTTTTTTCCGGATCGTGTAGTGCTTCGCACTCGGGGTGATTTTTTACCTAAAGTGGTGTCACAATTTCATGTCGACCAGGATATTGTGTTACCTTCATTCTGCCCGGATCCGAAAAATGTGAAAGAGCGAGCTTTACACACATTGGATTTAGTGCGGGCCTTGAAGTTTTATCTATCTATTACTCAAGGTTTTCGTAAGACGGACTCCCTGTTTGTGGTTCCAGCAGGTCGTCGGCGTGGTCAACGAGCTTCCAAAGATTCTATAGCTCGTTGGATCCGGTCAGCTATTTTGGAAGCTTACCGTCTTCGGGGTGAATCTTGCCCGATTAAGATTCGAGCCCATTCTACGAGAGCTGTGGCCTCTTCGTGGGCTTTTCATCAAGGTGCCTCGGCGGTGCAGCTCTGCCGAGCGGCAACTTGGCGCTCTGTCCACACGTTTACAAAGTTTTATAAAGTGGACGTCAGTGCTTCCGCTGATGCAGCCCTCGGACGTAGGGTCCTGCAGGCAGCTGTAGTGTAAAGTTCTAGATGAACTTGTGTTTAGCGCTGGTTGCGCTTTTTGTTAAGGTTGTTGGGTTTCTGCCCTTTGTTGGTTTTTTCCCACCCTTATTTTTGAACTGCTTTGGGACGTCCCATCAGTAATGAATACTGTGGCTCTCTTCCTTCCATCTGCAGCTGAAAGACGGATTTTGGTAAGACCTTACCTGTAAAATCCTTTTCAGCGAAGGAAGGAAGAGAGACACAGCACCCTCCCAGGGCAGAAGTGTGTTGATGTTTTCAGATGCAGCGCGACCCTTATCTGATAGCGATTATCTGGGCTGAGGTCAGCGCGCTAAGGCTCTGTTCCAGCATTGCCAGCTCATCACAGTAGTCAGGTTCAGTGAGTAGTGCCTGGAACTCTGTGGTTTGCCTTACTTTGCATGCATAACCTGTATTCTTGTGTTGTTTCTCTGAAGTTCCTTCAGAAGGGGTTATGTTGCTCCGCTGGTGATCTTGGCTCTTTTCCTCAAAGCTTTGGTACGACTGAAGGAGCTGAGTAGGAGGAGCCCGAGCTGGAGGGGCCAGCCAGTCAACACGCTTTTGATCTGAGGTGTCATCCTGATCTGGGGCTCCGCCTACCCATCAGTAATGAATACTGTGTCTCTCTTCCTTCCTTCGCTGAAAAGGATTTTACAGGTAAGGTCTTACCAAAATCCGTCTTTTGGCAATAAATCGGATAGGGAATACGGTAACTTGATTTTTGGGAATAACTTGAGTTTTTGGGAACATCTTGGATAGGGAATAACTTGGATAGGGAATAACTTGATTTTTAGGGAATAAATTGTATATGGAATAACTTGATTTTTTGGGAATAAATCGGATATGGCATAACTTGATCTTTTGGGAATATCTTGATTTTTTGGAATAACTTGGATAGGGAATAATTTGATTTTGTGGAATAACTCAAATAGGAAATAATGTGATTTTCTGGGAATAACTCGGATTAGGGATAACTTGATTTTCCAGGAATAACTCGGCCAGGGGAAAACTTAATTTTATGGGACTAGGTCAGATAGGGGATACCTTGAGTTTTTTGAATAACTTGGATAGGAGAAAACTTTTTTTTGGGAATAACCCTTCAACAAAATATATTGCAAATAGCATTATGCAATATAGGACAGTACTAAATGGCTGAATACGTAACAACTTGACACTTCTGTTTTCTTCGTACCCAATTATCTTTCATTGTATGCCTTCATTACTGAAAGAGCAAATCCAAACGACGAGCTGTTCTTTTAATTATTTATCTGGTATATTTCATGTCGTCCCCGCGGCCTCCGATGTAATTCCGAACGTGTCCACCTTAATTGAATTTTCACTTTGGTTATAGACAGTGATGTTCAATAATGCTGTGCCAGTGGATATCACCAGACGGATCTCCTGGGTCCTGCTCTCCGATATGATCTTCATTTTCTTCATAGCTGACCTCCCGCAATATCAGCCGTCTCCTTCATGGATAAAAATAGTTTCTTTCTTCACTGAGAAGGAAGAGGACAAAAAGGGACACTGAGTGAATCTTGCCATCCCTTTTCCCCTAGGGCCAAGAAACGCATTTGTCTGCCTGGAATATTCAGTGATGTAAAGCAGAAATTATACGAGGAGAAGATTCGTCAACAAACTTTTATCTTATGTAATGAAAGCTCTGAGATTTAGTAACTTCTACACAGTTTATAGGTCAGTTAATTTGTCCAATTCACAAAATCTTCTGAGAACTTTTGATTTGCGGCAAATGCTTCAAAGCCTCCAATTGCCCTGAAAAGCTTCACTTTTTATTCATACACTAATCTCCTGTCACACACTCTATGTACTGTTTATTCAGTGTTTTATGACTTTCTCTACTTATCTCTATTGTTAAGCTGTGATGTCCCCTCACTTTCCAAATTCACCACAAAGTAGCCCCTCAACTCCTTGCCTTGGCTTTTATACAGGCTCTGATAGTCTCTTTTTATTGGCTGTGCTATACTATGCGACCATAAATAAAAGTTAATCTTTTTTGCACATTACTATTGGAGAGCTGACCTACTTTTTTAAATGGATGGAGAGATAGATATAGAAATTAGCACTTACATAGGCACTTGTTTACACTTACTTTATTCTGAGGTACTGTTCAGTTTTTTTGTTGCATACTTTTGGGGGTGATGACTGCCTCCATTTTTCCCTGAGCTCCTCCCCAAGGCTGTTTTAAGTTAGTACTGAAACCTACCTTTATATTTGTAGATTTTTAGCCCAGGAAAGGCATGTCTGGTAAGCATTAGGCTTAGCATCCCATCAAAGAAGGGTACGCCTTGTCATGGCTTGGGGGACTCACAAGTATTGGCCAATTTATGTGCTAAGTCCCTTCATTTTATAGGTATACAGTATATATTGCATACATCACAGCGCTGGTTCAATGAATGATGAGATGTTGCCTTTATCTCTACACAGTGAATCAATTGTATTGAGCTAACTACTGCTCAATAGTAAGGTGGGAGTTTCACTCCTTCACTGAGGCCCACCAGGGTATTCTCCGGTTCTTCTGTGGGCAAAGTCCAAGCCATGTTACTCCATACTGAATTCATATTTTATATATTTGTTAGTTTACTTCTATACACATTCTTAGAAATCATTCAAGCTCCTCTATAGTCTTAACTGTAATACATGTTGTATAGATCATAGGTCTGTGGGTCACCTCTGACTCCCATGGATAATTCTCAACCATAGTTTGGTTGATTCGATTATGATGCTGCATCTTAATTTTTACATCTTCCTAATATATATGTGATTTTACCCAGGATTATTGTAGGGTCAGTGTTCAAATATCCTGTTGTATGCTTGAATACTACTTGACCATAGAACATAGTGGTGTGAATTAACCCATAGGTCAATAGGTGATTATTTTAAGGCAGAGGACTATCTGAAGACTTACATAGTACTACCTCATCTCCACTATAAGATTTATAGCTCTTTTGTGAGGAACGCCTTACCAGTCACTAGACTCTGCCCTGGAGGCCATCGACTACCGATGTGACTGTTGGACCACAGTCCTGCAAACTTGTTTGCTCAATTTTTGCGTGAATGGATATAAGGGAACACTGTTGCTTTCTTCCAGGATCAAAATAATGAAAAGTCAGCAAATATAATATGAGCTTGAGTTTGGGCTGTGGCTACATGTGTCCTAGTTGCTATTCTGCATTGGTAATAGTATTGTCACGCGGTCTTATGATATGTGTACGATGTCAGTAAACTATTCTTAAAAGAACAACACTCTATACAACATATAGATTAGCAACATCAGCATGTAAATATAGAATAGATTTACCTGACACGATATCCGTTGAACTCAGGGTTAATCTTGAGGACTTGATACACTGTCACAGGAAAGAGGAGGATCGGGGTCTAACCTGACCCTAAACTGGGGTCCTAACTAATCCCTCACCTTGGAGGTACTGATAATGGTTCAGAGGTCCAAGTCTCCAGCCTAACCCTGTCTCCTATCAGTCCCTGAACCCTGTAATCAGTCCTAAGAAGGATTCTGATTACCACCAAAGGGATATGGGCTGATCTCTGCTAAATACACAGATTAGACATATAAGACAGACTGGAGAAAACACAGACTTGCATACACACTCAAACACAGAAGGAACATAAATGATCTGGGATATTAAACTCTAAGCAAGGTGAGCTTAAAACAACTAAGGAGCTCTTTAACTTAAGTCTATACAGATACAATCCTATCTGTGGTCTGCATGAAGAATTTCACTGGCAACTCCCAACACAGACAACCAGAGATTTAAAGGAAACCAATCAACAAATAATTAATTGCAGCCGGGAGAAACTGCACCCAGTCCCAGAACTGAGCACAGACAGAATTAACTCCCTAACTGCCAAACACAAAGAAACAGCAACTCAGCTGTGAGAAGTCAGAATGTGCAACCGCGACGATCTTCGTGGCGATGCACACATGACAGTACCCCCCCTTCTACGAGGGGCCTCCGGACCCTCAGGGCCAGGTTTGCCCGGGTGAGTTCTGTGGAAGGTCCGCACCAAACGATCTGCGTTAATGTCAGACGCAGGAACCCACGTCCTCTCCTCTGGACCATACCCCTTCCAATGCACCAAGTACTGAAGGGATCGTCGATTCAGACGTGAGTCAATGATCTTTGACACTTGAAACTCCAAGTTACCATTGACCACCACTGGAGGAGGAGGTAGAGGTGATGGTATGACTGGTGCCACGTACCTCTTAAGTAATGACTTGTGGAACACATTGTGGATTTTAAACGTAGGAGGGAGGTCTGTTATGTTACGGTAGCTGAGGAGTGCAGGTAAAAAAGGAAATACACCAGAGCAGTTGGAATCTATGAGATTGCAGTACCCTGACTAACCACCACAACTAGAGGCAGCCGTGGAGCGTTCCTACGATGGTCCTAGACGCCTCGTCACAGCCTGAGAAACTAACTACACCTAAAGATAGAAATAGGAAAGCTATCTGCCCCGGAGCAGAACCCCAAAGATAATAGAAAGCCCCCAAACATGTAATGGCGGTTAGACAAGAGGAAATACTGACACAGAAAGAAAATAGTATGAGCAAACGCTGGGGCCCAAACTATCTAAATAGAAAAGGACAGGAAGGGTACTTACTGCAATCCCAGAAAACCCTGAAAAACACCAACATACTAATTTCAAAATCACCTGAGATCACACGACCTCTACCACCTAAATTAGTTCTCTGGTGTAACAAAAACAGCAGCCACTGAAAAAACTGCAAAAAGCAAAAGTACAAAACACAGTGGCTGGACTAAACTGAGAGGGCAAAAGCCCCCGGAGGGGACCCAGAAGGCCCCCACAGAAGTGCAGGACAAAATGCAAAAATATAGCAAAAACACAAAATAAGAAATTGTCTTATCTGACAGCAGGAGATGCAGACACGACACAGCAGGCTACAAGGGAAACTGGAAAGAAGGATTCAGACCAGAACAATTGATCACCGGCAACCCTGATGGGAAAATGATTCCCTTAAATAAGACCAATCAGTAACACCTGATTCCCAATCCTCACTAGTACCGCTTGTAACCACCAGAGGGAGCCTCTGCTCAGAACTCATCTCAAACCCATTCACAACAGAGGTCCAGACGAAATGCCACAGGATTAATTATGGAACTGATCCTGTACGGCCCGATGAATCTGGGGCCCAGCTTCCAGGAGGGAACTTTAAGTTTTATATTCCTGGTAGACAACCATACCAGATCGTTCACATTAAGATCTGGACCAGAAACTCTCCTCCTATCAGCCATACGTTTATAACGGTTCCCCATAGCACTCAGATTATTCAATACACCTCTCCACACTGAAGCAAGTGACGACGAGAAACGCTCCTCCTCAGGAACCCCAGAAGGGCCCCCCCCATTGAATGTACAAAACTGGGGATGAAAACCATATGCCCCAAAAAACGGGGACTTACCAGTGGACTCGCTCCGCCTGTTGTTAAGAGCGAACTCTGCCAGAGGCAAGAAAGAAGACCAGTCCTCCTGGTTCTCTGAGACAAAACACCGAAGATAAGTCTCTAGGCTTTGATTCAGACGCTCTGTCTGACCATTGGTCTGCGGATGAAAAGCCGAGGAAAATGACAATTGCATCCCCCGACGTAAACAAAATGCCCTCCAAAACTTGGACACAAACTGAGACCCCCTATCTGACACCACATCAGAAGGCAACCCATGAAGTCTCACAATCTCCCCAATGAACACCTGCGCCAGAGTTTTAGCATTAGGGAGGGCAGGAAGAGCAATGAAATGTGCCATCTTACTGAACCTGTCAACAACCACCAGTATGACAGTCTTCCCTGACGACTGAGGAAGGTCCGTGATGAAGTCCATAGACAAATGAGTCCATGGACGCTCCGGAAGTTTCAAGGGTAAGAGGGTCCCAGACGGACGGGTATGAGGGGTCTTAGAGCGAGCACAAACCCCACAGGACGCGACAAAAGTTAAAACATCTTTATTAACGTTAGGCCACCAAAACCGGCGAGAAAGGAGATCTAAAGTAGCCTTACTCCCTGGATGTCCTGCTAAAGCAGAATTATGATGTGCCTCAATAACCTTTTGTCTCAACTGATTTGGGACAAACAGTCTCCCTGGAGGTCCTGCAGGGGCGTCCCCCTGAGCCTCTAACACCTCCTCCTCAAGCTCAGAACATACAGCCGACACTACCACCCCCTCCTGAAGGATAGGAATCGGGTCATCCATTTTCCCGGCCCCTGGGAAACTGCGAGACAAGGCATCCGCCTTAACATTCTTAGATCCAGGGCGATAAGTGACAACAAAATTAAACCTGGTAAAAAACAACGACCATCGAGCTTGTCTGGAATTCAGACGCTTAGCAGATTCCAAATACAGCAGGTTCTTGTGATCAGTAATGACGGTGACCGGGTGGACTGCCCCCTCCAAAAAGTGACGCCATTCTTCAAAAGCCAACTTAATGGCCAAAAGTTCCCTATTGCCGATATCATAATTCCTTTCGGCGGACGACAATTTTTTAGAAAAGAAAGCGCACGGATGCCATTTACCAGGGGACGGACCCTGGGACAATATTGCACCCACCCCTACGTCAGACGCGTCCACCTCCACAACGAACGGCTGTGATGCATCTGGTTGGATGAGAACGGGTGCCGAAGCAAAACATTTTTTCAAAGAGGAAAAAGCTTGGCAAGCTTTGTCCGACCATTTAGAAAAATCCGTCCCTTTTCTTGTCATGTCAGTGAGAGGTTTGACAACAGATGAGAAATTACAAATAAATTTCCGGTAGTAGTTAGCAAACCCCAGAAAACGCTGCAGAGCCTTAAGATCCTCTGGCTGATCCCATTCAAGCACTGCTCTCACCTTTTCAGGGTCCATACGGAAACCGGAGGCTGACACCAAGAAACCCAAAAACTGAAGTTCCTGTACGGCGAATACACACTTTTCCAGTTTGGCGTATAGTTTATTGTCTCGCAAGATCTGCAACACCTGTCTCACATGCTCCTGGTGAGACACAAGATCTGGTGAGTAAATTAAAATGTCATCCAAATATACGACCACAAACAGCCCCACCAGATGACGAAAAATGTCATTAACAAAATGTTGGAATACTGCTGGTGCAGTAGTCAGACCAAAAGGCATGACAAGGTTCTCATAATGTCCCTCCGGCGTGTTAAACGCCGTTTTCCACTCATCCCCCTCTTTTATCCTAATCAGATTATACGCCCCCCTGAGATCCAATTTAGAGAACCATTTGGCGCCAACAATTTGATTGAAGAGATCAGGAATCAGAGGGAGTGGATACGGATCTCGAACAGTAATCCGATTAAGTTCGCGGAAATCCAAGCAAGGGCGTAGGCCTCCATCTTTTTTCTTCACAAAGAAGAACCCCGCGGCCACTGGGGAAGATGAAGGTCTAATATGCCCTTTGGCCAGACTTTCCGAAATATAATCTTTCATAGCCTGCCTCTCAGGACCAGAAAGGTTATATAACCTAGCTTTAGGTAACTTAGCATCAGGAAGTAAATTAATAGAGCAGTCATACACGCGATGAGGAGGCAACTCCTGACACCCCTCCTCAGAGAACACATCCCCAAAGTCCTCCAAAAAAGGAGGCAAAGTACTAGGCACGACCGCACTGATGACTGTGTTCATGCAGTTACTTTTGCAAAACTCCCCCCATTGGCTTATATCTCTGGACTGCCAATTAATCACAGGGTTATGTTTAACCAACCAAGGAAGTCCCAACACAATAGGAGTAGGTAGACCCTCCAACACATAACAAGATAATAGTTCCCTATGTATTGCCCCTACCCGAAGGTCAATGTTATGAACCTCATGAACAAAGCTACCTTGGCCGAGAGGCCTGGCGTCAATGGAGAATATAGGGATCGGTTTGACCAATACACTCAGATGCATACCTTGAGCCTGAGCAAACTGAGCGTCAACCAGATTAGCCCCGGACCCACTATCAAGAAGAACAGAAAATCTCTCCACTCTCGTACCAACCACCACCTCCACTGGTACAAGGAACTGAGAAGAACTAGCGGACGAAATACATACTCCCAGGTTGTCGTCCACCACACAACCTGGGATTAACAGTTTTCCGGCGATTTTTTGCTCAACAAGGCACGGGATGGACATCCCCCAACAAAATGTCCCTCTTTCCCGCAGAAGAAACACCTTCTAGTCCTGCGGCGTACCGCCAATCCCCTCCTACGAAATGATGTCCCTCCCAACTGCATAGGCTCCTCCGAACAGACAAGGGGAACCTCAACATAAGGGACTTTAGTAGTAGGTGGAGTAACAACAGGGGCGGAGTTACCTCGCACCTCTCCCGGAGCCGTCTATCAGTACGGATAGCTAGGGCCATAGCAGCCTCCAGTGATGGAGGAGAATCATACTGAGCCAAAACGTCCTTTAATTTGTCAGAAAGCCCATGACAAAAATGGCTCCTAAGAGCTGGGTCATTCCACTGAGTATCTGTGGCCCATCTACGGAACTCAGAAGCAAATTCCTCCGCCGGACGATCTCCCTGCTGTATCTTACGTAATTTTGTCTCAGCAAGGGAGACCCGATCTGGGTCATCATATACCAATCCCAGGGCAGTAAAAAATCGATCTACTGACTGTAGAGCCGGGGATCCCGGAGGAAGGGAGAAGGCCCAGGATTGAGGGTCCCCTTGTAGGAGCGAGATAACAATTCCCACTCTCTGCTCTTCACTCCCTGATGATCGAGGCCGAAGCCGAAAATACAATTTACATGCTTCCCTGAAGGTAAAAAATTTGTCCCGCCCACCAGTGAACCTGTCCGGGAGAGCTACTTTAGGTTCAAATCTGGTTTGCTCCGAGGGAGACAAAACTTTGGACTTAATGTCCGTCAGCTCCATGGATAATCCCTGCAACTGCAGAGCCAGCTGGGCTACTGGATCCATGGCAACTGGGAATAATTTTATGGGCCAGTGAAAATGTCACGCGGTCTTATGATATGTGTACGATGTCAGTAAACTATTCTTAAAAGAACAACACTCTATACAACATATAGATTAGCAACATCAGCATGTAAATATAGAATAGATTTACCTGACACGATATCCGTTGAACTCAGGGTTAATCTTGAGGACTTGATACACTGTCACAGGAAAGAGGAGGACCGGGGGTCTAACCTGACCCTAAACTGGGGTCCTAACTAATCCCTCACCTTGGAGGTACTGATAATGGTTCAGAGGTCCAAGTCTCCAGCCTAACCCTGTCTCCTATCAGTCCCTGAACCCTGTAATCAGTCCTAAGAAGGATTCTGATTACCACCAAAGGGATATGGGCTGATCTCTGCTAAATACACAGATTAGACATATAAGACAGACTGGAGAAAACACAGACTTGCATACACACTCAAACACAGAAGGAACATAAATGATCTGGGATATTAAACTCTAAGCAAGGTGAGCTTAAAACAACTAAGGAGCTCTTTAACTTAAGTCTATACAGATACAATCCTATCTGTGGTCTGCATGAAGAATTTCACTGGCAACTCCCAACACAGACAACCAGAGATTTAAAGGAAACCAATCAACAAATAATTAATTGCAGCCGGGAGAAACTGCACCCAGTCCCAGAACTGAGCACAGACAGAATTAACTCCCTAACTGCCAAACACAAAGAAACAGCAACTCAGCTGTGAGAAGTCAGAATGTGCAACCGCGACGATCTTCGTGGCGATGCACACATGACAAGTATTTAAAGGGATTGTCCACTACTAGGACAACCCCTTCATAAACTAAATGTTCGGCCCTATTAAAATAATAAAGCCTATACTCACTTCCCGGGCCAGCGTTGTTCCCGTGGTGTCAGCACTCGCTCTCACCAGGGCTGTGTTGTGACATGTGATGCCGGCGGCCAATCAGCGCTTGCTCCGCCTTCGTGCAAACTGAACATGAAGAGGAAGCCAGCGCTGCAGTTCATCCCAGACTTCCTCTTCATGTTCAGTTTGTCCAAAGGGGGAGGCACTGACACCAGCACTGATTGGGCATCAGACATCACGTGTCACAACACATCACAGCCCCGGGGAGAGCGAGTGCCGACACCGCTGGAATGGAGCCGGCACGGGAGGTGAGTATAGGGTTTAATATTTTATCAGGACATAACATTTAACTTAATAAGAGGTTGTCCTAGTAGTGGACAACTCTGTTAATGGGTAGCAAACAAAATTGGTGCCCTAGGTATAGGAAGCCTTAGTTTCTATGTGTGGGGTGCACTTGCATGCTCAGGTTTGGACCTTTTGCGTCTCTTTTATCTTGTTGACGTCAGCGGGAGACTTCCTGTCTTTTTTACACTCAGTCCTTTGCTAGTCACGGCCGATGCTTCGGATAAAAATGTCTCTCTGACAGCGAAGTTTACGTCTTTCCCTGAGGAAAGCAGTTTTGCTCTATAATTCATTTTGCCAGCTACATTGATTTAAAGATCCTTGCATGCTGCTTCCAAAGTAATTACATTCTCAAAATTAAAAATAAATAAAATTGTGACTTATCTGAAGAAATCCCACCAAGACATGTTGGCACTTGCGCTGATCAATTTGCGTTTAATTATTGCTGCTGTTAGGAATGGGGTAAACAGTGGCGAAGCAATTACGGCTGATTCAAGATATGTTGACATTATTGTGACTGGCAACGCGGGCCGGCTGGCGGTGAGCACCGCTGACTATCAAGTTACATCACGGGAAACGTTTTGCACCTTTCCTTATAATATCAGGTCCTCTTATGAAAGGGTAAGAGATATGACACAAGAATAATTTGAGATTCCATTACAAAGCACGGAAGTTGGCTAGAGATATTATGCAGGTAAGGATTCCAAAAACATTGGTTTGGAGGCATAAATGTGATCTAGCTACTCTCTTTCGAAACAGTCGAGGATGCTTCAATATGGTCAAACGAGGACAAACGTGCTTTGGAGGCAGCACATGTGTGTTATTGGGCTCGTCCCTTTGTATTTGAGATCTAGGACTCCCCACTTCATATCAAAGTCTGGAAAACTGTCTTAACATCTACTGCGGGTAAAATCCTGGAAGGTATACTATATTGTAGTATCTGAAGAAAAATAACCTCATGAACCAATATCAACATGGGTTTACGAGAGACCATTCTTGTCAGACTAATCTGATAATCTCTTATGAAGGGGTAAGTTCCGGACTGGACCAAGGGAATGCAGTGGACGTGGTGTATATGGACTTTTCAAAAGCTTTTGATACGGTGCCACATAAAAGGTTGACTTGATACATAAAATGAGAACAATGGGGATAGGGGAAAATATGTGTAAGTGGGTTAAGAACTGGCTCAGGGATAGGAAACAAAGGGTGGTTATTAATGGAGCACACTTGGACTGGGTCACGGTTAGCAGTGGGGTACCACAGGGGTCAGTATTGGGGCCGCTTCTCTTTAACATATTTATTAACCCCTTACTGCCATCGGACGTACTATCCCGTCCATGGTACCTGGGCCCGTATGACCATGGACGGGATAGTACGTCTCGTGCGATCGGACGCGCTCCAGCGTCCGATCGCGCCCGGGTGTCAGCTGATTATCACAGCTAACACCCATGACTGTGTGTCAGGAGCGGTCACGGACCGCTCCCGGCACATTAACCCCTTGCACACCGCGATCAAACATGATCGCGGTGTACTGGGGGCACAGGGGAGGATCGCGCAGGGTGGGGGCTCCCTGCGCGCCCCCCTGAGACCCTCAGAGCAGAGCGATGTTCTGAGGGCTTCCTCCCTCCCAGGACCCGGATCCAAGATGGCGCCGGGGTCCTGGAGGGAGGCGGCTACCTCAGTGCCTGCCGAGAGCAGGCGCTGAGAAGCCTGCATCTATGCCTGTGCGATCGCTGGTGTGACAGAGTGCTGTGCACACTGTCACACCAGCGATCTGATAAAATACTGTGATGTCCCACCCTGGGACAAAGTTAAAAAGTTAAAAAAAATAAAAATAAACGTGTTATAAAAAAAAATCCAAATAAATAAAAAAAAAAATATATTCCCCAATAAATTCACTTCTTCCTGTAAATAAAAAAAACAAAGCAATAAAAGTACACATATTTGGTATCGCCGCGTCCGTAACGACCCCCCCTATAAAATTGTCCCACTAGTTAACCCCTTTAGTGAACCCCTTAAAAAAAAAAAAAACGAAGCAAAAAATCAATGCTTTATCATCATACCGCCGAACAAAAAGTGGAATAACACGCGATCAAAAAGACCGATATAAAAAAACATGGTACTGCTGAAAATGTCATCTTGTCCCGCAAAAAACGAGCCGTCATACAGCATCATCAGCGAAAAAATAAAAAAGTTATAGCTCGCAGAATAAAGCGATGCAAAAATAATTATTTTTTATATAAAATTGTTTTTATTCTATAAAAGCGCCAAAACATGAAAAAATGATATAAATGAGGTATCGCCATAATCGTACTGACCCGAAGAATAAAACTGCTTTATCAATTTTACCACACGCGGAACGGTATAAACGCCTCCCCCAAAAGAAATTCATGAATTGCTGATTTTTGTTCATTCTAACTCCCAAAAATCGAAATAAAAAGCGATCAAAAAACGTCACGTGCTCAAAAATGGTACCAATAAAAACGTCAACTCGTCCCGCAAAAAATAAGACGTCACATGACTCTGTGGGCCAAAATATGCAAAAATTATAGCTCTCAAAATGTGATGATGCAAAAACTATTTTTGCAATAAAAAGCGTCTTTTAGCGTGACAGCTGCCAATCATAAAAACCCGCTATAAATAGTAAATCAAACCCCCCTTTATCACCCCCTTAGTAAGGGAAAAATAATAAAATTAAAAAAAAGTATTTATTTCCATTTTCCCATTAGGGTTAGGGTTAGGGTTGCGGCTAAAGTTAGGGTTAGGGTTGGCGCTAAAGTTAGGGTTAGGGTTGGGATTAGGGGTGTGTTAGGGTTAGGTTTGTGGTTAGGGTTGGGACTAGGGTTAGGGGTGTGTTGGGGTTAGGGTTGGATTAGAATTGGGGGGTTTCCGCTGTTTAGGCACATCAGGGCTCTCCAAATGTGACATGGCGTCTGATCTCAATTCCAGCCAATTCTGCGTTGAAAAAGTCAAACGGTGCTCCTTCACTTCTCAGCTCTGCCATGCGTCCAAACAGTAGTTTATCCCCACATATGGGGTATCAGCGTACTCTGGACCCCAAGAGTTATTGTGCAATTTGTCCTATTTCTTCTGCTACCCTTGGGAAAATAAAAAACTGGGGGCGAAAATATCATTTTTGTACAAAAAAAATATTTTTTTGTTTTTACGGCTGTACATTATAAACTTCTGTGTAGCACTTGGGGCTTCATAGCGCTCACCACACATCTAGATAAGTTCCTTGTGGGGTCTATTTTCCAAAATGGGGTCACTTGTTGGGGATTTCCACTGTTTAGGCGCATCAGGGGCTCTCCAAATGCGACATGACGCCCCCAGACCATTCCATCAAAGTCTGCAATCCAAAACGTCACTACTTCCCTTCCGAGCCCCAACGTGTACCCATACAGTAGTTTTCTCCCACATATTGGATATCAGCGTACTCAGGACAAATTGGACAACAACTTTTGGGGTCCAATTTCTCCTGTTACCCTTGTAAAAATAAAATATTGGGGCAAAAAAAACATTTTTGCAAAAAAAAAAAGGATTTTTATTTTTACGGCTGTGCGTTATAAACTTCTGTGAAGCACTTCGGGGTTCAAAGTGCTCACCACACATCTAGACAAGTTCCTTGTGGGTCTATTTTCCAAAATGTGGTCACTTGTGGGGGGTTTCACTGTATTAGGTGCATCAGGGGCTCTCCAAATGTGACATGAGCCCCCAGACCATTCCATCAAAGTCTGCAATCCAAAACGTCACTACTTCCCTTCCGAGCCCTGACGTGCGCCCATACAGTAGTTTTCTCCCACATATTGGGTATCAGCGTACTCAGGACAAATTGGACAACAACTTTTGGGTTCCAATTTCTCCTGTTACCCTTGTGAAAATAAAATATTGGGGGCGAAAAAAATCATTTTTGTAAAAAAAAAAAAAGATTTTTATTTTTACGGCTGTACGTTATAAACTTCTGTGAAGCACTTCGGGGTTCAAAGTGCTCACCACACATCTAGATAAGTTCCTTGTGGGGTCTATTTGCCAAAATGGGGTCACTTGTGGGGGGTTTCCACTGTATAGGTGCATCAGGGGCTCTCCAAATGTGACATGACGCCCCCAGACCATTCCATCAAAGTCTGCAATCCAAAACGTCACTACTTCCCTTCCGAGCCCTGACGTGCGCCCATACAGTAGTTTTCTCCCACATATTGGGTATCAGCGTACTCAGGACAAATTGGACAACAACTTTTGGGTTCCAATTTCTTCTGTTACCCTTGTGAAAATAAAATATTGGGGACGAAAAAATCATTTTTGTAAAAAAAAAAAAAGATTTTTTATTTTTACGGCTGTACGTTATAAACTTTAGTGAAACACCTGGGGTTAAAAGTTCTCACCACACATCTAGATAAGTTCCTTGAGGGGTCTAGTTTCCAAAATGGCGTCATTATGGGGGTTTCCACTGTTTAGGCAGATCAGGAGCTCTCCAAACCTGACATGGCGTCCAGCCATTCTCGTTGAAAAGTCAGACGGCGCTCCTTCCCTTCCAAACTCTGCATGCACCCAACAGTGGTTTACCCCCACATATGGGTATCAGCGTACTCAGGACGCACTCAGGACAAATTGCACAATAACTTTTGGAGTCTTGTTACCCTTGGAAAAATAAAAATTGGGGTGAAAAGATCATTTTTGTGGAAAAAATATGATTTTTAAATTTTACGGCTCTACGTTATAAACTTGTGTGAAGCACTTGGGGGTTCAAATTGCTCACCAAAGATCTAGAAAAGTTCCTTAGGGGGTCTAGTTTCCAAAATGGGGTCATTTGTGGGGGGTTTCCACTGTTTGGGCACATCAGGGGCTCTCCAAATGCAACATGGCATCCAATCTCAATTCCAGGGCCAATTTTGGTTGGAAAAAGTCAAATGGTGCTCCTTCCATTCCGAGCTCTGCCGTGCGCCCAAACAGTGGTTCCCACCCACATATGGGGTATCAGCGTACTCAGGACAAATTGGACAACAACTTATGTGGTCCAATTTCTCCTGTTACCCTTGAGAAAATAAAAAATTAGTGACTAAAAGATAATTTTTGTGGGAAAAAAATAGGATTTTTTATTTTCATGCCCGGGCATTATAAACTTGTGTGAAGCACTTGGGGGTTCAAAGTGCTCACCAAAGATCTAGATAAGTTCCTTAGGGGGTATAGTTTCCAAAATGGGGTCACTTGTGGGGGGTTTCCACTGTTTAGGCTCATCTGGGGCACTGCAAACGGAACATGACCCCCATCAACGTCTGCATTCCAAAACGTTACTGCTTCCTTTCCAAGCCCTGCCGTGCACCCAAACAGTTTCCCCCCCCACATATGGGGTATCAGTGTACTCAGGACAAATTGGACAACAACTTTTGGGGTCCAATTTCCTTGGGAAAATTCAAAAATTTGGGACTAAAAAATCATTTTTGTGGAAAATTTTTTTTTTTTTTTTTCACACCCAGGCATTATAAGCTTTTGTGAAACACTTGGGGGTTCAAAGTGCTCACAACAGATCTAGATAAGTACCTTAGGGGGTCTAGTTTCCAAAATGGTGTCACTTGTGGGGGTTTCCACTGTTTAGGCGCATCAGGGGCTCTCCAAACACGACATGGCGTCCAATCTCAATTCCAGCCAATTTTAGTTTGAAAAAGTCAAACGTCGCTCCTTCCCTTACGAGCTCTGCCGTGTGCCAAAACAGTGGTTTTCCCCCACATATTGGGTATTGGCGTACTCAGGAGAAATTGCATAACAACCTTATCTGTCCATTTTCTCCTTTTACCCTTGTGAAAATAAAAAAAAAAGTTTGTAAAAGATCATTTTTGTGGCTAAAAAGTTAAATATTCATTTTTTCCTTCCACGTTGCTTTAGTTCCTGTGAAGCACCTGAAGGGTTAATAATCTTCTTGAATGTGGTTTTGAGTACCTTGAGGGGTGCAGTTTTTAGAATGGTGTCACTTTTGGGTATTTTCTGCCATATAGACCCCTCAAAGTGACTTCAAATGTGAGGTGGTCCCTAAAAAAATGGCTTTGTAAATTTTGTTGTAAAAATGAGAAATTGCCGGTCAACTTTTAACCCTTATAACTTCCTAACAAAAAAAAATTTTGGTTCCAAAATTGTGCTGATGTAAAGTAGACATGTGGGAAATGTTATTTCTTAACTATTTTGTGTGACATATTTCTCTGTTTTAAGGGAATAAAAATTCAAAGTTTGAAAATTGCAAAATTTTAAAAATTTTCGCCATATTTGCGTTTTTTCAAAAATAAACGCAAGTTATATCGAAGAAATTTTACTTTTAACATGAAGTACAATATGTCACGAGAAAACAGTCTCAGAATCGCGAAGATCCGTTGAAGCGTTCCAGAGTTATAACCTCATAAAGAGACAGTGGTCAGAATTGTAAAAATTGGCCCGGTCATTAACGTGCAAACCACCCTTGGGGTGAAGGGGTTAATGACCTTGTAGGGGGCATACAGAGTAGTATTTCAATATTTGCAGATGACGCTAAACTCTGCAGGGTAATAAATACTACTAAAATCTAAGAAGGGACTGGATGCCTTTCTTGAAAAGTATAATATTACAGGCTATATTCACTAGTTTCCTTGATATTGAGTTGATCCAGTGAGCTAGTCTGATTGCCATATGTGGAGTCGGGAAGGAATTTTTTTCCCCAATGTGAAGCTTACTGTTTGCCATTTGGATTTTTTTTTGCCTTCCTCTGGATCAACATGTTAGGGCAGGTTAGGATAGGATATGGGTTGAACTAGATGGACTTAAAGTCTTCCTTAAACCTTAATAATTGTTACTATGTTACTAACGCTGACTGAGGTCGATGAGATTTCTCCTCTCAGACGCATCTTAGAAAATGGAATCAGAGACCTCAAATGAAACCTGCTCTTTCTTTTCATGCTCTCTTGGTGGCTATTGATAGGCATATTGATGACCTAGCCATCACTTAATGTTATGGTGGCTCAGTGGTTAGCTCCCTTATCTTCCAATGCTTGGATCCTTCGTTCAATTCTGACAGAGGTCTGAATAATTCTACCTCTCAGTTGTACTTATTTTTTCCTGAGCTTCACTTTGGTGCTGGTAGTAATATCCATGAGTTTGCCAAATGTTGGCTTCTGAGCAGCATGGTGGCTCAGTGGAAGCCCTGGTGCTTTGCAGCGTGGGATTCCAGGGTTTAAATCCCACCATGGATGACTACCTCTCAGTTGTACTTAGTTTTTTCCTGATCTTCACATTGTAATATCAATGACTTTGCCAAGGGTCATCTTCCAAACAGCATGGTGGCTCACTGGAAAGCACTGTTGCTTTGCAGCATGGGAGTCCAGTTTTCAAATCCCACTGTGGATGATATCTGCAAGGGGAAATTGCAAACTTTGTCCTACTCTAGTTTTTCCTGATCTTCCCATAGGTCCTGGTAGTAATATCAATGACTTTGGCAAAAGTTATCATATGAGCAGCATGGTAGCTCAGTGGAAAGCACTGTTGCTTTGCAGCATGGGTGTCCATGGTTTGAGTCCCACTATGGATGACATTAGCAATGAGCGAATGGAAGTCTTCTAGTTTTTCCTTATCTTCCCTTTGATGCTTGTAGAAATCTCAATGACTTTGACAAAGGTTGTATGAGTGGGATGGTAGCTTGATGGAAAGCACTGTTACTTTGCAACATGGGAGTCCAGGGTTCGAATCCCATGTCATGTTTTTCCTGATTTTCCCTTTGGTGCTCGTAGTAATCTCCATGACTTTGCCAAACATTATCATATAAGCAGCATGGTAGCTCAGTGGATAGCACTGGTGCTTTGCAGCATGGGAGTCCAGGGTTTGAGTCCCATGTCATGTTTTTCCTGATCTTCCCTTTGGTGTTTGTAGTCATCTCAATGACTTTGCCAAAGGTTATAGCATGAGCAATGTGGTAGCTCAGTGGATAACACTGGTGCTTTGCAGTGTGAGAGTCCAGGGTTTGAGTCCTGTGTTGGATGACATCTGCAAGGAGTTTGTACTCTAGTTTTTCCTGATCTTCCCATAGGTGCTGATAGTAATATCAATGACTTTGGCAAAGGTTATCACATGGGCAGCATGGTAGCTCAGTGGAAAGTGCTGTTGCCTTGCAGCATGGGAGTCCAGGGTTTGAGTTCCACTATGGATGAAATTTGCAAGGAGCAAGTGGACCTCCTCTAGCTTTTCCTGCTCTTCCCTTTGGTGCTCGTAGAAATCTCTATGACTTTGACAAAGGTTGTTATATGAGTGGGATGGTAGCTCGGTAGAAAGCACTGTTGCTTTGCAACATGGGAGTCCAGGGTTCGAATCCAATGTCATGTTTTTCCTGATCTCCCTTTGGTGTTTGTAGTCATCTCAATGACTTTGCCAAAGGTTATAGTATGAGCAGTGTGGTAGCTCAGTGGATAACACTGGTGCTTTGCAGTGTGAGAGTCCAGGGTTTGAGTCCCATGTTGGATGACATCTGCAAGCAGTTTGTACTCTAGTTTTTCCTGAGCTTCCCTTTAGTGCTTGTATTCATCTCAATGACTTTACCAAAGCTTATAGTATGAGCAGTGTGGTAGCTCAGTGGATAACACAGGTGCTTTGCAGTGTGAGAGCCATGGGTTCAAATTCCCCATGGACAACATCTGTAAGGCCCTTGTGTGTTCCCTGTGCTCAGGTGGGTGGCCACCTATGCTCTAAAGATATACATGTGGGGAGGATGATGGTGTTACCTGTGCAGCAACCAGGAGGGCTGCTTGCCCCCTTCCTTGGGCAAGTAGCCTCAGCCCTTTGGGTGAATGTGCTTGTCTACAAGTGATTGGCTTGTATATAGTGCAGCTCAGCTGTGGCCAAAGCTGAGCTGTTACTCTTTAAACCTTTTTGTGGGACTTAGAATAAATAAAACCTAAGTCCCACAAAAAGGTTTAAAGAGTAACAGCTCAGCTTTGGCCACAGCTGAGCTGCACTATATACAAGCCAATCACTTGTAGACAAGCACATTCACCCAAAGGGCTGAGGCTACTTGCCCAAGGAAGGGGGCAAGCAGCCCTCCTGGTTGCTGCACAGTAACACCATCATCCTCCCCACATGTATATCTTTAGAGCATAGGTGGCCACCCACCTGAGCACAGGGAACACACAAGGGCCTTACAGATGTTGTCCATGGGGAATTTGAACCCATGGCTCTCACACTGCAAAGCACCTGTGTTATCCACTGAGCTACCACACTGCTCATACTATAAGCTTTGGTAAAGTCATTGAGATGAATACAAGCACTAAAGGGAAGCTCAGGAAAAACTAGAGTACAAACTGCTTGCAGATGTCATCCAACATGGGACTCAAACCCTGGACTCTCACACTGCAAAGCACCAGTGTTATCCACTGAGCTACCACACTGCTCATACTATAACCTTTGGCAAAGTCATTGAGATGACTACAAACACCAAAGGGAGATCAGGAAAAACATGACATTGGATTCGAACCCTGGACTCCCATGTTGCAAAGCAACAGTGCTTTCTACCGAGCTACCATCCCACTCATATAACAACCTTTGTCAAAGTCATAGAGATTTCTACGAGCACCAAAGGGAAGAGCAGGAAAAGCTAGAGGAGGTCCACTTGCTCCTTGCAAATTTCATCCATAGTGGAACTCAAACCCTGGACTCCCATGCTGCAAGGCAACAGCACTTTCCACTGAGCTACCATGCTGCCCATGTGATAACCTTTGCCAAAGTCATTGATATTACTATCAGCACCTATGGGAAGATCAGGAAAAACTAGAGTACAAACTCCTTGCAGATGTCATCCAACACAGGACTCAAACCCTGGACTCTCACACTGCAAAGCACCAGTGTTATCCACTGAGCTACCACATTGCTCATGCTATAACCTTTGGCAAAGTCATTGAGATGACTACAAACACCAAAGGGAAGATCAGGAAAAACATGACATGGGACTCAAACCCTGGACTCCCATGCTGCAAAGCACCAGTGCTATCCACTGAGCTACCATGCTGCTTATATGATAATGTTTGGCAAAGTCATGGAGATTACTACGAGCACCAAAGGGAAAATCAGGAAAAACATGACATGGGATTCGAACCCTGGACTCCCATGTTGCAAAGTAACAGTGCTTTCCATCGAGCTACCATCCCACTCATACAACCTTTGTCAAAGTCATTGAGATTTCTACAAGCATCAAAGGGAAGATAAGGAAAAACTAGAGGAGGTCCACTTGCTCCTTGCAAATTTCATCCATAGTGGAACTCAAACCCTGGACTCCCATGCTGCAAGGCAACAGCACTTTCCACTGAGCTACCATGCTGCCCATGTGATAACCTTTGCCAAAGTCATTGATATTACTATCAGCACCTATGGGAAGATCAGGAAAAACTAGAGTACAAACTCCTTGCAGATGTCAGCCGACATGGGACTCAAACCATGTACTCTCAGGCTGCAAAGCACCAGGGATTTCCACTGAGCAACACGCGGTCCAGAAAACGTTCTTTGGCAAAGTCATTGATATTACTACCAGCACTAAAGGGAAGATCAGGAAAAAACTACAAGTGGACAATTTGCTTCTTGCAGATGTCATCCATTGTGGAACGCGAACCCTGGACTCTCATGCTGCAAAATATCAGCACCTTCCACTGGGCTACCATGCTGCTCAAAAGTTTTGTTTTACTTTGCCAAAGTCATTGATATTACTACCAGCACTTATGGGAAGATCAGGAAAATCTAGAGTACAAACTCCTTGCAGATGTCATCCGTGTTGGGACAGGAACCCTGGATTTTCATGCTGCAAAACACAAGTGCTTTCCACTGAGCATCTCAATAGATAACCTTTGCCAAAGTTATTAAAATTACTACCAGCACCTCTGCGAAGATTAGGAAAAACTATAGTAGGTCCACTTGCACTCACTCCTTTCAGATGTCATCCATGGTGGGATTTGAACCCTGGACTCCCATGCTGCAAAGTACCAGTGCTTTCCACTCAGCTACCGTGCTGCTCGGAGAATGTCTTTTGGCAAAGTCATTGATATTACTATCATCACCTATGGGAAGATCAAGAAAAACTAGAGCAGGTACATTTGTAATTTCTAAAGTACAACTGAGGAAGAATTACTAAGACCTCAGTCAGAATTGAACTAAGGACCCAAGCGTTTAAAGGTAATTGAGCTAAGCACTGAGTCACCATAGAATTACCTGATGGCTGGGTCATCAATATGTCTATCAGTGCTCACCGACAGGTCATGTAAAGGAAGAGCAGATTCCCTTGTGGTCACTGATTTCATTTTCTGAGATGTGTCTGAGAGGAGGAATCTCATTGTTCTTGGTCAGAGCTGAACCAATGAAAACAGCAACAAGAAAAGGAAAGCAACAGTGTTCCCATGCTGCCCCATGGGTGCTTAACCACCAGCAACAGCAGGCTGTGCACACATCTATGAGATGGGAACACAAGGCTTTTAGTCTGTGTTCTCAGACAAGAGACCGACGAGGGTGGCTGTTCATTGTGGAACATTTCTGACACGTCCATGTACTAGAAAACATCATGTAATAATATCCATGATAAGGTCTCCAGAGCTCGGTGTACAAGTGTCCTAGATCCATCCCATTCTTGAATGGAGCAGAGGTGAGAGGAATAAAAGTATGAAAATTTTTGCTAAGTCCAAAAAGGACTTTTCACAGCTCAGTTGTAACTGTGCTGTGAAAAGTCCTTTTTGGACTTAGCAAAAATTTTCATACTTTTATTCATCTCTCATACTGAGCTGAATATATAACAAGTCAATTTCTTGTAGCAAGACAGAAAAATATTTAGAGTTGAGAGTCCTAACTTTTTGAGTTAGCCATTAAAAGGTATCAACCACTGAGGACTCTCAACTCTAAATATTTTTCTATCTACTGGCTAACACGGTACAAAGATATACATCTTTATTGTATCAAGACATTCATCCAATAAGGAATGTGCACAGGGAGAACATACAAACTCCTTGCAGATGTCAGCCATGGTGGGATTTGAATCCTGGACGCCCATACTGCAAAGCACCAGTGCTTTTCACTGGGCCACCGTGCTGCTCGGAAGATAAACTTTGCGAAAGTTATTGATATTACTAACAGCATCCATGGGAAGATTAGGAAAAACTAGAGGAGGTTCATTTGCAATTTCTAAAGGTACTGTCACACTAAGCGAGATCGCTAACGAGATCGCTGCTGCATCACCGATTTTATAACGCAGTAGCGATTTCGTTAGCGACTTAGCTGTGTGTGACATGTAGCAGCGATGTGGCCCCTGCTGAGATGTCGTTGATCGCTTATGAACGTTCTGAGCCGTTTTTTGGTCGTTGGTGTCCCGCTGGTGAGCCTGAATCGCTGAGTGTGACACCCTTTATGAACGACTTCACCAGCGTCGCAGGTGGGACTAGGTTTTCCCAACAACCGCAGAGGTCGTTATACAGATCGCTGATGAGATGTGTTTGGAAGCTAACTAGCGACCACATAGCGATCGCACCAGCGATTTCGCCAGGTCGCGTCGTTGTCGTGATCGCTAAATGTGACAGTGCCTTAAAGCACAACTGAGAGGTAGAATTACTCAGACCTCAGTCAGAATTGAACTAAGGACCCAAGTGTTGAAAGGTCACTGATTTCATTTTCTGAGATGTGTCTGAGAGGAGGAATCTCATTGTCCTTGGTCAGAGCTGAACCAATGAAAACAGCAACGAGAAAAAGAAAGTAACAGTGTTACCATGCTGCCCCATGGGTGCTTAACCACCAGCAACAGCAGGCTGTGCACACATCTATGAGATGGGAACAAAAGGCTTTTAGTCTCTGTGTTATCAGACAAGAGACCGGCGAGGGCGGCCGTTCACTGTGGGACATTTCTGACACGTCCATGTACTAGAAAACATCACGTAATAATATCCATGATAAGGTCTCCAGAGCTCGGGGTGCACAAGTGTCCTAGATCCATCCCATTCTTGAATGGAGCAGAGGTGCACAGGCTTATCCTCCACTGCAGTCATTGTCTATGGGACTGGCTGGAAATAATGGAGCTCTGCTTTCCCCGATGGTCCCATAAACAATGAGTAGAGCAGAGGTGCGCATGCTTATCCTCCACTGTATTCATTGTCTATGGGACTGTCTGGAAATAACGGAGCTCTGCGTTCTCAGACGGTCCCATAAACAATAAATGGAGCAGAGTATGAGCAGCTCCACTTCCAAAGACATACTGATAGGATGTGAGTCCTGACGGGGCAATAATGTCTGCAAAGTGAGACTGTTCTTATGAAGCATAATAAATAAGCATATTGATTGTACAGCACTTTACAGACATCACTGCACCCATCAGGGGTCATATTTCCTACAGGTCTGTCTTCAGAACATGGGAGAAAACCTACAGTATACAGTCACCCAAAATCAGGGCTGCGGAGTCGGTAAGCCAAACCTCCCACTCAGACTCAGACTCCTCAATTTCCATGACCCCGACTCCCTCATACACGGCTCATGTTTAAGTGATAAATTTACTGTAGTAAAATGGTAATATCAGGCTTTTAATCATCATTAAGATACAATAATCAAGCCATTTAGATAGAACATAAAAGATATTTATTGGAATACAAGTTTAAAACAATAAATTGTAAATATGTAAAAGTGTTTTGTACACTGTGCAGTAAGTGGAAAAAAACAGTTTTCAACAAAATGTACTGAATAACATTTGTGCAGTCTATGAATTTGTTCTGAGAAATAGTATCGCCTCCATCAGATCCTCCTTCATAGATGACCTCAAATCTGACCTCATTATATAAGGCTAGAGAACAACCTCTCCACACTATCTTGGGTTTTAACCACATGGGCAAAATCTCTAACAATTTCAGGGTGTAAAGGAATTGCCTCGTGCACAGTCAGTTTTGATGAACGACTGAACTCTTCTACTTCTTTGAGAGCAAGTGAAATAGGTGCTGCCCCACCGAATGGCTTGATCCAGAATTGCCCCTTTTCCAGTGTAGTAAGATATTTTTTAACGGTTTCAACATTCCAATTAATTATTTTACTAATTTTTGATTTAATTTTGTTTCAATCAGTTATAATATCTAATATATAATTACCAATGGACTCTGTCACAACTTACGGCGCTTGTGTCGCTTCCACAATGCACCGCGGCCGGAACTACGCCGACCGCCATATTGGAACACCCAAGTTATGGGTATTCCGATATGGTGGCCGGGATTCATAAAGTGAGAGAATGAACTCAGGTAACCTCAGTGATGCACTGCAGGAGCCAATGTCTCCTGTCAGTTCATCTCTGGGAGGCCCTATAGAGCATCACCTGATGTTACTGTTCTATAGGGGAGACCATCGTGGGACATTCGTTATTAATTGGACTGCGTCGGACAGGGAGTATACGGTTTTATTTTTTTACTTTTTATTACAGGAGACCGAGGGCGTCGCTTGGATCTGGGCGTGCAATAAAAATATGAAAACCGTGTTGTGTTTTATTTCTTTAAAATACTTTATTCTTATGTGTGTGTTTTTTTAACCCTTTATTAATATAAGATTGATAATATATAGGCGTCTTATCACAAACTTTTTTTTTGTTAAATAACATATCTTTATTTAGCATACAAATCCGCATGAATAACGCATCAAAAAAGCACCTGCGTTTTCTGCCAAGAGGTTCTGTTTTTGAGCAGAAAATTCAGCAGTCAAATCTACAACGTGTGCACATACCCTCAAATTCCCCATCAAAGCCGTGCGGCATCGGTCATTGAGCTGCCCCTGGCTGCGTGGCATTGGCGGGGGATTCAAATACCACTCAGCACCGCTCATTGGCTCAGTTGGCGGGGTGGGGGATTTGAATC
>JARQOD010000010.1:28930559-28953495 GCA_033576555.1 Oophaga sylvatica | reverse complement strand
AATGTTGATAGTATGTCATGATACTGTATTAAAGGGGTTGTTTCATCGTAATAAAAGGATAAAATTGCAAAATGTTTTTAAAAACAAGCAACTTTACAATTTAGCTCTCAAGAACAGATGTAATTTGCTCTTTGCCAAGATCTCAGATGTTATATCTGATATCCTAGGCAAGGAACATGTGCTTGCAAAGAGGGAAACCTGGGAACGCTTGCAGCATCGAAGAAGGTGCCGATATGGCGAATGGCTCAGTTTAAGCTGTCAATCTTCAGGAAACCTTAAAAAACCCTTAATGAGTGAAGACATTGAATTTTGCTCAGTATGTTGGAACACTGGTCAAGCTAAGGAATTTTCTCCATTACAGTGTGCCTCTTGACTCCAAGTCAAAGGCATAAGCAGACTTCCTTCACCAAATATTCACTATCCCATCATCTAAATATCCTGGTCTAGCCATAGTGGCATGGTCAAGCCACCCCTGCCATCCATAACCTGGGACATAAGCTCTGCCAGCTATTCCTAGCTATATTCCTGTCACCAATACACATACAAGATCCTTAAATAGCTCATTTAATTTAGTACCCAAATACAGCTTGCCCAGACAGTATGTCTACTCCTTGCCATGGTCCTCAAATTGGACCTCAAACACTACACAATTGTTCAGAGAAGACATAGTCAAGGCTTGAGTTGAATCCCATTGGTCTAACTAGGTAAATTCTTCTAGGCACACTTACAGGAAGTCAGGGATTTTGAAGGAATAAGGTCAGGTGTATGAGTAACCAATTATACCAAACAGTAGATAAAGATTCTCATTTTTATATTATACTTGGAAGACAGTTTCATGTCACAGCTCATACACCATGGTAAGACTGAACACAGCAACAAGACACAAGGTAGTTATACTGATTCAGCTAGGTCGCTCCCATCCATTCCAAAGTCAAGCCCCAGCACCTAACCACCAATGACATCAAAATACATTATCCATTTATGAGAGAAAATAAAAAGAGCCTTCTAAGAAAGTACCACCTACATATAGATCTCTTTCTCTGATGAGTAACATATTACATAAGAAAGCAGAGTTCTATGTAGAAGGTATGGGGCAAAACTGTGGCATATTTGACAACTCTCCGAAGATGTCGGGGAGAATCTCTAAACAAGAGGACATCTCTCAGAATTCAAGAAGAGTTGAGGAAGTCTCTTGGGCACTTTAAAAACCTTCCGAAAGACTGTACTTCCTCAACGTTTCCATTATCGTGAGACTAGTAAACGGCTTCATCTTTCAAGACCAAGCTTGGATGGGATGTAGACTGCCAAAAAGGAGGCGAATTTATAGAAGTCCCTAATCTCCTGGAAACGAATTTCAAAAAGTTGCCAAGGATGGACTTTGAAAAATGCACAATGATCAATTCTTCTGGAGGTAGGTGGTTGGGATATCATTTTGTAAAAATATGATCTTCTCCCTTTAGCTTGTTGGCTTCTTCTCGGACACTCTATGCCTTACCAACCACCAATAGCAATGACTCTGAGGCTTGGCATACTTTTCGAGGGCCAATAAACCAAGCTTCAGGCAAGTCCCTAATCTTCTGAAAAGGAATTTCAAAAAGTTGCCAAGGTTTGACATTGAAAAATGCACAATGATCAAGTCTTCTAAAGGTAGGTGGTTGGGATTTCTCTTGGTAAAATATGATCTGCTCCCTTTAGCTTGTTGGCTTCTTCTCGGGCACTTGATGCGTTACCAACCACCAATAGCAATGACTCTGAGGCTTGGGGACCAGTAAACCAAGCTTCAGGCAATTGAAACCCGTATTGTTGCTCCTCGAAATGAACACTACACATCTGTCCTCCAGGAGCCGATCCGTGCATCATCTGCATGAACGAAATAAGTACTAAAACCTTTCCAAAAAAAAAAAACAGAAAGATGTTTCACTCTCGCAGACACAGTTTCGATAATTTAATTTGTGGATCGCTCCTTTCTTTTTCCTGCCAAAACCACTTTTAATCTCGGCTTTTGTTGTTTTGCAGGAGAATGGTGTTTGAAAGATGACCCAATGCTTGCTATAGTAGAACGGCTTTCTAATTAGGAGCCGGTCACACTCGGGTAGACAACCACTCTGTTTACTGAGATGTAACGGCGCAGCGATTCACACCTGCAGAGACGGTATTAAGATTCACATTTTCTTTTATTTCCATCCTACATTTATCATCGTTAAATCGCCTTTAATCCATTTGCATCATTGTTAAGGTCTCCCATGTAAATACCACAATTTCCTACTTCTATAGTTCAATTTTATACCATTCTTTGCCTGGATTCTTGGTTAAATTAAGATGTAATGTAAATTAGGGTTTTCTTCTTCAGCTCTTGAGACCAACTCACTTGATGGGGTTTTGGGATTTCTCTAATTAGTAGGAATTCTTTCAAATACTGTGGCTTTATATAATGTTAAAAGCTTCTCCTTAAAGGGCAATTCTACTTTTTTTTTTAAAAAAAGTGAAGGGCAATTTCACTTTTTTTTCTCCTAAATGGACAGTAGATTAAAGGGGTTGCCGTAAAAACAACCAAGACCGAGAGGAGAGGTGCTCATAATATCGGTGAATATAACACATGGTTGTGCATTCATAGCCTCGTGTAATATTACTTTTCTCCAGTAGTGGCCGCTGCAGAGTAGACATATGATGTTCCAGGCGATCAGTTGATCAACATGTTGACTTCTGCCTACAAAGGACTTTATGAAGTTTTTGTAATATAGTCACTTTAAACAAGACCTTCCATTTGAATTTTATATGTGAACTGAGTGCCTCCACTGATCCTGGAACAGTTTTTCTTTTCTTCTTGGCCCCTCCGTTCCAAACTTATGCGTCCCTGAAAGAAAAAGATTAAAAACTGGGAGTTTATCACATCACTGATGCTGGCAAATCAAAACACCAGCCTCACCCACAGAGAACTTCTGTGGTATACGCCCAGCTGATTGAAGGGAACAATTACATCTTTAATATCAAGTGGCATAACTTTAGGAGACACCTTGCTGATGCAGTATAACTACCTTGTGTCTTGTTGCTGTGTTCTGTCTTGCCATGGTGTATGACCCTTCACGTGAATCTGTCTTCCACAACCTCACGTTTGTAGCAGAGTTTCTTTGTACCTCACTTAGTTTTCACCCACATACACAGCCGTTTCTGTTTCAGTTAATGATTTAGTTTCATCATTGCATTTTATTAATTGAGAAAAAAGAAACTCTTAACACTTACATTTTTTAAAGCATTAATACTTTTTTCTACACCTGCCTAAAATTGTTGCCCGGCACTGTATATATACAATTACATGCATATATTGAACGTGACTCATAAAGCATAATAGAAGTACAGCTACATTCACAATATAGATATAAATGTATGTGTACATAATAGGATATTGATTATTGAGGAGAGGGGCAAGAATGTGCTCATCATTGGGTAATTGATGAGTTTATATATTAGATATATTATATATACATAACATCTGTCCACGATCAGTGTAATGATGATCCCATGATGAGGTTATAAAAGCTCTGAAACCCCAGCAATCAGCTTTTATGGTCAGACGAAGGTTTATTCCTGCGGCTGATGAAGAGGTTTTGTATTAGATGCAATAATAAATGGCCGACCTCATACATGGACAGGTGGGATCAGTTGGAGCGAGAGCCACTTTTAATTATGGGGGAATCTTGAGTAGCATCATTGCTGATATAATATATATATATATATATATATATTATATGCATATAGTTACGTATATTCATATATAGTTCTCTGCAGCAGATGACATTCCCTATAGGCATAGGCCAGCTGGGCCTATATGTGAATTTGGCCTGAGAATAGTCTCAGTCTATGGTAAAGCTGGCATAAGGCGGGCCGATGGCCCAAACTCCTGGAAGAGTTAGCTGAATCCCCTTTATAATTCCAGAACTTCATGAAGATTTCTCAAGGGAAGAGGCATTGAAGGGGTGGTGAAAAGTCATGGAAAGGTGTGGTCTGAAAAGTGGCTATAGAAAGTAATAGGAGTGAATCAATTCGAGGCAAAGAAAATTGGCTTCCAATCTTACACAAAACATTTTGCCAATTGCTTCTGTTAAATCCAGCAAAATGAAGGACAGATGGACAACATTTTGCTGGATTCTAAAGGTCCAGGAAGGGGTAAAAAAATAAAACATTGTAATACCCACCTCTCCTCAGAATTCACCTTTTCTGCACATCTTCTCAGCGTTTCCTCCAGTCTTCTAGATGCCTCCAGTTCTCTTCTCAGTGACTTTAGTCTTCCTCTAGGTTTGTCTGGTTGTCTTCTAGTTGCCTCCAGTCCTCTTCTTGGTGTCTTTGGTCATCTTCTAGGTGCTTCTGGTCTTCTGCTGGTGCCTCCAATGATTTTCCATATGCTTTCAGTCATCTTCCATTTGTTTCTGGTTCTTATAGGTGTTTCCAGTCCTTTTCTAGGTGCCTGTGGTCATCCACTAGATACCTAAGATCCTCTTTTAGGTGTCTCGAGTCCCCTTCTTGGTGTTTCCAGTCCTCTTCTAAGTGTCTCCAGTCCTCCGGCCCTCTATTAGGTGCCTGTGTTCCTCTGCTGGTGCCTCCAATACTTTTCTATATGCCTTCAATCATCTTCCAGGTGCCTCTGGTCTTCTAGGTGCCTGTGATCAACTTTTAACAGCCTCAGGTCTTCCTTTAGGGGCCTTTGATCCAATTGTAGGACCCTCTAGTGCCTCAAGTACCATTCTAGGCACTTACAATCATCTTCTGGTTGCCTTAGATGCTCTTCTAGGTGTCTGCAGTACTCTTCCGTCTTTACAGGGGTCTTTGGCACCTCTGGCACTGACTAAGATACACATCATCATGTCGCAATGTTTTGTTATTGCCGGAGACATAAAGTATTACTGTTGAGACAGAAGAGGACCGGAGGAGCTGTAAAAAGAAGGTAGTAACCATAGAAATGAGAGCAGAATTTTATTTTTTTAAAACCCTACATTTATTATATCCTGGAGAGATCTCAGAGCATAAATTAAGGCACCTTCAGGTCTCATAGAACAAATAGAATTTCCAAAGCCTATTTTAGAGAATTGCCAAATTCTAATTTTAGCAGATTTGCCCACCTCTCCTTCTGAACATGTAGTGTTTTTTTATTGTACACTAATTTGTATAAGCCCACCCACATTGCATTTTTGCATGGGCAACAGGTCCGCAGAAAATCCACATGCAGGTTTTGCAGTAGATTTATTGCAGCCAAATCCGCAAATGAAAAATGGACCATAAGTGGCCTTGCCCTTACTTCACCGGATGGCATTTATCCTTTCCCACGGAAAATGGGCATCCATGTGCCGCCGTTATTAGACTCTGATCTGAGCAGATGGGATATAACACGAAGCTTAAAAAATGCTTATTCTTTGGCTTATTTTATGGGCCTGTTGTGCTATAAATTGAAGAATCGCAAAAAATTGGCAGGGAGCCCTGTGCCAAGGGAAACTCTTCAGGGGCATGTGAATTTATGTGAGTATGCCTGGACACCAGTAATGAACTGATAATAAAAAACAACTTGTTTCTAGAGTGCTTTCTGCTTTCAATTTAGCGGCTTAGGAAGCCTTTAGCTTCATGTAGATTAACGATTTTTAACACTATTTGTTGACCTACAAATGTAAATTTCAGTTTCGGATGAAGGTTTATGATTCTCTGTTCCTTCCATGCCACGGCTGGCTCCGTTCTCCGGCGTTTAATAGGACTATAAAATAGACGAGCGTAGATATTTGCTTGAACACACCTGCAGTAACGGCTCCCTGGTCGTCATTTTCTCTCTTCTGTTTCCTGGAAGACCATGTTTTGACACCTGCCTGTAGACCTTTCCAAAAAAACCCGAACGTGCCTCTCCCTCTGTCCCATCCCTACCACCCAAGACGAAGACTAATAACACAGATTTTTTTTTTGGAAGCCGGCATATATTAAGGATGGGTTCCTATGAGTTTTTGTTTTGTTTAAGTCACTGTCGACACTATGACAAGCCTACGACAAGCCTCACAATTTGGACATTTCCTTTAAATAGCATCCAAAAAATCCTCTAGGCTCGTGGCAGGAAAGAATTAGGATGTGTGTGATCTGTGCAAAGCACTTAGAAGAACGTCCATATGTCTCTGGAAAGCAATAAACTTGCACAGTCCTGCAATCATACAACATGCAGCGCTTTCGCTGCGGCCAATGATTCTGGGAAAAGGCATGCAAATGCGCACTTATAGAAGCCATTTATTCTAGGCTGTATCATACATTAGGAGAAGATTGCTCAGTATTTCTTCTTGATATTGGTGGAATGAAGGCTACTGTTCTTCAGGGATTCTGGGTTGAAATTTCAATATCTTTCGTTAGGAAACATTTAAAAAGTAACCAGCATTTTATTTTTTTTTCCATAAATCAATACATGAAAATAAGCAAATTTATAATATATACTATCAGAGCAATCTGCTTCTTTCTCCTCCTGAATGTATCATTCATTCTCAAAATTCTCAATTTTTGGGTACGTATTCAGTGAAGACAGACTTTGCCATTGATGAGATAGAAAATGACAGTTGGTGCTTACAAAGTTCTATGCAGAACTTACATAGCAAAATGTCTGTGTCTGCCTCTAGCTACTCTCTCATCCGTAGAATTTTAAAATTGTCATCTCCAATCTCAGTAATGTGAAAATCTGTCTTCAGATTTTACAGATTTTACCCATGAGTTGAGAGTGAAAGGTCAGTCCTGGAGGAGAAAATAGCAGATTTCTCTGATAAGATATATTACAAAGTTGCTTATTTTTATGCGTACTATTAATTTATTTAATAATAATTTGAAAGACAGTGACTCCTTAAAGAAGAAGGTTTTCAACAAATATGAAAAGGACGAGAATGTTTCTTTTATGGGATCAATGACAACACTTCCTGACTTTTATCTCCCAGCAGTCAGACACCCAGCGATCAGTAATTTGCTCCTTATCCATAGGATGGGGAATAGCTTACTATCTTGGGAATAACTCTTCAAAACATTTTTAATATTTTCCATCTAAGATCCTTGTATTTGATCTTCTAAAGCAGTAGATGACCATGCATCAATTATTAAGTATTCATTCTTCATTTTCCTGGTGAAAATAGATCATACACGACAATTTTTGGAAATGGACTTTGGATAGATTTGGATTTGTGGTAGCATGCAGTGCGAAGAGGCACTTTTTTAATAGCGTTTTTAGTGGGACACCTGACCCTCTCCCACCAGAACAATCAGGGAAAGTTGTTAAGTTTGATATAGATGTCATATAATCTTTTGAACCACGGCCTAGAAGAAGGCAAAGGTGAATCCTCAAGAGTCTAAATCTGTCATAATACCATCGTATATAGATGTAGATCTACACAATATCACGTCCTGCTGCGACTCTTCTACATGAGAAGACATCTGGAAGAAATTTTGGCCTTGGGACTAAAGAGCTTAAGGCTGTGGTTCCACGGTCCGGAACCACAGCGCTTTGGACGGAGCGGAAATTCCGCACTGCCCAAAGCCCCGCCCCCTTCTTGACGCACGCTCTTTCTGGATGTGTTCCGGACACCTCCGGAACACATCCGGAAAGAACGCAGGGCTACATAGCCCTGTGTTAATTCCGTTGCGGCGAAAAGACGCTAGGACATGCTGCGGTCTGAAAAGACGCGCCGCATGTCCGGAAACGCAGGTCTTCCGCCTGCGTATTTTTACGCATAGTGGAGACGGGATTTCTTGAAATCCCCTCCACTATGCTGTAACATCTGGACGCTGCGTGTTTGGCGCTGCGCCAACGCACAGCGCCAAACACGCAGCAAATCCGGAGTGTTTCCTTATCGTGGAAACATACCCTAAGAGACAACCTGCCACCAGCTCAACAGTGCCCAGTTTCTGCTCTTATTCCCCGATGTTTTACTGAATATTCCTTTTTGTTGTTTTAAAATCCAACATATGGTTCCAGAGATATGAACCTTTTTTCAGTGTTAATATTTGTCTTTTCAAAGGGGGCGTGGCTCATGACTTTCTGGGGGCGTGTATTTAGACTTTTGACCCGCCTTCTTGATAGAGACCATAAAAATAAGCACTAATTAAAAAAGCCCAGATCTCTGGAACTGTATGACGGATTTAAAAAAAAAACAAAAAGTGGAATACTCAGGGGAGGAGTGGGAATAAAATAAGAACAAAAACTGGACACTTTTCACCTGGTGAAGTTCCCCTTTAACTAAAATTTGTTTTGCTAAAAGGTTTTTCTCGGCGCATATCAGCAGTCTCGTCCTAGATTATTAACATGGCACCTGACTCTGTCCTCTATCTTCCTTCTGACAGAGATTAGGTTAGTGTTTAGATGACCTTATGACCTTACTAACTTCAGCTTCTTATTGTAGGTGGCCTAAAATTTTCAAGGCGTGAATTCGTTTTACTTTATTTTTGCTGGTCTGGTTTGTTATCTATTTACTTCTTGCATCGACTTTTTGCCTGTTTAAGTTGGAAAGAAAAAATTCCACCTGTCTTGATCTGGGCTTTCCGTTTTTTGCATTGGAACATTATATTGACATTTTCTAGATATCTACAAGGAAGTCATTGAAACAGAGACTGATTTAGGGATTCCAGGCAGCCCAAATCATAAATTTATTAATTGATAAAACATGGAAAACCAAGTAATCCCTTATACTGATGTGTTCAAATCATCTGAGTTATGTGTCATGTCTACGATCTACATTATACTAGTAGGGTGGAGCAGCGAGATTTCGGGATTCTATGAGGAACCCAAACACCTTCTTCTGTGTTCCCAGTTTTTTAGGTCTTCACCAGAATTATACCAGATCAATCACATTCAGCGGGTGAAATAAGAATTGAACACGTCATCAATTTTCTAAGTAAATATATTTCTAAAGGTGCTATTGACATGAAATTCTCACGAGATGTCGGTCACAACCCATTCAATCCGCACAGGCAAATAAATCAAGCCAGAGATGTCCATAAATTAAGTTATGCATGATAATGAGAAATGACACAAAGAAAAAAGTATTGAATATTGAACACATGAAGACAGAGAGGTGCAAGAAGCCCTGGAAAGTAATGACACCGGCTGAAATCTATTAGTAATTAGAAAGCATTCCTACCACTTAGTGAAAAATAATATCATCTGGATCAACTGTTGACCTCATTACCAAGGTCTTTCAATTTTATGTTCCACTGCTCCTTTGAAAACGTATTTGGATGTTGGTTCAAAGTCTAATAGTGCATCTTGGCATCGGGAACAGGAAACCTTCTAGAAATTCATGTTTCTTGGAGGTTTCTTGGGTCTAGTTGGTCCATTGGAGGTTTGCCTACTTTAGGAGTCCGGTAAGTTTCTCCTTTTTCCCGGGAGTCTCGGGGATGCTCCAAAGAATTGACAAGTATGTTACTAATTCATTACTTGGGTTGGCCAGTGCAACATATAATGGAGCATCCTAGGATGAGGAACAGGAAATCTTCTGGAAATTATTTTTTCTTGGAGGCTTCTGGTGTCTAGCTGGAACCACAGGAGATTTGCTTACTCTGAGAGTAGGGGAAGTTTCCCCTTTTTTCATGGAACCACTTGGATGTTCCTGAAGGGTTGACAAGTATACCATTTTCTTATTACTTGAGTAGGCCAGTGCTAAGTCTCATGGCACATCCTAGCATGAGGAACAGGAAACCTTCTGGAAATGAATGTTTCTTGGAGGGTTTTGCAGTCTAGGTAGTCCACAGGAGATTTGCTTACTCTGGGAGTCGGGGAAGTTTCCCCTTTTTTCTTGGAACCTCTTAGATATTCTGGAAGAGTTGACAAGTATACCACTTTCTTATTACTTGAATTGACCAGTGCTAAGTCTAATGGCACATCATGGCATGAGGAACGGGAAAGCTTCTGGAAATCGATGTTTCTTGGAGGTTTTTGGGGTCCATGTAGTCCACTGGAGATTTGCTTAAAGACAAAACAGGAAAAGAACTACCAAAAAATATGCACACTCAACCAAATATAATATGAAAATATACAAATAATTTTATTGACATGTAACCACAAGTGAAATAAAAACATCTAAAAAACACGGGTAATGATTAGACATCTGCCTGCAAACATAAATAATAATATTCACATAAATGTGGAATAACAAACAATAACAAATAGGCTGGGATGAAAATAGCTATGCATATAAGATGACCATACTAAGAGGGCCCTGGATACAAGATCTACACCAATATCTATAGTCAAAATAAAGGACCATTAAAGTAAGTCACTTCCCTGATGAAGCCGTACATCCTAGCATGAGGAACAGGAAACCTTCTGGAAATGAATGTTTCTTGGAGGGTTTTGCAGTCTAGGTAGTCCACAGGAGATTTACTTACTCTGGGAGTGGGGGAAGTTTCCCCCTTTTTTCTTGGAACCTCTTAGATATTCCGAAAGGGTTGACAAGTATACCACTTTCTTATTACTTGAATTGGCCAGTGCTAAGTCTAATGGCACATCCTGGCATGAGGAACGGGAAAGCTTCTGGAAATATATGCTTCTTGGAGGTTTTTGGGGTCTTTGTAGTCCACTGGAGATTTGCTTACTCTGGGAGTCCATGAAGTTTCCCCTTTTTTCCTGGAACCTCTTGGATGTGCTGGAAGCGTTGACAAGTATGCCATTTTCTTATTACTTGAGTTGACTGGTGCTAAGTCTAATGGGACATCCTGGCATGAGGAACAGGAAACCTTCTGGAAATTAATGTTTCTTGGAGGTTTATTGAGTGTAGTTAGTCCACAGATTTGCTTACTCTGGGAGTCCAGGAAGTTTCTCCTTTTTTTTTCCGGGAACCTGTTGGATGTTCCGGAAGAGTAGACAAGTAAGCCATTATCTCATTACTTGGGTTGACCAAAGCAGTATAAAGTAGAGAGCTCTCATTGACCAACTTGATCTGTCCAACTATTATTGGAGAAGCAACTATTAAATTACTGATAAACTTTTCCAAACTTACAAGCATTTCTCTTTCAGAAGCAAGTGAAAATCTTGTTCCCAGGCGACCTACACAACAAATAAAGGTAATACGATGGTGGCATTTGCAAGTGTAAAACTCCAAAAGTAGAAGAATTAGGAAAGAAAAAAAGCCCCCCAGGAGCACTTCATGATCAATTCCTACGAAGGTACAAAATCATTGATCCTTCATCTCCAACGTGGGGGAAGTAAAATACATTTAAGGTTCGCTGCATGACTCCGAGTATTCGTAAGTGTTTTGTTTTCCTTGGTATTGAATGAACTATTTAGCTTCCTCTTCGTAAACAGTAAGTAATACATCCTGCCGCATAACAGACAATCAGATAAAACTGTATCAATACCAGGCGTTCACAGAGCAGGCGGCAAGAATGTTGAAAAAAAAAAAAAACAAAGCAAAACACCAATGCAGCAAAAAATATAGAAAAGATGTAGCAAAGCTCAATGTTATTTAGCACAAGTCGTGTAATTTTAGAGGCCGGCAGGTAACCCTGTGCTGGGTTGAGAGTAACATTATAATGAACATATATGACATTTTGAATGGCGGCTGTTTAGTGATGACACGTCACTTTCCTATGAACAGCTACTACTTGTCAAGTAGATGGATGCAAACATGTGAACGTTAATCGTTCTGAGCCACATTTCTAGTGGATAAAAATAGCAAAATATGGCGAACATGCGATGTAATAATTAGTCTCTGATCTATCTTTTTAGCTAGAATGGTGGTGTTAAAATGGTTTTCCGCTTTTAAAAAACCCTTGTTCACAGGCGCAGTTTTCTCCTTGGGTCCAGCACATAGTCTCTACTGTGCCTCCTGGTATCTGTTATTGTCTGCAGCACTGACATCCCATCAACAGCGCTGCAGCTAATCAGCAGCTAGTGACGCCAACTCCTGAGCCCACTGATTGGCTGCAGCGTTGTTGAACTGATGTTAGTACTGCAGATGATAAGAGACTCCGGGAGCAGTGAACACTCGGCGCTGGACCAGTGAGTTCTGGAAATCTCAAGTTGCAAATTGCGGATAGGGCACAAGTGTTTTTGGAAAATGGAAAACACCTTTAACTAGAACTGTCATTATGTTTCCTTATGTATAACAAATTAAAGGATAGTTCATCGCTAAATTTAGAAAAAACTAACTTTCAGCATGCTCTAAAATAATAAAATAAGGTATACTGGCTGTATTGATCTTGCACTGCTCCTGTTACAATGCTACCTGGATGCCCCGACGGTCTCCATAATTCCTGCATGTGACTGCTGCAGTCATTTATATGTCCGTCCATCTGGAACAGGATGCACAAAGTTGGTCTCTGTTGGCTGGATGGAGATGTGACCACTGACACCAATCACTGGAAACCATGAGAAAATGATGGTTGAAAACCAATAGTAAGTACAGAGACCTGCAGCCAAACCAGGGCAGATTTGGAACAGGTGTGGTAGGGGATTGGAAAGGTGAATATACTTTAGGCTTGCACTACACAGCGCTATGTGTCATGTAACACTGAGATCATGGTGTCACATTGTGACTTGCGGCCTACCGTGACTGCAACACAGAGCTACAAATATCTGTTGATGTTTCAGATTTTCTGTGGTTGGGGCAAGTCACAAAGCGGACCAAGCTATCAATCCAAGAATAAACATGTTTTTACGTCAATCTTCAGGCGTTGCTCTTGGTTTTAGGCTCACCTGGTGAGGTGAATCCTCAAAGCCCAAGGTCTGGGTGGGCACATGGGCCACGGGGCTTCAGTGCAACAGGCAGATGAGGCACACAGGAAAAAGCTAGGAGAGGTGTTGGAGACCGTAGGTGGATAAGAGACCAGGATGCAGGTAGCAGAGGTCCTGGAGACTGCAGGTGGACAGGAGACTGGAAACAGGTAGCAGAGGTCCTGGAGACCACAGGAGGACAGGAGATCAGGAATAGGTAGCAGAAATACTGGAGACTACAGGCACATAGGACTCTAGAACACTTAGAAGTCTTAATACCAAGACACAGGTGTGTGTCATGGTGGGTCTTATATAGGCCCAAGTAGATGATCACATAGCATCACCCCCGGGCCATCTGTAAAGCCTGACATAGAGCACAACAGGGTACAGACGACTGTTAGGATGTTAGAAGAACTTATGACCCATGTGATGATGAGATAGGAACGGTCATTGAGCACGAGGTTCTTGACAGATGTTCCATGCCAAATAAGATCTAACTAATAATGACTGGAAGCCAAAACCCTAGACAAATGAGCGAACAAGTATACAGATGCTAAGATGATAATGTATAATCAGTTTCATTGGATGTTCTCCTTGGATGTCAATGATACTTGATTATTTGACTGGAGAGGTAAGTCAAGTTGTATATATGAACAAAGGTTCGGGCCACGTGGATTGACCATTGAATGATCGTTAGTCATAATCATCATATCACAGCCTTTATCTTCATGTTCTATGGCTTCTCCTAGGCTGAAGGCAACATGTTTAAGAGCATAACCTGCTCCTTCTTCAATCAAATAGCTTTTATTGACAAATATTCTCTTGAGTAATTGTATCAAATTGTTGCCAGGAAGCTTTTCTATTTTATGCCCCCCATGAAGCAAAAGCAATATCACACACTAAAATCACTCACCCATTTTTTCATAAGTAACTTTTTGTGGTGGAGATGTACTTCCCCATATGTAACCCTAAATACTCCAATTGTTCGCTAATCTATGACCTAACTAACCAAAGCATAATCACTTGAAGAGCTCAACTATTCCCATGACCAACAAGGAGGGACGTGCCATCTTTCGGACATCTTGCCAAGAGCAAACATATTTTTAGGTCAACGGTCAGACAACTCTGTTCTGTAGATAGGTTGGTCTATAATATTGTATTGAGTGATTGAGTGATGATAATAGGAACATAGGACAAGGTAAGAAAATGTATATAATTAGGATGTTCCCTGAACCTATGACCCATATGATGATGGTAAGATATGAAAGGTCAATAACCTGCTCAATGGTCCTAACAGATGTCCCATGCCAAATAAGATACAACCAATAATGACTGTAAGGCACAAAGTAGTATCATCAGCTAAAACCCAAGACAAATGACAAAAAGTATGGAACTGATGATAATGTACCATGTAATTGATGTCATTGGATGTCTTCCTTCTTAGGCTTTGTTATTTGGCCCAGATTATTCGACTAGTGATGTCAGTCAAGTAGTAGATATGATCAAAGCCTGGGGCCACCATGGATTGACCACCAGATGATCATTGGTCGTGAATGATTATTACTTCATAGCCATTAACTTTAAAAAATGTCCTATGGCTTTTCCGACGAGGCTCAATGCATAGTGTTTTTCAGACCAGAACTTGAGCTTTCCTTAGCCAAATGGCTTTTATTGACCAATATTGTCTTGATTAAAGGCCATCATGCGCATTAGACTAAAGTCAGATGAACCCAATGATACTGACAGGATCAGTCAACGTTCTCACAACTTTCCCCTGATAAGAGATGCTGGGGAGAGAAGGATCAAGTTTGTTGGATTTCCAATGACTAATACTTTTCTCAGGGAATAGCGGGGGATTCTGGCAGCTTGAAGAGAACACAGGAGTGCTTGGTTGAGCATTTCTGTATATCGGGTTTCTGATCTTCCTCCTCACCTTGTTCCTTCTATTCTTCTGACCATGATGTCCTTCTCCAGTGATTGCTCTCCTTGTATGATGTGTACAAGCTATGAGTGACATATCTGGCTTGATTTGATCCAAAATTGATTTATTTGTTCTTCTTGCCATCCAATTTTTATGGGGTCTTAATTGTATCATTCTATTGGCAGGAGACTTTCCTATAATATCTAATTAGCCAATATCATTTAGTAAAATCTAGCCTTTCTTCTGTTTATGGTCTTCACTTTCTGAAGTAGGACTTCCCAAAAGTCAGACAGTGAGTCACGCTTTGACTGTCTCCTGTAAGGAAGAGGGGCCTAAAACTGTCCCTCTAACTGGGATCCTAACTATCCCTGTCCCGGTGGTACTCTTAAGGGTAGAGAGGCCTGGGTTTCCGACCTTACTATGGTCTTGTTAAACCCTAATCTGTCTCCTCCCCCACTCCAAGAAGCATGGGACAGAAATGTAAGGTAAACAAGACACAAAGACAAAACAGGGTTAACAGAAAACCTCTATCATAAAAAAGCACTCACCAACTATAGGAAGGAGGATAGGGACAGGGTGGAATAAACTAAATAGAAATAGGGACCAGGAGATAAACACACACGTACTACAGCAAATCACGGATCACTGCTACTACAAATACTCTGCTTTTGCATACAGCAGAGGAAGATTAATCTTTCACCGGCAATGACTAAATGCCCAGAGCCAGAATAAGAGTGAATAAATGATAAGCAGTTGCAGCTGAGAACAACCAGGCTGTATCGTCTCAGCCATCAATGAAAGAGTCCTTAACCCTCTCAGCACTGAAGGAAAAGAAATCCATTTAAAATAGGACATGATTCACACCATCTCTAAAGAAGACCTGTGATTCAGTATCAGACATGAAGGTCTAACTCAAGGTCTTCCAGGAGGACGTAACACCCTCGTGACAGTATGGTGGACTCACATCCGTCCAGAGTTTCCAACCCATCATAAAAAAAGCAAGCTATCTGGACCCTTGTATCGATCATTTGCATTAAATAAGAAGTCATAGAGCATAAAACTATTGAAATTAGTCGCTGGACAGCACCTGCATGCAGCTCTAGTCACATGTAGACAATTATCTATTGTCAAGCACAGGACCGAACGTGAAGCAGCTACTTGATGACTTGGGCACCTGTAGTACTTGGTCAACATTAGATAGGTACAGTATGTAACCTCCACTTTAAAGTTCATTTATTGTCTTTTTGTCCTTTAACATGGGTGGATTCCTCGTTTAGAACACACAACTAGTTAGAAGAGAGAATGACTGGAGGACCCAGCAAGTCCATTTATTACATAGACAATCCATTTATTTCAAAGGGCATCATGTAATACTTTCCTTCCCCACTGGTGGCACTGCAGGGAAACGGAACACTTACTACTGAGTTTTCTAACAGATTGAAACCGATCACCATATGATCAGCTGATTTTTAAGGCCAATTTAAATCAAATTTAAATAGTGCGACGTGTTCAATCCCTTTAAATACATATGAAATCCTTAAAGGGGTATTCTTAAATTTGGAAGTTATCCCTACCCTCCTAGTTCATTGGCTGGGACCCTTACGGCTCTTGAGAAACGGGGCTTTGTGAATGGAGCGGTGGTTGATCATGCACATTTCCACTCCATTAATTCTTATAGGAGTGCCAAACATCAGCTGAACGCCGGGCTCAGCTATCTCCTTCGGTCTTAATGATCTACCACTGCTCCATTTGCATGGGGATCTTCAGAACTCTGGTTTTCGAGAACGGTGGATGTCCCAGCAGTTGGAACACCGACGATCAGGGACTTATCTCATGGATAGTCGATAACTTCCAAACTTGAAAATACACATTTAAATAAAATGAAAAACCTCAAAATAACACAATAAGCGCAATAATTTCTGTTCAAATTTATTACTGATTTACAAAAAGAAATAATATAATTTGGGCACTTCCTGCAAAAATTTTCCACCTTGGTAGCGAGGAGCGGCCCATTTGCCTTGCAAAAATACAAATTTTTCAAAATGGTAATCTTCTGCCTCTCGCAGCGGCGTTTGTCAGATCAGAGCTGAAAATGAGCCTGCGCTCCTTTGCTAAACATGTTGTTTTCCGCTTGGAGGGGGCGATATGAATATTTATATATCTGCTTGATAAGATCTTTATTAAGAGGTGCAGCGTTACTTTTGAGTCACATTTTTCTCCCCCCTTGTGTTCACCAACTGCTGATTTTCGTTTTTGGCTTCGTAATAGACTTTCCCTCTCTCCTCAGCTTGTTTACCAGCACCCTCAATCAAAATACTAAATACTCCGACGCTTCATAATGCTAATTCAATTAGCGCCAATTAATTCCCAAAAAGGCATATGGAAGCGGGACGCCCGGGGAATGGGAAGTAATGATGTGCTTGAGCCAGATCAGATGTCTGCAGCACCAGGCAACATCCTAAGGTTACCCTGTCGAAAAAAGTCTGAAAGTGATTGAAGAAACTACAGGATCTAAAAGGGTGATTTGCATCTTCTTTGATCAGAAGGTCATCAGATCGCGCTCTTTGATGATAAAGTGCATAAACAATTTTCTGACGTCTTTTATAAAAATTGTCATTTTTTTTCATAAATAAACAGTACATGTGAAAATAAGAAGTTTTTTAATATATCTTATCAGAAAAAAAGCTTGCTTCTCTTCCTGGACTGATATTTCATGCTCAAAATTCTCAATTCCCAGGTAAAATCTGCCTTCAGTAAACCCAGATTTTCCCATTCTGGAGATAGGAGATGACAGTTGGTACTTATAGAATGTCTGTGTGTTCCACTAGCTCCTCCCCTCCATAGAATTTTAAAAGCACTAATTGTAATGACCTATCTCAGTAATTGAATTCATGGGTAAAATCTGAATTCATTGATTTTTCAAAGTAAAAGAGGAGAAAGAAGAAGATTTATCTGATAAGATATATTTTACTTGCTAGATGCTATTAAAAAGTAGTTAATATTACATCATTCCCTGCTTATAATCCTCTCCAGCTTGACACAGAGGCCTCCATCTTGGACCATAAATCACAATTACAAGTCCCAGAGTGAATAGTTGCTTTCATTTACAATGTGATTTACATGAATAGCTAATATAAGATCCAATTGGTTCCTGCATTTCATAAAGAACCTATGGTTGTCACATTTTATTGGTCACAGTGAGGGGGCTGTATACTTGTTATGAAGTATACGCTCCACCATATTTAATTGTTTTAATAGGACTCCATTCACCAGCTGTCTATCATACTGTGTTAGATTTTTTTCATTAGAAGCCAAAAATAATGGAAAACGTGGTATTATTGGCTTTAAAGGGGACTTGTCATCAGATCAAAAGTGGCCAGTTTTTGTTATTATATTATTCCAGCTGATTCCACAAGTATTTCATTTTTTGCTTTTTTCAAATCGGCCATACGGTTCCAGAGATATGGAGTTTTAGATTTGGGGCTAATTTTTATGCTCTTTCAAAGTGGGAGTGGCTTAATGGATTCTCAAAGGGCGTGTTTTCACGTTACCACGCCCCCTTAGTAAAGGTCATTACAAAGTAGCACTAAATAAAAAGACCCATATCTCTAGAACCATTTGGCGGATTTGAAAAAAACAAAAAGCGAATTACTCAGGGGAACATCAGGAATAAAATAAGAGCAAAACAATGGGCACTTATGAACTGGCAACATATCCTCTTTAATTGGGCTTTCCTTTGGCTAGCGACGGGGCCTTGCATGCACTTATTTAGTTAGAGAGGCATAAGGAGTAATTAATACGGTCACACAAACAGCTTGCAAGTTTTTACATCAGCCTGAAGGGAAAAAAATGAGAGCGACGTCTGCTGAGGCGAGAAACAACAACAATAAAAGATTGATTTTGGAGAGGATGAGATGCACAATGCCGTATGATAATTCACCCGGCGTAGTCTATAATTCTGAACTTGGCAGCCGCCGGCAGAAAATGATGGCATCAGCTTATCATAAAGAGGAAATTGATCACAGATCTGCTCACACAACGGTCAATTATGGAAAGGGCGGTCGGATCTCATGTTAGTAGACAAGGACAATGTCAGGCTTAGATACGTGTAACTTATTCACTGCCAGGGACGTGTGCTGTACTGGTTATTACTCATCCCCAATATTGGGCTTTCTTGACATTTGCTTTTTGGTAAAGACTTAATTTTATGATTTAATGACATCAAAGCTAGAGATGAGCGAGTCATTTCCTGGAAAATTTGGAATTGGCCAGAATCCCAATTTTTCATTGTTCCATTTATGGAACTCTTTCCCAGCAGATTTGATTCAAACTGAAGTTATTCGATGCAAATAGAACTTCCAGACTAAATTTGAGCAAATATGTTAAACTTTCATTTTGGTTGATTTCATTAACTATCTGATAGAAAAACTCTTAACAGGCTAAAATCAACATCACAACCACTGGGTGGCGACATAAAAACACATATAGCATAAACATCTCCCAACAAAGTATCCCTGGCCTGGCGTGATGTCATGTATGTGTCATGCTGCCATGACGACTTTAAAAGAAGGGCTGCAGATACTGGGAGGTAAGAGCGGATGTTAGACTTTTGGACCAGGTCCTGTAATTTGATTCAGACCAACTCTACTGCTAATATTCATCTTGAGGTAGGTCAAGACAAGTGGAAAGGCAAGAAAGGACACATCTAAATAATACTGTTACCTCTTATAGCGACATCAATAATTGACATAAGAAACATTCTAAATTTCTGATGGGTGAGGGTGTAGACAAGGGCGTCCAACAAATTAATCTGGACATATTAGTTAAAAAAAAAAATCAGGGCCACTTTTTCTTCCTTTCTATGTCCCATATTGTCTATTTTTTGACCCTATTCATGGTTGACCTCTAAAAAGCTAAGCTTTGGAGCTTAGAGTGATCGGCTTTTCTCGGAACTGCCATAAACTACAATTAATGCCCGGCGCTTTCCTTCCTTCTCCTTTCCTTTGCTTGTTGCGAGCATGGGACCTCAGTTCTCCCCAAGTTAGACCCTTATACATTCTGTATGCACTTCATAAAAGTAAATATTCAGAATTAACCTGTGCACCTCTTCCATCTGCTCTCTCTTTGAGATAATCATCTAACCCTGGAAGAAAAACAGTGGAAGTCAGGTAACACTGAAGAATCAGACCACTACAGAGCTTTCTGGGGCAAAGGAAGCAATACTGGTCCTATATCATACCGTTGGAAGGATTCCCACCTGATAAAAGTGACTTCTAGTGTTGTGCCCAATCTGCACAACCTGATCAGGTGAGAAAGATGAATCTACATCCACACAAACCATTATACCACTATCTCCTATGCTCAGACAGCGCTTTCCTCTTTTCCCTCATTTTCTCCTGCCTAGGCTTTATCTATGGAGGTACATAAGTCTGCAGTGGAGCTGTATACACAAAATCATATGTAAATGTTTCCATTGCAATACTCTTCCCTGTTATGTCTCATTAGGAATGGTTTATCCCAGGAGTCCCTGGTGCACGTGAACAGTTTTTAAGCAACATGGATAGCTGTCACTGGGGTAGCCGGACAGCTAAGATGGATAAAATGGTCTGAAATTTCTAACAGACTGTAGGTTAGATGCTGAAGTGGTGTAGCTGAGCTAGAACAGGGATGAATGATGTACCAGAGCTGGCACAGCGATGAATGATGTAAAAGCTGGAACAGCTGATGTAGCAGACCTAGAACAGAGATGAATGATGAAGTCGAGCTGGAACAGTGATGACGGATGTAACAGCTGCAAAATCAATATATATAGCAGAGCTGGAGAAGCAATAACCGATGTAATAGAGCTGGAACATTGATGTCTGATGTATCAGAACTGGAACAACGATGAGTGATGTAGCAGAGCTGGAACAGCAATGACTGAAGCAGTAGAGCTGTACAAACGACTGATGAAGCAGAGTTGGAGCAGTGATGACTGATGCAGCAGAGCTGGAAAATCGATGACTGATGAAGCAGAGCTGGAACAGTGATAACTGATGTAGCAGATCTGGAAAAATGTTAAGTGATGTAGCAGAGCTGGAACAACGATAACTGATTTAGTAGAACTGGAATATCAATGAGTGATGTAATGAAGCTGGAACAGCGATAACTGATTTAGCAGAACTGGAACTTTGATGACTGATTTAGCAGAGCTGGAACAGCAATGACTGATGTAGCAGAGATGGAAAATTGTTATGTGATGTAGCAGAGCTGGAACAGTGATGACTGATGTAGCAGAGCTGGAACAGTGATGTAGTAGAGCTGGAACAGTGATGAGTAATGTAGCAGAGCTGAAACAGTGATGACTGGTGTAGCAGAACTGGGACAGTGACAACTGATGTAATAGAGCTGGACTAGCGGAGTCTGAGTTTCGGTGCTACACCTTTTGGTGTAGTAGAGTTGGAGGTACGGAGGTTATGTAGCAGTTCTCGAACAGTAGGACTATTATGGCAGTGCTGGAACAGTTTACAAGAGTCGTACATGGGACAAACGAATAACATTTCCTTATTGGATTGATAAGATTTTGATCTATGCTTTCTAAGAAACAAGTATTTATCTTGCAATGCATCACGCACATAATGCAGAACTTTGTAACCAGACAGATACAATTACAAACATCTTGCCTTCATCTCCCCGACATCCATCTTGCGCTTGTGAACATGTTTCCACACTACCGGCATAAATATGTTTTTCCCCAGTTTTATGTATTTAAAGACTATGACAGCATTTTTAAATGTAATTTACGTTTGTCTAGTAAAAAAAAAAAGATCTGCCAGATAAGATATTAGATATCGTCTACGGAAACGAAGAGCGATGATAGACGACACTCGCCATCTGATTAAACGTTTGTTTGTTTCTTGTAAATTCGCACCTGCGAGTGCTGTAATGGAACGGAAGAAGAAACTGATGAATAAATTCCCAAGAAAATATACGGTGATCTGTCAACATCTTCTGTCTCGTAAATATGAGAAGTGTGATAAAGAGTTGTCAGGAGACATATTATTTATGCAGATACATTGAGGCAATGGTTTAGATTCATGAGCGGGATTTAAGTCTAGAGTACAACTATAGTCAGAATGACACAGAATATTCCTATAGTGTATCATTGGGTCTAGGGATATCCTAAAACTAAAGTCTAAGCAACCTTAAACCCTCGGCAGAGTTTAGCCCAACGTCAAAATCCTGAGCAGGTTATAGTCCAACTCTAATCCTTAGCAGGTTACAGCCTAACCCTAAATCCTTAGCAGGGTATAGCCTAACCCTGTATACTTACCAGGTTATAGCCCAACTCTAAATCCATAGCTGGGTATGGCCTAACCCTAAATCTATTGCAGGTTACAGCCTAACCCTAAACCCTTCAGGTATATCCTAACCCTAAATCCTTAGCAGGTTATAGCCCAAGTCTAAATCCTTAGCAGGGTATAGCCTAACCCTAGATCCATAGAAAGGTATGGCATAACTCTAAATCTTTAATCGGTTATAGCCTAACCCTAAATCCTTCAGGTATATCCTAACCCTAAATCCTTACCAGGTTATGGATAGAAATCTGTGTTGTGATGTGCCTGTTATTCCTTCTAGAAATGTTAAAATATGTTGACCATAGGGTGTTTGTTACGCACTGGCCCAGATCCAAGCTTTGCTCCCCTCTCACTGGTCACTGATTTGTGCTCCACGTCGGGCTTTGCCGATGGATGGGCATGGTCCCATGTGGTCATATCTCTGTGCCTATATAAGGCCTACCAAGACACCCACCTGTGTCTTTGTATTAAGATTCCTACCGATCTTATATTGAGGACCTAATGGAAGGATTGTTCATTAATATATTAGTCCATAAATATTGATAATGCAACTGTTTGCAAGAGTACCGACACAGTAGTAGAATAGTTTTTCAACCAGGGCTTGGGACATGCATCCACTCCTGAACCCATATCCCAGTTGTTGGAGCATTTGGAGAGTAACGTGCAATTTGTTCTTCCCAACCTGATGGCCATATGGTTCTCTAAAGTTTCCCTATAATGAAATATCAATCTTGATGTACTTTTTCTTTAAGCATTCACTGGAAAAATGGGGAGATCAAAAAATAAACAGCTTCTCATTAGAACATCTGGGAATTCCTCAGAAAACCTTGTAACCTTAAGGAATAGGGAGCACGGTATGTGACACTTGATATGACGCTGATGGGACAATTGAGCGTATGTGCATAGCGTTGTCCTCACCTCTCTCTCCCCGGGTCACTTATCTTCAATGCGACCAAAGCTTGTCTGTATGAA
>JARQOD010000010.1:28895441-28930459 GCA_033576555.1 Oophaga sylvatica | reverse complement strand
CCTCGTTTTAAAGTGGGGGACTTGGTCTGGTTGTCCTCAAAGAATATTCCTATGAGAGTAGCATCTCCTAAATTAAGCCTGGTTCATTGGACCTTATAAGATCATGGAGATTATTAATCCTGTTTCTTTTTCGTTTGCTTCTTCCAGGACATTTAAGATCCATAACGTGTTCCACAAGTCCTTGTTGAAGAGGTTTTGTTGAGCCAGTGGTTCCTGCTGCTGTGCCTCCTGACCCTGTTTTGGTTGAGGCAATCTGGAGTATGTGGTTGAGAAAATATTGGATTCTCGTTTTCTAGCGAAGACTCCAGTATTTGTTAAATGGAGAGGTTATGGTCAGGAAGATAATTCTTGGTGTTTGCTTCGGACATCCATGCTAGGAGACTTATCCGTGCGTATCATAGAACTCATCCTGACCGACCTGGTTGCTCAAATGAGGGTTGGGTGACCCCTCCTAAAGGGGGGGGTACTGTTGTGAATGGGTTTGAGATGAGTTCTGAGCAGAGGCTCCCTCTGGTGGTTACAAGCGGTACTAGTGAGGATTGGAATCAGGTGTTACTGATTGGTCTTATTTAAGGGAATCATTTTCCCATCAGGGTTGCCGTGATCAATTGTTCTGGTCTGAATCCTTCTTTCCAGTTTCCCTTGTAGCCTGCTGTGTCGTGTCTGCATCTCCTGCTATCAGATAAGACAATTTCTTATTTTGTGTTTTTGCTATATTTTTGCATTTTGTCCTGCACTTCTGTGGGGCCTTCTGGGTCCCCTCCGGGGCATTTGCCCTCTCAGTTTAGTCCAGCCACGTGTTTTGTACTTTTGCTTTTTGCAGTTTTTTCAGTGGCTGCTGTTTTTTGTTACACCAGAGAACTAATTTAGGTGGTAGAGGTCGTGTGATCTCAGGTGTTTTTGAAATTAGTAGAGTTGGTGCCTTTCAGGGTTTTCTGGGATTGCAGTGAGTACCCTTCCTGTCCTTTTCTATTTGGTTAGTTTGGCCCCAGCGTTTGCTCATACTATTTTCTTTCTGTGTCAGTATTTCCTCTTGTCTAACCGCCATTACATGTTTGGGGGCTTTCTATTGTCTTTGGGGTTCTGCTCCGGGGCAGATAGCTTTCCTGTTTCTGTCTTTAGGTGTAGTTAGTTTCTCAGGCTGTGACGAGGCGTCTAGGACCAACGTGGGAACGCTCCACGGCTGCCTCTAGTTGTGGTGGTTAGTCAGGGTACTGCATCTCATAGATTCCAACTGCTCTGGTGTATTTCCTTTTTTACCTGCACTCCTCAGCTACCGTAACATAACACTCCACCAGCTGCTCCATGTCTCCACCATCAAATGCCAGCTTACAGTGTCCGTTTGCGGCAGCTCTCCTGGCGCCCCCCAGTCCTGGCGGCGCTCACCTGCGGAGGAAGCAGCCGGCTCTGGAACAGATGACAGTCGGGGCTCCGGTACAGGCAGGTAGTGCTCTGTGCCTGCGCGGCCTCCTCCATGAGGACGGGTGTCGCTTCTTCTGTCTCAGCGACGGGGGCAGACAGCGGGATCTGGGGTGCTGCCGGGGGCAGAGTTTTTTGCACGAACGGTGCCTCCACTGCGACAACGTCAACCGATCACATTGCAAGGGCTGGGATGCCCGCACGGACTCCTCTACTAGAACGGGTGCCTCACCTTCCGGTACAGACACTTCAGGTAAAGGGATTGGCGCCGCTCCAAGTTTAGTTTTAGGGCACGCCAGCTGGCTTCCATCCTGGTGACCTCCTCCCGGTGCCGGGCCAGGCCTCTTAGGGTATCCTCCGCTTCTTGCAGCGTAGGAGGGTTCCAGGCCGGGTGCCCAACGGTGGTTCCGTGGCGATCGGGTCCGCTTCCGTGGGGGAAGAGCTCTGACTGCTCCATCCCTTCACACTTCTGCTCGTGTCCATTAGCCATCTCTGCCAAGTCACATGTGTCATTAGCATCTGGAGAAGGCCCCTCTTTTGTAGGAGGCGGGACCTTCGTGTTAGTTTCCGCACACTGAGGAGGATGAGGAGGCGGAACTGAAGAGTTGTGGGGCACGATCTTACATTGCAGTACCATTTAGAGTGGTCGGGCCATCGTTTTCCACGCCACTGAGTGAGTGACACCCACGAAGAGCACGCCCTTCTTCTTCACCAGTGCCTCGTCGTGACGCAGATATGGCGGAAAAATGGCAAATACATTCTCTGATGATTTTAGCAATTCTCAAGCACAAAACCAGTTCAATTCAGGCACACAGACTCGCTTATAGCGAGCTACAGAATCCTGTTCGTGACGCCCAAGTTGAGTCGCACAGAGCCAGAGGTTTTGGGGGTACTCGGCACCGAGCCCGTCGACTTCTATGGGGTATGTCACGGCTTTACCCGGCAATTGAATCAGAGTCTATTTTACTATGTAGAAGTGTATAAACTATAAATATATGTTATATTATATATGTCACAATGACATGTATATATATATATGTACTCTATGTGTGTATATTTTGTGTTTACAACGAAAGAAAGGGTTTTTTTGTTGCGATATTTTGTTCCCATAGACTTACATGGGACTTCCGGTATCAAATCGGATATCGACGATATTTAGTGATATCGGCGATACCATTTCGATACGATATTTTTAGATATCGAGCAGTATCGCTCAACACTACTCCCTGTACTTTTCCCTCCTCCTCAGCTGCTTTGCCCTCCCCATATTTTTCCCTCCTCCGATCAGCTGCTTAGCCTTCCCGTCATTTGCCCTTCGATCAGCTGCTTAGCCCTTCCCATTCCTTTCACTCCTCCGATCAGCTGCTTAGCCATTCCCATACTTTTCCCTCCTCCTCTGCTGCTTTGCCCTCCCCGTATTTTTCCCTCCTCTGATCAGCTGCTTAGCCCTTCCCGTAATTTTTCCCTTCGATCAGCTGCTTAAGAGTGATTTCACCTTCAGCAGGAATATGTGCTTTCCTCCCTATCTACACAAGAGTAAGTAACCCTCCCTAATCCCTTGAATGCTTTCTCCCCTCTCTGATCTCCAGTGTGCAACACCTTACTTAATGCTCCGTTTAATGCTAGGAGAAGGTAAGGGGAGAGCAGAGGGAGCTATCAGAGCCAGGATTTGTCTCAGACTTACACACACTGTGGTAGGGAGTTTTTAGAAGAACTATTCAGAAAGTTGCTTAATTTTACGTTAAGGAAATAAATAAGCAATAAAAAGAAATTCAGCCTATATGCACCACAAGAGAGAACAAAGGAATTGGGGGTTCTTATAAGAAAACTGGATTTCTCACAGGAACCGTAGCGGTCACGGACATGGTGCTCACTGGCACCATAGAGGTCTCCCAAGAAGTACACACCCATGGACCCTGGCATCCAGGGGCATACAGTTAGGTCCATATATATTTGGACAGAGACAACATTTATCTAATTTTGGTTCTAGACATTACCACAATGAATTTTCAACAAAACAATTCAGATGCAGTTGAAGTCCAGACTTTCAGCTTTCATTTGAGGGTATCCACATTAAAATTGGATGAAGGGTTTAGGAGTTTCAGCTCCTTAACATGTGCCACCCTGTTTTTAAAGGGACCAAAAGTAATTGGACAAATGACTCCAAGGCTATTTCATGGACAGGTGTGGGCAATCCCTTTGTTATGTCATTCTCAATTAAGCAGATGAAAGGGCCGGAGTTGATTTGAGGTGTGGTGTTTGCATTTGGAAGGTTTTGCTGTGAAGGAAACATGCGGTCACAGGAGCTCTCCATGCAGGTGAAACAAGCCATCCTTAAGCTGCAAGAACAGAAAAAAAAACATCCAAGAAATTGCTACAACATTAGAAGTGGCAAAATCTACAATTTGGTACATCCTGAGAAAGAAAGAAAGCACTGGCGAACTCATCAATCCAAAAAGACCTGGGAGCCCACGGAAGACAACAGTGGTGGATGATCGCCGCATACTTTCTTTGGTGAAGAAGAACCCGTTCACAACATCAACTGAAGTCCAGAACACTCTCAGTGAATTAGGTGTATCTGTCTTTAAGTCAACAGTAAAGAGAAGACTCCATGAAAGTAAATACAAGGGTTCACATCTAGATGCAAACCATTCATCAATTCCAAAAATAGACAGGCCAGAGTTAAATTTGCTGAAAAACACCTCCAGAAGCCAGCTCAGTTCTGGAAAAGTATTCTATGGACAGATGAGACAAAGATCAACCTGTACCAGAATGATGGGAAGCCAAAAGTTTGGAGAAGAAAGGGAACGGCACATGATCCAAGGCACACCACATCCTCTGTAAAACATGGTGGAGGCAACGTGATGGCATGGGCATGCATGGCTTTCAATGGCACTGGGTCACTTGTGTTTATTGATGACATAACAGCAGACAAGAGTAGCCGGATGAATTCTGAAGTGTACCGGGATATACTTTCAGCCCAGATTCAGCCAAATGCTGCAAACTTGATTGGACGGCGCTTCATAGTACAGATGGATAATGACCCCAAGCATACAGCCAAAGCTACACAGGAGTTCATGAGTGCAAAAAAGTGGAACATTCTTCAATGGCCAAGTCAATCACCAGATCTTAACCCAATTGAGCATGCATTTCACTTGCTGAAATCCAGACTTAAGAGGGAAAGACCCACAAACAAGCAAGACCTGAAGGCTGCGGCTGTAAAGGCCTGGCAAAGCATTAAGAAGGAGGAAACCCAGCGTTTGGTGATGTCCATGGGTTCCAGACTTAAGGCAGTGATTGCCTCCAAAGGATTCGCCACAAAATATTGAAAATAAAAATATTTTGTTTGGGTTATGTTTATTTGTCCAATTACTTTTGACCTCCTAAAATGTGGAGTGTTTGTAAAGAAATGTGTACAATTCCTACATTTTCTAACACATATTTTTGTTCAACCCTTCAAATTAAACGTTACAATCTGCACTTGAATTCTGTTGTAGAGGTTTCATTTCAAATCCAATGTGGTGGCATGCAGAGCCCAACTCGCGAAAATTGTGTCACTGTCCAAATATTTCTGGCCCTGACTGTATTTACATGGCAAAGAGGGGTGTAGTCTAATGGGTGTCAATATTGAAGGTATAGCCACTGTTGCTACAATCCCCAAACAATTTAGAAAAATTATCAGGTATATATTTAGTGCACGGAGTATTAATTTACGCAGAAGACGAGTTATAATTTTGATTGTTTTTTTTCTAGATGCAAGATCAGTCCTAATTTGGACAAATAATTTCTTACCTTCTGAGCACTACATTTATTTTTTTCACCGTCCTGACTTCACGTGAGACTCTTATCTTTTCCACTATTTCCAACCTCTCAGAGATGCTACATTATTGTGTAGGGTCAATTTCCTTTAGTTCAAATAACCTTTCATCCATTGCAATTTTTTTCCTCCTGCTCCAGACTTAGTACCGATCTGCTCCCTCTAAAGAGACTAACATTCCTGCTTCATAATTTCCTTGACTCTTGATCTTGATCCACCTTGATCTTCCAGGGTCTTTTGATATATAGTAACCACCCTTTTTCTTTATTCAATCAATGCATGCATTCAGCATCAAAGAGAAAGCCTACTGCTACTCCTCAACTATTCGGCCCCTTAGTATTTCTCATTTTTACTCTTTTAGTTCTGTCTTGATATCTTACATCTTCTTTCTATGTACACATGATTTTCTATACTTTGTCAAAATATTAGTTTCCAATGCGTTTATGATTGGCTGCAATAGAGAGTCACATGTTCCTGTTTCGGGACAGGAGGAAGTAGAGATTGGCGGGGAACAAGGCAGTATCAGAAAAAGAGGAGAAGCCGTGTGTTCCTGCTCACAGACCGGCTTGCATGTACAAAACAACAGGTTCCTGTTAATGATTTTAATACCGTGATGAGGCACACAATCTTGGTGGTTTCCATACACACAATGTGGCACAGTTACTTAACGTTACGGAATTAGATATACTAAAAAAGCACTAGAACAGTTGTATAATATAATTGAAGACCCTTCTTTCATTTGCAGACCCAGGATCTCCTCACTTCATGTCAAGTGGTTGTTCTTCACTCCACCCATGACCTGTCCTCCAGAGTTCTGTTTCTGTTCTCCACTCTCTACAACCATTTTCTTCTCACCAACACCATGGGTTCCAAGTCACTTTCTTTGTAACATGCTGCTAAGATTCCTTGCTCCATGATACTCAGATTCTAAGCCTGCGTCTCACATAGCGATCCCGCTGACGATGCGACCAGATAAGGATTGTTGTTGCGTCGCTGTGTGATCGCTGGTGAGACGTCAAACAGACTGATCTTCCCAGCGATGCTGCAACGATGCGGATGATCATAGCGACCTTCGTAACGACGTCGGCGGTCGTTGAAACCCTGTCACACTACACCTATTCGGACAACACAGCGCTCGATGTGGGCTGTACAGTGTGACGTTGTAGGCACGCAGGTGTGGCATAGTGTCGCCTTTTCTGCGCCCCCTCATCTCCGATTGGTGCTCACTACTGCGTTCTGATTGGCGGCGCTACTGCTCATTGTTCTCGATTGTGAAGAAGGCAACGTAGCTGCGCTCCTGTTTCATTGTTCCTGGCAGTCTAGCAGCACTTGTGGTTTGTTCCTGCTTGCGTCCTGCTTTCCGGATCTCAGTAGCTTTCTCGGCTGTGACTCCAAAAAACAATTCAGCTATTCTCCAGCTGCCTTTTGACCAGCTATATTTTGTTCACGGTAAGTTTATTTGGGGTCTCTACTGCGTTTCAATTGTATTTAATTTTAATGTCAATTACCAATTATTAGTAACATTGCAAAGCTATGCATTGTATACTTTTTGGGTCTCAAATGTGATTCCTATTGTCTATTTTATGGGGGTCTCGGGTGGGATCGCAAATACCTTTCCCATTTCACCTAATTTTAAATTGTTATAGGACACCTACCTATTGTCTGCTATCATTGCTCTGCTGAGATGGAGGGAGGGCATGGCTTCTACCGGTGTACATGTGCTTCTTCGGCGGCACTTATCTTTATCCTGACAGTGATTCCAAGTATCCTGTGTGTCACTACCCAGAGGCTAATTGTTTTTCCTGTTGCCCTTGAATGTCAAGGTCCTCAACCGGTCCTGACATTTCCAAAGCCCCAACACAAATAGTCGTTACAGGAACATCTTTGTTCAGGCTGTCAGACAAAGCAATTGAACTACTAGGCCACACCTGAAACCACTAGTCAAGCAGGCCTCAACTACTGCTTCTCTCTAGAACTGGCTTGTCTCACTTGTCCTGATTGGACCCAGGTACAGTTTCTACCAGGTCTGAGCCCAGCAGTGCTCACCACTTTGTGGTTTTCCGACATAACTCCCAGTCAGGTTGACAGTATGCTCAGCCTGCCAACTTCAGTAGCAGCCTTCAGAGAACATTGCAAATCACTTGGTCATCCTTCCCTAGCTTGCAGCTTTTACAAGCACTCACAGCTTCTGTGTCACAGGTTTCCCACGACAGAGTGGAGCCCGAAGACCGCAGCGTCTGATTTCTCCTACTCCTGCACTGATTAGAAACACTTCAACTTCATATTTTTTTTTAGCAGTGCAAGAGTTAATTTGCTCAGTTGAGAACTCCTGGAAGCTTTCCTGCATTACTACATTAAGGCTTTCAGCTGTGCACTGTTAGCCACTCCCATCTCCTATATATTCTGGACCCTGGTTACCACACATTGTCATAGCTAGCTTATGTTGCATGGTTAGGTGATGGTGGTTTGTGGTTGTTGTTTACAAAAGCATTTGGTGGATTAATCTGAGACTGTTGCCAGGTTTTGGGTGTGTGCTAATTCCCCTCATCTTACTTTTGTTTTACCCCATTCTCTACTCCCCGGTGCATTCCTCTGTTGTATGTTTGAGTATATTTGTATGACTGGCATTTTTCTTTATCCCTGTTCCTATTACCTCATAAGTCTGGTTGGTGTACAGTCATGGCCAAAAGTTTTGAGAATGACACAAATATTATATTTTCACATGATCTGCTGCCCTCTGGTTTTTATGTGTGTTTGACAGATGTTTTTATCACAGACAGAAATATAATTGCAAACATATGAGTAACAAAAGCTTATATTGACAGTTAGAATGAGTTAATGCAGCAAGTCAATATTTGCAGTGTTGACCCTTCTTCTTCAGGACCTCTGCAATTCTCCCTGGCATGCTCTCAATCAACTTCTGGACCAAATCCTGACTGATAGCAGTCCATTCTTGCACAATCAATGCTTTCATTTTGTCAGAATTTTTAGTTTTTGTTTGTCCACCCGTCTCTTGATGATTGACCACAAGTTCTCAATGGGATTAAGATCTGGGGAGTTTCCAGGGCCATGGACCCAAAATCTCTATGTTTTGTTCCCTGAGCCATTTAGTTATCACCTTTGCTTTATGGCAAGGTGCTCCATCATGCTGGAAAAGGTATTGTTGATCGCCAAACTGCTCTTGGAGGGTTGGGAGAAGTTGCTCTTGGAGGACATTCTGGTACCATTCTTTATTCATGGCTGTGTTTTTAGGCAAGACTGTGAGAGAGCCGATTCCCTTGGCTGAGAAGCAACCACACACATGAATGGTTTCAGGATGCTTAACAGTTGGCATGAGACAAGACTGGTGGTAGCGCTCACCTTGTCTTCTCCGAATGAGGCGTTTTCCTGATGTCCCAAACAATCGAAAAGGGGATTCATCAGAGAAAATAACTTTACCCCAGTCCTCAGCAGTCCACTGCCTGTACCTTTTGCAGAATATCAGTCTGTCCATGATGTTTTTTCTGGAGAGAAGTGGCTTCTTTGCTGCCCTCCTTGAGACCAGGCCTTGCTCCAAGAGTCTCCGCCTCACAGTGCGTGCAGATGCACTCACACCTGCCTGCTGCCATTCCTGAGCAAGCTCTGCACTGCTGGTAGCCCGATCACCAGCTGAAACACTTTTAAGAGACGGTCCTGGCTCTTGCTGGTCTTTCTTGGGCGCCCTGGAGCCTTTTTGGCAACAATGGAACCTCTCTCCTTGAAGTTCTTGATGATGCGATAGATTGTTGACTGATTGTGAGAGTGCAATCTTTCTAGCTGCGATACTTTTCCCTGTTAGGCCATTTTTGTGCATTGCAATGATGACTGCACGTGTTTCTTTAGAGATAACCATGGTTAACAGAAGAGAAACAATGATGCCAAGCACCAGCCTCCTTTTAAAGTGTCCAGTGGTGTCATTCTTACTTAATCATGACAGATTGATCTCCAGCCATGTCCTCATCAACACCCACACCTGTGTTAATGGAGCAATCACTGAAAAGAGGTTAGCTGGTCCTTTTAAGGCAGGGCTGCAATGATGTTGAAATGTGTTTTGGGGGATAAAGTTCATTTTCTAGCCAAATATTGACTTTGCAAGTAATTGCTGTTAAGCTGATCACTCTTTATAATATTCTGGAGTATATGCAAATTGCCATTAGAAAAAGTGAAGCAGTAGACTTTGTAAAAATTAATATTTGTGTCATTCTCAAAACTTTTGGCCATGACTGTATTACAGTATACCACTACTCACCTCTTCCCTGGGTGGGGAAAGGGTACAGACTGAGGGCAGATTCAAAAACTAAAGCAAGGTACAAGGCCCTGACATCTTCACCATCAGAAGTAATCCAGGGAACAAGGCGAGCTAGTGCAACCCTAGTGTTAGGGACAGGGAAGGAGCCCCTGGCCCTGGGACACCCGACAATAGAGTCGTGACAATCTAGTTTTAGCTCTGCTTCATCATGATATCCAGGCCTTGCTCAGTGAAGAAAACAAAACTTGTCCAAATATGCCTGGTGATTACGTAATCGTGTGTTATACATGAATATCCTCGGCTGGCCAATCTTCTCTTTCCGACAAACCAAAACTGGCTTCCAGCACATCACAATCCTCCAAGAAGAAACAGAATTCAGGCCTTACTTGCTCACGAGCCAACTGCAGCTCTAGTAGGCACCAAAGGTTATCCAAAACCTCACCTACTGATGCCAAACTTCTCTTTTATCTACTCTTTGCTGCTACCCAAGCCTCCCACTGGTGACACTGCATCAACCTAGGCCAACCTAAGCATTTCATGTGCCAACACCAATATTTGAACTTCTACCTTCAATTGATAGCCATGAAGATTGTCATTCCCATAGCCAACTACAGCATCCTTCCGCGATGGCACCACACGGTGCCAAGGGGGCAACGAGCACCAGGGACATGGTACATAGTGTTCTGAGAAAGACTTTGAATTGGGTCAGACTAAACTTTTACTTACACCCTTGACCCTTTCATTTGCTAAGTCTTTTCGATTGATAGTTGTCCTATAGTTTCATTATATTTCCAACATCCCCCTAAATTCCTCATTGGTGAGACACGGAAGACTTTTAATAATTTAATCTACAACTTACTGCAAAACTGTGAGAGAAAGTAGAAGGATCAAAATAAACAGGTTGAAATCAATTATCCAGTACTTTACCCATAGGGCTTGTCTTCCCATGCAGAGAACTTCTCGCTAAACATCCCAAAAACTTTGAGATGAAACGCCGGGGTTGCAATAATCGTTTTTTTTTTTAGCTCTTTGAAGGTCATGATACATCTTTAATATACCTAAAACAGTCTTGCAAATACGTTACATCTCGCCAGCGACGTTCAATGGAAGGATTACGTCTCTATGATAGAAGCCTTAAGTTGTTTGAAATGAAGGAATCCCCAATTCTTCGCCAAGAGCCGCGTCTAATATGTTTGCGGAGAATGCTTGGCTTTGATGCTGAAAACACTTTTTCCCTTTGATCAAAGGCGTCGTGTCTCCTTCACGTCTGGAAAAATAAATAACAGGAGTGGAAATCTAGTTTACAGTTCTGGACATTAGTATATGACAAGTAGACGACACATTGCCAGACTGGAAATATCAGACAAAAAAAAAAAAGAAAGCTCCGATCAGCCGCCACATTCCATAAGCTGCCGCATTTTGTACTATTTCCCTGTACCTGTACCTAATTAGTAAAACCTCGAACAAGGAAGATCTGTCAGAACTAACGGGATGAGAACCAAAACACAGACTTTCATTTGCAAGATGAAAGCGCAATTAATCATGATTATCACTGGATTTCTGAGCCGAATTTGTAGCTTTTGCTGTTAGGTGTCTCGAAACGCGTTGTATAATTTGCACACATAGGAAAGTAACAAAAAAAATAAATCCCGAGCTATCTCCTGGTGTAAGATTGCTTGAAACAAATAATGCTCGTCTAGATAATGAATATTAATGCTCATTGTATCTGGGAATAAGGATGATTCTTTATTTTTTTTAAGAGATAGTTGGCTAATTGACTTCCTATGTGTGATTTTATCATTATCTACATATGACTCTTCTGCTAAAATGAAGGTGTGCAACCTTTTCTAGACAAAAGGTCACTTTTGAGGGATGCATTAAACTTTAAAAGGGTATATGAGACATTTGTGATATATGGGGGGCAGATATAAATGTCTCATAGGTGGTTCCACTTGTGGGACTCCAACCCAACAAAGCCAAACATCTCATAAACTACATTTCACTTTACGGAGTGCAAATACTGGATAGGGAAACCCCATTGTACCAATAAATGGGGGTCTCCCACCTACCATAAATTTATGGGGATATGTGGTTATGGTAGATTTTTTGGGGGATATTTTGTGGATATGCCATAAATGTCTTGGATAGGATTACCTCTTGGTTAACATGACCGTGGAGCTCCTCCCTTTCCGTATCGTCTGAGCCAACTATCTGATGGCAAGCAGGTTTCATTCATATGTTTTTTCAAGTATCTCTATGTAAAAGGGGTTATGCAGTGCTTCACATTTCTACATCGTAGGTGGATAGGCGCTGCTAAAAACCAGACAAGAAAATGGCCAAGTCAACCATCTGACGTCCAACAGGTATCGAGAATGTGTCTTATTCTAATTAAAAGGACCTGAGCACTTTATCTGCTAGGCAGGGTGGGCACCAGCCCCTGGTAAACCTAGGCAAATGCCAGGATGATGAAGCATGAGGTGCCCTCTCTGTTTAGATTTCAATTTGTGTACAATGGTGTATGTGTGCACTTCATGTATAGAGCTGTGTTATACAGCCGGCAGCTGTGCCGATCCTCCACTAACTGAGCTGGCTCTGATCGATCAACCTCCTAGATGCCAAAGTCAATCACGACAAAGGCATTTAAGAGGTTAGAAATGGGTGAATGTGTACTTTCCAACACTCATTAGCTTCACCACAACATGATTGCGGGGTGCCAATGGCATTTTATGGCCTCCGGGAAAAGGGGGCTATTTAAGACCTCTGTGTCTGCCATGTTTGTACACCCTTGGAGTTCAAACTGGGCTTGATTGTAAACTATTAATTTTACAAGACACTGCACTAATATAGTATTGCAGTGCATTCTACGAGCAATCGCAGGCTCAGTATCTCTGATCTTTGATCAGCAAGCCTCCTTTATGTGGAATAAAAAGAGATCAGAAAGTCGTATGGAGCCCAAAATGGTCATGGTAAAAGTTACGGTTCAGACCACAAAAAACAAGTCTTGATGCAACTCTATGGACAGACAAATAAAAAAAGTTATAGCTCTTGAAGGTGAGAACAAAAAATTGAAAGTGTAGAGGGGACCCACTGGGACTCTGTAGACCAAAAGCCTGCATAATCCAGGAGCCAGCCCTGGGTATGGAGAGGTTGGCTTGACATCTTTTGGGCCTGGTATGTAGCTGTGCCTGTCCGTGTCCAATGTAGATATGAGTAAAGGAGAGAGGAGTGTGATGGATCCCAGGCGCTGTCGCTGACAAAGGTTAATCCAGTTGGTAAGTATAACATCCAATTTATTGAAACGCGTTCTGGAGTAGAACCTACTCCTTAGACATCTGGGAGAATCTTTTCTCTCTGCAGTGTGGATATGAGAGACACTGGACACATTAATTTTTAATTTAAAGTGGTAAATTACTACAGTTGTGTCTCTCCTAGTGCCGAATTCATGGTCCAATGGTGACTAGTGGTGTCATAGATTTCACAGTTCCTCTAACAGAGATGGCATTTTTGAAGAATGCCATGGTACCAAAGAATACGGTCTGGGGGACAAGGTCGCAACTTGAAGTCCCAACAGGAACCCAACCATCACGGGTCTTTAACAGCATTGGTCTACTATTAAGAGACCTTTTGGGTTCGCCAAGGCTCCAGAGCATTGGGCATGACTGCAACCCCTGCACCTACTATATTTATTCCTGTGCAATGGAATTTGGTCAAGAAGGGGTGGTTTGCTCTACTACTTTTTGAACTCCTATAGAAGTAAATGAAGGAAGTTATGCATGTAAGACCAGAGTGGTGCAGAGTACGGCCCTACTTTTTATATAGGTGTGCATCCCATAGGTAGAACCGACATCTACTTGACATTTCTGGTATATCCTATAGTCACGCTGTGATGTTTTCGGCAAAGAAAAGGAGCCTTAAACTGTCCCTGGAATTGGGACCCTAACTATCCCTGTCCCAGGGGTACTCTTGAAGGTAGAGAAGCCCGAGTCTCTGACCTTACTCTCTCCTGTTAAACCCTCCTGCACCCCAAGAGGCATGGGAAAGAAATGAAAGGTAAACCAGACACAAAGACAAAACAGGTATAACAGAAAGCTTCTATGATACAAAAGCACTAACCAACAATAGGGAGGAGGATAGGGACATGGAGGAATAAACAACGTGAACAGGGACAAGGATATAAAACACATGTACTACAAAAAAGCACAGATCACTACTACAACAACTGTAATCCAAACACTTAGCTTTAGCACACAGCACAGGAACACAAATTTTTCAACAGCAGGGATAAGAAGGTCTGGCCAATTTATATAGGAAGAGGTAATGACCAGATCAGAAGAAGATGAAATAGAGCTACAAGTTTCTGACCAGCATACGGGATTTGGAGCTTCTATACCATTCATCAAAATAATTTTGGATTTATTTAGATTCCGAGATCAAAAATACCTCAACGTTAATTTTAAGTTCACTTGTCCTTTAAATCAGCAATTTTTTTAAACTGGATTTTTCAACCCAGGTAACATTTTCCATTACGGGAACTTACTAAAAGCAGCGGAGAGAAAAAAAAATGTCATGTTTAATCTATGGTGAAATGTAATAAGCAGAGATATCAATTATTAATATCTGGTTATGATGTTATGCGCTTTGCTGTTTGGATCCTGGGAAAGCAAATAAACCCCAGTGAAGCAATTGTCAATTACTTGCCATAAATAGGGGAAAAATAACTTCCGTTCTGACTAATGACCTAAACCAGATTCTTCCATGGATCAATAGCCTCTAGTTGTTGGGCATGTCTGTGTGTACGGCTAATGTCTACAAGAATCCAATTATTGAGATAAGACTTCATGGGAGATTCATTCTAAAATAAAAAAAAATCATTTTACTATTCACAAATACATAGGTTATTATACATTGCATATTACATAGAAACCTATATACTATAGACATAAAAAGGCTGGTTTCATACTTCTATGTCCAGAGCTGCATTCATAATTCATAATTCTGCATGTTGTTACGGCAAACAGTTGACAAGTTTGTTGTCTGACACCGTTTAACTGCTTATCTACTTTTTTCGCAAAGTGACATATAGACTTTCCTACAGATTAGTAGTATGTACACAGCAGAATAGTGAGTGCAGCTCTGGAGTATAATACAGGATGTAACTCAGGATCAGTAATGTATGTACACAATGACTGCACCAGCAGAATAGTGAGTGCAGCTCTGGGGTATAATACAGGATGTAACTCAGGATCAGTAATGTATGTACACAGTGACTGCACCAGCAGAATAGTGAGTGCAGCTCTGGAGTATAATACAGGATGTAACTCAGGATCAGTAATGTATGTACACAGTGACTGCACCAGCAGAATATGAGATGCAGCTCTGGAGTATTAATACAGGATGTAACTCAGGATCAGTAATGTAATGTATGTAACGTGACTGCACAGCAGAATATGATGCAGCTTGGGGATAAATACAGGATGTATCTCAGGATCAGTAATGTAATTTATGTACACAATGACTGCTACCAGCAGAATAGTGAGTGCAGATCTGGGGTATAATACAGGATGTAACTCAGATCAGTAATGTAATGTATTACACAGTGACTGCACCAGCAGAATAGTGAGTACAGCTCTGGAGTATAATACAGGATGTAACTCAGGATCAGTAATGTAATGTATGTACACAGTGACTGCCCAGCAGAATAGTGAGTGCAGCTCTGGGGTATAATACAGGATGTAACTCAGGATCAGTAATGTAATGTATGTACACAGTGACTGCACCAGCAGAATAGTGAGTGCAGCTCTGGAGTATAATACAGGATGTAATCTCAGGATCATAATGTAATGTATGTACACATGACTGCTCCAGCAGAATAGTGAGTGCAGCTCTGGAGTATAATACAGGATGTAACTCAGGATCAGTAATGTAATGTATGTACACAGTGACTGCACCAGCAGAATAGTGAGTGCAGCTCTGGAGTATAATACAGGATGTAACTCAGGATCAGTAATGTATTAGTACACAGTGGCTGCACCAGCAGAATAGTGAGTGCAGCTCTGGGGTATAATACAGGATGTAACTCAGGATCAGTAATGTAATGTATGTACACAGTGACTGCACCAGCAGAATAGTGAGTGCAGCGCTGGCAGTATAATACAGGAGGTAACTCAGGATCAGTAATGTAATGTATGTACACAGTGACTGCACCAGCAGAATGAGTGAGTCGATTACAGATACTCGATCGTATGTAGGTATACAATATCACAGATGTGAGTGCAGTCTGGGGATCAGATGTAATCAGGATCAGTAATGTATGTATGTACACAATGACTGCTCCAGCAGAATAGTGAGTGCAGCTCTGAGGTATAATACAGGATGTAACTCAGGATCAGTAATGTAATGTATGTACACAGTGACTGCACCAGCAGAATAGTGAGTGCAGCTCTGGAGTATAATACAGGATGTAACTCAGGATCAGTAATGTAATGTATGTACACAGTGACTGCTCCAGCAGAATAGTGAGTGCAGCTCTGGGTATAATACAGGATGTAACTCAGGATCAGTAATGTAATGTATGTACACAGTGACTGCACCAGCAGAATAGTGAGTGCAGCTCTGGAGTATAATACAGGATGTAACTCAGGATCAGTAATGTAATGTATGTACACAATGACTGCACCAGCAGAATAGTGAGTGCAGCTCTGGAGTATAATACAGGATGTAACTCAGGATCAGTAATGTAATGTATGTACACAGTGACTACACCAGCAGAATAGTGAGTGCAACTCTGAGTATAATACAGGATGTAACTCAGGATCAGTAATGTAATGTATGTACACAGTGACTGCACCAGCAGAATAGTGAGTGCAGCTCTGGGTATAATACAGGATGTAACTCAGGATCAGTAATATGTATGTACACAGTGGCTGCACCAGCAGAATAGTGAGTGCAGCTCTGGGGTATAATACAGGATGTAACTCAGGATCAGTAATGTAATGTATGTACACAGTGACTGCACCAGCAGAATAGTGAGTGCAGCTCTGAGTATAATACAGGAGTAACTCAGGATCAGTAATGTAATGTATGTACACAGTGAATGCACCTGCAGAATAGTGAGTGCAGCTCTGGAGTATAATACAGGATGTAACTCAGGATCAGTAATGTAATGTATGTACACAGTGACTGCACCAGCAGAGTAGTGAGTGCAGCTCTGGAGTATAAATACAGGATGTAACTCAGGATCAGTAATGTAATGTATGTACACAGTGACTGCACCAGCAGAATAGTGAGTGCAGCTCTGGCAGTATAATACAGGAGGTAACTCAGGATCAGTAATGTAATGTATGTACACAGTGACTGCACCAGCAGAATAGTGAGTGCAGCTCTGGAGTATAATACAGGATGTAACTCAGGATCAGTAATGTAATGTATGTACACAGTGACTGCACCAGCAGAATAGTGAGTGCAGCTCTGGAGTATAATACAGGATGTAACTCAGGATCAGTAATGTATGTACACAGTGGCTGCACCAGCAGAATAGTGAGTGCAGCTCTGGGTATAATACAGGATGTAACTCAGGATCAGTAATGTAATGTATGTACACAGTGACTGCACCAGCAGAATAGTGAGTGCAGCTCTGCAGTATAATACAGGAGGTAACTCAGGATCAGTAATGTAATGTATGTACACAGTGACTGCACCGCAGAATAGTGAGTGCAGCTCTGGAGTATAATACAGGATGTAACTCAGGATCAGTAATGTAATGTATGTACACAGTGACTGCACCAGCAGAGTAGTGAGTGCAGCTCTGGAGTATAATACAGGATGTAACTCAGGATCAGTAATGTAATGTATGTACACAGTGACTGCACCAGCAAAATAGTGAGTGCAGCTCTGCAGTATAATACAGGATGTAACTCAGGATCAGTAATGTAATGTATGTACACAGTGACTGCACCAGCAGAATAGTGAGTGCAGCTCTGGGGTATAATACAGGATGTAACTCAGGATCAGTAATGTAATGTATGTACACAGTAACTGCACCAGCAGAATAGTGAGTGCAGCTCTGGAGTATAATACAGGAGGTAACTCAGGATCAGTAATGTATGTACACAGTGGCTGCACCAGCAGAATAGTGAGTGCAGCTCTGGGTATAATACTGGATGTAACTCAGGATCAGTAATGTAATGTATGTACACAGTGACTGCACCAGCAGAATAGTGAGTACAGCTCTGCAGTATAATACAGGAGGTAACTCAGGATCAGTAATGTAATGTATGTACACAGTGACTGCACCAGCAGAATAGTGAGTGCAGCTCTGGAGTATAATACAGGATGTAACTCAGGATCAGTAATGTAATGTATGTACACAGTGACTGCACTAGCAGAATAGTGAGTGCAGCTCTGCAGTATAATACAGGAGGTAACTCAGGATCAGTAATGTAATGTATGTACACAGTGACTGCACCAGCAGAATAGTGAGTGCAGCTCTGCAGTATAATACAGGAGGTAACTCAGGATCAGTAATGTAATGTATGTACACAGTGACTGCACTAGCAGAATAGTGAGTGCAGCTCTGGAGTATAATGTAACTCAAAATCAGTGAAAGTTATGTCATGTATTTAGCTTTCTCTGAACGTTTGCTTTAAGCTTTTCAACAGATCAGGCGAATATGAAAATCTAAGAGTTTAAATCATACCGTACATTTATCTTCATCCTAAATACAAACTACAGCCATGATCCCAGTATTACTATACCCTTCTCCCAGTACTTGGCATTGCACCCAATATCCCAGAACCTAATGTTATGTAGCACATCGCTTTCTCTGCCATAGGGGAACACCATCGTCTGAGAGTTGGTGTAAGTTCTGCAGGTAGCGGTGACCTGATTATCTCAGAGTCATAAATAATCCTACAACATTCAGTGGTTTTGGAAAAGCTGAACAAAGCAAAATCCAATATGATTCTCCTGGACCGGATCTGAGGAATGAAAGATTTATGAACGATTTCATAATACTGCATTTCTTCTCCTGTAATTAATCTGATGTGCTCATCCACCAGAACCTTAAAGCAGGGAAGACGTCTGACAAGACTTGAATATATGACTTATAAATCTGTATTATTACTGTAAGCATAGACTATGGTAACAATAAAGCAAATTCATGGACTTCATTCAGAAATCCCGGGGCAGAAAAGAGGAGATGTATGTTACACTCGGTCCCGGTCCTTTACCTGCGCGTGGTCTCCGTCTGGTCTCCCGCTCTGTGCCGGCCTTGTGCCGTCCGTCTGCAATCTCTGCTCCTGCTCTCCCCTCTGCTTCCTGGCGTGCTGTCAGCAGGTCCCCAGGGAGAGTGCTTAGGTCGCGCGAGCTCACGGTCTCTTAAAAGGACATTGCGCATTTTTCAAAAATATCTCAGACCAATGGTGTGGTACTGATTACTATTTCTGGCCCCCTGGTATCTACTGTTGCTAGCTTCCGGTTCCGCTGTGATTGTGCATGTGTTTTTGTACACTGTTTGTCGCCGCAGACTATCAGTTACCTGCTACCCGGCTGTCCAGGACAACATCTGTACGGTCATCGCCAGTTCTGTTCCGTTCCACCACTCAGCCATCCAAAACTCTGGACAACCCCGGTAGCAGCTTGTACCCGTGTACCCGGAACTCGCCAGTCAGCTCCATCATATCTGTTAAACCTGTTTACCCGTTGGTCCCGCTGGGACAGCTGTCACGTGTCCGGGGTCTAACTGGAGGTAGCACCTGTGTCCCCCACATTCTGACCCTGTTCGAGGGATTTACAGTCATGGCCAAAAGTTTTGAGAATGACACAAATATTAATTTTTACAAAGTCTACTGCTTCACTTTTTCTAATGGCAATTTGCATATACTCCAGAATGTTATAAAGAGTGATCAGCTTAACAGCAATTACTTGCAAAGTCAATATTTGGCTAGAAAATGAACTTTATCCCCAAAACACATTTCAACATCATTGCAGCCCTTCCTTAAAAGGACCAGCTAACCTCTTTTCAGTGATTGCTCCATTAACACAGGTGTGGGTGTTGATGAGGACATGGCTGGAGATCAATCTGTCATGATTAAGTAAGAATGACACCACTGGACACTTTAAAAGGAGGCTGGTGCTTGGCATCATTGTTTCTCTTCTGTTAACCATGGTTATCTCTAAAGAAACACGTGCAGTCATCATTGCAATGCACAAAAATGGCCTAACAGGGAAGAGTATCGCAGCTAGAAAGATTGCACCTCAGTCAACAATCTATCGCATCATCAAGAACTTCAAGGAGAGAGGTTCCATTGTTGCCAAAAAGGCTTCAGGGCGCCCAAGAAAGACCAGGAAGCGCCAGGACCGTCTCTTAAAAGTGTTTCAGCTGCTGGATCGGGCTACCAGCAGTGCAGAGCTTGCTCAGGAATGGCAGCAGGCAGGTGTGAGTGCATCTGCACGCACTGTGAGGCGGAGCCTCTTGGAGCAAGGCCTGGTCTCAAGGAGGGCAGCAAAGAAGCCACTTCTCTCCAGAAAAAACATCATGGACAGACTGATATTCTGCAAAAGGTACAGGCAGTGGACTGCTGAGGACTGGGGTAAAGTTATTTTCTCTGATGAATCCCTTTTCGATTGTTTGGGACATCAGGAAAACGCCTCATTTGGAGAAGACAAGGTGAGCGCTACCACCAGTCTTGTCTCATGCCAACTGTTAAGCATCCTGAAACCATTCATGTGTGGGGTTGCTTCTCAGCCAAGGGAATCGGCTCTCTCACAGTCTTGCCTAAAAACACAGCCATGAATAAAGAATGGTACCAGAATGTCCTCCAAGAGCAGCTTCTCCCAACCCTCCAAGAGCAGTTTAGCGATCAACAATGCCTTTTCCAGCATGATGGAGCACCTTGCCATAAAGCAAAGGTGATAACTAAATGGCTCAGGGAACAAAACATAGAGATTTTGGGTCCATGGCCTGGAAACTCCCCAGATCTTAATCCCATTGAAAACTTGTGGTCAATCATCAAGAAACGGGTGGACAAACAAAAACCTAAAATCAGAACAATCTCACTGGCAGCTTATTTCCAGAGTAATGGAGACATAGGTAGTGAGCTGGCCCATCACTGCCATCATCTGTACTCCAGTTCTGATATCAATGCACCTAAAGGCAGTAAAACTTTAGTTAAAACCAGTGCGAATTTCTATGACTTGTGGCGTAATAAAGCGCCATATTATATCCCGGAAGATTAAATCTTTATCTGCAGACACAAATCTCTCAGTAAATTACAGACCAGAATATGATTTTTTTGTATGAGCCGAGAAGTGTAGTGACTAATTTGTGGCAGCAGGGGGCGGAAATGTAACCCGCATACAGAATATTTGATATTTTGCAAACAAAATATATAAAATTCCTTTAAATCCCAGGATTGGTGGGAGCTAAAATTCTGGATTTTGTTTAAATTGGTAAATAAGAAAGCCCATATGAAAACTGTAGCAGCTGCTAAAACTTTGCTTTTTTAAGCTGCAATACTAGACATAACCTGTGGGCAAGACTGGCGCTGTTTTTGAAAAAAAAAGGTTACCTTTTTTAATCTCATCTAATTCATTTAAATTGTTTTATACACATGTATACAGATACAATATTATCTAGCGATAGAATATAGATGAAAATTAGAGGGGATATTCACTACTTAAATATCAATGACCAGTATTTAACATTAGGTCATAAATATCAGATTGATGAGGGTCCTGCACCCTGAACCCCCAACCAAACAACTATGTGCAGTTTCTAATACAGGAATGAGTAGCGGTTGAATGGGAGTGAAATAAAGCAGAGTTGCAGTACCGATATCTTCAACTACACAGTGTGTGGAGCTGTGATGATCCGGCTCTGTAGGTCGGCCCTGCTTGGCCCTTTAATACTAGAGGTTAGGACCGCCCAGGCTACCTTGACGCAGGCCGAAGGCTTTTACGTTTGATTTTATCAAAACAATGTTAACAAGGTACAATATGTTATTTTCATGCACAATTGCTATTTATTTACTTACTGCAGGGTATTTTCTCATTTTGCTTTTAACTTAGGTTTTGTCTGTTTAGTGGTTCGCGTGAACATGCGCCTACACGTTGCATGCGTTCCAACTTATATTCCAGTTCATTTCTTTCAGTTTATGATTATGTAAGCTGCATAATCGAGGGATCTAAGTGTTAATTTACTTGGTGCTGTGATCTCAAGTACCTCAGAGGCGGGCTCTTCATATGCAGGATCTTAGATGTTCTGCAAGGAACACCTTCTAACCATATCATCTGCTCTAAGGCAGACTCCTGGTTGGGTGCAGATGGTTGTGAAGCTTTAAGTCTAGTGATCCATTAACTATGCACATGAAGAGACCGCCCCTGAGGAGCTTCAACTGTCTTTGAAGAGGATTTTGAACACTTTGAAAAGCAAAGTTCAATCTGCATCACCAAAACACATTTTGATGATCGATCCAGGAACCTTGAGCAACAAAATCTTTCACAAAAGCTTTACTTGCCATCTACTTGCAAAGTGCCCAGGTGGAACTGCTACTTATCCACCCCCATGGCTGCATCTTTACAATATTTTAACGCAGATAAAAATATTGTCCCTAAATGTTCTATTTTATCAGCCGGTCTTGTTAGTTCCATCTACTTACTACCATGCCTTGCAAATAAATGTCTCAGTATTCTTGATTAGAAGGGGCCAGAGCAACAAATTATTCATGTATCTAACTAAAAAGTCAACTAGACCTCTATGGAGACAGTGAAATCTTGTTAATTAACTTAAAGTCAGTCACCGGAGCCAGACACCTTGCAGAACTATTCCCAGAATTAGGAGAAAGGGACATCTTCATTATAACGGTACATGGGTAGTTTAGGAAATAAGGTCGAGCAAACGACGAGTTCTACAACACCCCAGATTAGAAGGCTGATAGAAAACACTAAGAACTAACATTCAAAGAAGCCAGATTTACCCCAGGAAAAATACAGTATATTTTTTTCCATTTCATTTGCTCGAAATCTATGGCATCGGAAAGAGTCGGGGGCTGAGACGCTTAAATGCGTTGTCTTCAGAGATTGAAAAATCATAGGTCTGCCTAGAAGAAAAATCAGGGAATTTACTTTGTGTCTTTACTCTGATTTGCATTTGCCCCCCAGAGAGTGACTTATTTTCTTATTTTACCTGCTGGAATTTTCCTTCTCTAGTAATGTTCTTAAGATTGGGCGTAAAGTTTAATTGTTACGTGGCATGCTTGGTATTTAGATATTGCTATTGTTATTAGTGTCTCGGAGGCGTTGTGATTATACCTCCTCTGTGGATTTCTTCGCTTAGCCGCCGCTAATAATTACACCAAGGAAATTTTTACAATGAGAAGTAAAAATTGGACTTCTGTAAACGTATTTATAACTCTCCTACCACTGTGACAATTTCTTTTTTACTTAAATACATGTATTTTGGGGTAAAAAAAAAAAAAATTTTGAAATTAAAATTTTGCACCATTTTGCTTTCACAGTTCCTTTGTTTTACTGCACATTCATCTGTGACGTTCAGTAATCTGTATTCATAAATCAGCCGTGAGGAGCTAAGAAAAGATAAAAACAGTTAGAAACTCTCCTAACCAGCTCACTGATGGATTTTCGGTTAACTCATTTTGCACCCAATTACAAAATTTATTTCTTGCCTAAAACACATGCATTTAAGTAAAAAAAATGTTTCCAAAGGTGGATAAAGTTTTTTTTCTAGTGGTAGAGGCATTTAAAATTTCTAGAATTTTACCAGTATTATTAGTATACTTGGGATCCAGAGTTGGAATATTCTCCAGCACTGGAATGGTTAAGCATCTTGCAGAGGGAGACGCGTTTCGCTGTCACACTCAGGCCAATGGGCTTCGTTCCAGGATCAGTCACTTACATTGTGTGACCTTGGGAGAGTTAATCACCCTGTGCATTAGCTATCAGAAATGAAATTGTACGATCCTTTCTCCTGCTCGGCCGTAACGCTGTACTGCGCACGCTGGTGCGTTCCTGGGGGGTTTAATATAAGGATAAAGCATTATTGTTTCTATTCTTTCGTAAGAGGATGCCTGCAGCTAAATTGCCTTGGGAATAACGACTTACATTAGTAGTGAAGAGATTATACATAAAGCAATTTTTTCAGGGCCATATTTAAAGTAGGGAAGGCGTATTGTTAGGTCTTCATCATATCTTAGCTCCTGGCTGCAAAAAAAAAATGGAAAAATCATATACGTGTGATGAAATATCCTGTTGAATTGGACTAGTGAAAATTTAGCATTTGGAGATGGAAAAAATGATTTTATTTAGATGCACTTACCGAGATTAAGAACACAAAATTCTGGGACACTTAAGCTTTTCCTCAATGATCTCCCAGCCACAGCCCCAAGGAGCCCTGAAAGCCCTTAAACAGCCCACTTTGGAGCATGGTTCTCACTGAGCGTCATCCCTTTTCCGGTCCGAATTACCATAGTCCTGGCAAAATTGGTCCTTTTAGCTAACATGGATATTACTTTACCTTGAGATCCACAATGGGCCAATTACATTGCTATCCATAGGGTCTGCAGGTGCCCTAAAGGTCCACTATCGTTAAAAATCTCACACAATAGGTGGGTACCTTGTTATATATTATCATGACCCAATGGAATGCAGCTTCTTACCTTCCCCAAGAACCTTCATACTGTCTTTAACGGAAACTCTAAGCACTGTGACAAAGTCACTGGCAAAGTACTGGAGGGGAGATATGTGTCACTGAGGTTATTAGTTTCAGTGATATAAATCTATGAAAATGCTCCAGCACACTAAGTGCTGAGAAGAATTAATGGGCCATGTTAAGGGATAGCTTTATTGAAAAGCCGTAGGGTGGGAGGGAGGCTGTTCACCATATCTCCACCCCAGTGTGGAGTTGAGAAGGTAAATGCACATCCTTCTAGCCCATTCAAAGTTGAGTGTGCCTGTACATGAAAACTCTAGTGGTGTTTATTGGAAAGAGAGCGGAGCCTTCTTGTTTACCTTGAGAGGGTGGATCCCTGCAGCCACATGGACTATGCTATATGTTATCTTTTGTTCTCCCGTTATGTCATAAAGGCCGTATTTATTTTTTTGAATTTTGCACTGGTTTATGTCTTACTTTTTAAATAAACCAGTAGAAGACGAGAAACGTTCTTTTGTCTACCTCTGTGAGCAGCCAAGTGAGCCGTTCTACCACAGCACATTTTTACATGAGAGAGTATTGGTATGGCTCCATTGGCACTTATCCACCAATAAAAAAGACACTTTTTTTTGTAGAGATCCGATGTGGCAGTCATGAGAAATCTGACATAGAAGTTATATGCAAATCAGGTGAACGGGGCATGTCAATGCACTTTGGGAGAGCACTGGACACGCCCACCAGTGCACTTCCATAAAACTTCTGTGCTAGATTTCTCAAGACTGGTACATCGGATCTTTACAAAAAAGGTATAATTTTTACTGGGGGACATTCCACTTTGCAGCCATACCATTATTTCCATACGTAAAAACATAGGATCTTTTTTAAGTTATAGTTAAGCAAACAAAAAATTGTTATCAACTAGTGCCCCTCACCATTCTATCCTAAATGCCCCTATTCTTGTTTTTCGGTGCCTTGTAATTAACCTTATGCATCAACTGTAATTCTTCAGCAGAGGAACAAAGGATAGCTAGTTATGTGCAATGCCTAAATTTAAGGATTTCCCTTAAAATATTTGTTTACCCCTTTAATTAACTGTTTCATTGTCACAAAGGAAAATATTGATGTCTTCCAAAGTTTGGTGATCATCACTTCTCTTCTCTAACAGAAAAGAAGTTAATAAAATGAATCAAAGTAATCGGAGAAAAGCATGGGTGGGATAAGCTGCATTATGCTCTGCCCCTGCTTTAGTCAAGCATAGGTAGGCAAAGCTGCCTTTTGCTCCACCTCTGCTTTAGTCAAGCATGGGTGGGTGAAGATGCCTTTTGCTCCACCTCTGCTTTAGTCAAGCATGCGTGGGTCAAGATGCCCTTTGCTCTGTCCCTGCTTTAGTCAAGCATGGGTGGGTCAAACTACCTTTGCTCCACCTCTGCTTTAGACAAGCAGGGGTGGGTCAAGCTGCCTTTTGCTCTGCCCCTGCTTTAGTCAAGAATGGGTGGATCAAGCTGTCATTTGCTCTGCCCCTGCTTTAGTCAAGCATGTGTGGGTCAAGCTGCCTTTTGCTCTGCCCCTGCTTTAGTCAAGCATGGGTTGGACAAGCTGCTTTTTGCTCCACCTCTGCTTTAGTTAAGCATGGGTGGGTCACGCTGCTTTTTGTTCTGCCCCTGCTTTAGTCAAGCAAGGGTGCGGAAAGCTGCCTTTTGCTCCACCTCTGCATTAGTCAAGCATGGGTGGGACAAGCTGCCTTTTGCTACACCTCTGCTTTAGTCAAGCATGGGTGGGACAAGCTGCCTTTTGCTACACCTCTGCTTTAATCATGCATGGGTGGGACAAGCTGCCTTTTGCTCCACCTCTGCTTTAGTCAAGCAAGGGGTGGACAAGCTGCCTTTTGCTACACCTCTGCTTTAGTCAAGCATGGGTGGGACAAGCTGTCTTTTGCGATACCTCTGCTTTAATCAAGCATGGGTTGGACAAGCTGCCTTTTGCTCCACCTCTGCATTAGTCAAGCATGGGTGGGACAAGCTGCCTTTTGCTCCACCTCTGCTTTAGTCAAGCAAGGGTGGGACAAGCTGCATTTTGCTATACCTCTGCTTTAGTCAAGCATGGGTGGGACAAGTTGCCTTTTGCTACACCTCTGCTTTAATCAAGCATGGGTGGGACAAGCTGCCTTTTGCTCCACCTCTGCTTTAGTCAAGCAAGGGTGGGACAAGCTGCCTTTTGCTCCACCTCTGCTTTAGTCAAGCAAGGGTGGGACAAGCTGCCTTTTGCTACACCTCTGCTTTAGTCAAGCATGGGTGGGACAAGCTGCCTTTTGCTCCACCTCTGCTTTAGTCAAGCAAGGGTGGGACAAGCTGCCTTTTGGTCCACTTCTGCTTTAGTCAAGCATGGGTGGGACAAGCTGCCTTTTGCTCTGCCCCTGCTTTAGTCTGGTACATTATTTCCATGGTTTCTCTTTAAATCTTGTGTTATTTCTCATCTTTTCATGATCTCGATGCTTCATGATACATTTTTCTCTTTTTCTCTCTTGCCAAATCGCATCTAAGAAATGAACGCATTTCCTGAGTGAGCTGAAAGAATGTGACACTTTACAAGACATCGGAACGACAACAGGAGACTTAAGAAAAAAAAAAGTTTATCTCTAATTCTTTTGAATTGAAAGAAATCCTTCAAGCAAGAATATTTTCCTATTAGATCTAAAAAGCTCTATTATATAAAGGGGCAGGGGGTAATTTATTCAATTTAAGAAAGAGGTTATCATGGTACGAAGGTAAAGATATAATTACCGTAGGTCTCCTGCTAATATGATGGAAGAGAGGAAGAAAAAAACAATTAATGGAGATACATGATGGAAGGTTTAAAAATAGTGAAGAAGTGAATAGAATGTTCTTTCGTTGGATAAGCAGGAATTAATAAATCTAGTCCGACCCATTCTTCTCGGTGAAGTTAGAACATGACACATGTTCCCTGACAGTATTGTAAAAAGCATCGTGCAGACATTTTAAAGACCTTTTGTTTTTATAATTATACATTGTGTAGAAATGTCCTCGGTACCGGGGCACATGCTTATTAACACTACAGCTTCTATTTAGAGCACAAGAGTAAATGGGGATCTACAGCAGTAGAGCAGGAGTACATGACAGGTTAGAGAAGCCATTGTCCCCAAATGCCCCGTCTAAAGAAACAATATATACCGTAAAAAGACATAGTAAGATCCTTCCAATTCTTGACTGAATTTTTTGGTATTTTGTAAAAAATCATTGTACAGGAGGAGGAGGAGGTGAGCTGTGACACCTTGCAGCACTGGAGTCCTGGGTTCAAATCCCACCAAGGACAACATCTGCAGGGAGTTTGTATGTTCTCCCCGTGTTTGTGTGGGTTTCCTCCGGGTTCTCCGGTTTCCTCCCACATTCCAAAAACATACTGATAGGGAATCTAGATTGTGAGCCCCATCGGGGACAGCGATGATAATGTGTGCAAACTGTAAAGCGCTGCGGAATATGTTAGCGCTGTATAAAAATAAAGATTATTATTATTATCACCTATCATGGATGGTGGATCCCATGTTATCTACAGTATATAGAGGTGTTATCAGTCATTGTACAGAAGGAAGAGGAGGTGAGCTGTGATATTCCCTATTGCGAATGGTGGATCCTGTGTTATCTACTGTATATAGAGGTGTTATCAGTCATTGTACAGGAGGAGGAGGTGAGCTGTGACATCTATTGTGAATGGTGGATCCTGTGTTCTCTACTGTATATAGAGGTGTTATCACTCATTGTACAGGAGGAGGTGAGCTGTGACATCACCTATTGTGGATGGTGGATCCTGTGTTATCTACAGTATATAGGGGTGTTATCAGTCATTGTACAGGAGGGAGAGGAGGTGAGCTGTGACATCACCTATTGTGAATGGTGGATCCTGTGTTATCTACTGTATATAGAGGTGTTATCAGTCATTGCAGAGGAGGAGTTGAGCTGTGATATCACCTATTGTGAATGGTGGATCCTGTGTTACCTACTGTATATAGAGGTGTTATCAATCCTTGTACAGGAGGAGGAGTTGAGCTGTGATATCACCTATTGTGAATGGTGGATCCTGGTTACCTACTGTATATAGAGGTGTTATCAATCCTTGTACAGGAGGAGGAGGTGAGCTGTGATATCACCTATTGTGAATGGTGGGTCCTGTGTTATCTACTGTATATAGAGGTGTTATCAGTCATTGTACAGGAGGAGGTGAGCTGTGACATCACCTATTGTGAATGGTGGATCCTGCGTTATCTACTGTATATAGAGGTGTTATCAGTCATTGTACAGGAGGAGGTGAGCTGTGACATCACCTATTTTGAATGGTGGGTCCTGTGTTATCTACTGTATATAGAGGTGTTATCAGTCATTGTACAGGAGGAGGAGGTGAGCTGTGACTTCACCTATTGTGAATGGTGGGTCCTGTGTTATCTACTGTATATAGGGGTGTTATCATCATTGTACGAGGAGGAGGTGAGCTGTGATATCACCTATTGTGAATGGTGGATCCTGTGTTATCTACTGTATATAGAGGTGTTATCAGTCATTGTACAGGAGGAGGAGGTGAGCTGTGATATCACCTATTGTGAATGGTGGATCCTGTGTTATCTACTGTATATAGAGGTGTTATCAGTCATTGTACAGGAGGAGGTGAGCTGTGATATCACCTATTGTGAATGGTGGATCCTGTGTTATCTACTGTATATAGAGGTGTTATCAGTCATTGTACAGGAGGAGGAGGTGAGCTGTGACATCATCTATTGTGAATGTGGATCCTGTGTTATCTACTGTGATAGAGGTGTTATCAGTCATTGTACAGGAGGAGGAGGTGAGCTGTGACATCACCTATTGTGAATGGTGGATCCTGTGTTATCTACTGTATATAGAAGTGTTATCAGTCATTGTACAGGAGGAGGAGGTGAGCTGTGATATCACCTATTGTGAATGGTGGATCCTGTGTTATCTACTGTATATAGAGGTGTTATCAGTCATTGTACAGGAGGAGGAGGTGAGCTGTGACATCACCTATTGTGAATGGTGGATCCTGTGTTATCTACTGTATATAGAGGTGTTATCAGTCATTGTACAGTCATGGCCAAAAGTTTTGAGAATGACACAAATATTATATTTTCACATGATCTGCTGCCCTCTGGTTTTTATGTGTGTTTGACAGATGTTTTTTATCACAGACAGAAATATAATAATTGCAAACATATGAGTAACAAAAGCTTATATTGACAGTTAGAATGAGTTAATGCAGCAAGTCAATATTTGCAGTGTTGACCCTTCTTCTTCAGGACCTCTGCAATTCTCCCTGGCATGCTCTCAATCAACTTCTGGACCAAATCCTGACTGATAGCAGTCCATTCTTGCACAATCAATGCTTTCATTTTGTCAGAATTTTTAGGTTTTTGTTTGTCCACCCGTCTCTTGATGATTGACCACAAGTTCTCAATGGGATTAAGATCTGGGGAGTTTCCAGGCCATGGACCCAAAATCTCTATGTTTGTTCCCTGAGCCATTTAGTTATCACCTTTGCTTTATGGCAAGGTGCTCCATCATGCTGGAAAGGGCATTGTTGATCGCCAAACTGCTCTTGGAGGGTTGGGAGAAGTTGCGCTTGGAGGACATTCTGGTACCATTCTTTATTCGTGTTTTTAGGCAAGACTGTGAGAGAGCCGATCCCTTGGCTGAGAAGCAACCCCACACATGAATGGTTTCAGGATGCTTAACAGTTGGCATGAGACAAGACTGGTGGTAGCGCTCACCTTGTCTTCTCCGAATGAGGCGTTTTCCTGATGTCCCAAACAATCGAAAAGGGGATTCATCAGAGAAAATAACTTTACCCCAGTCCTCAGCAGTCCACTGCCTGTACCTTTTGCAGAATATCAGTCTGTCCATGATGTTTTTCTGGAGAGAAGTGGCTGCTTTGCTGCCCTCCTTGAGACCAGGCCTTGCTCCAAGAGTCTCCGCCTCACAGTGCGTGCAGATGCACTCACACCTGCCTGCTGCCATTCCTGAGCAAGCTCTGCACTGCTGGTAGCCCGATCACACAGCTGAAACACTTTTAAGAGACGGTCCTGGCGCTTGCTGGTCTTTCTTGGGCGCCCTGGAGCCTTTTTGGCAACAATGGAACCTCTCTCCTTGAAGTTCTTGATGATGCGATAGATTGTTGACTGAGGTGCAATCTTTCTAGCTGAGATACTCTTCCCTGTTAGGCCATTTTTGTGCATTGCAATGATGACTGCACGTGTTTCTTTAGAGATAACCATGGTTAACAGAAGAGAAACAATGATGCCAAGCACCAGCCTCCTTTTAAAGTGTCCAGTGGTGTCATTCTTACTTAATCATGGCAGATTGATCTCGAGCCATGTCCTCATCAACACCCACACCTGTGTTAATGGAGCAATCACTGAAAAGAGGTTAGCTGGTCCTTTTAAGGCAGGGCTGCAATGATGTTGAAATGTGTTTTGGGGGATAAATTCATTTTCTAGCCAAAAATTGACTTTGCAAGTATTGCTGTTAAGCTGATCACTCTTTATAACATTCTGGAGTATATGCAAATTGCCATTAGAAAAAGTGAAGCAGTAGACTTTGTAAAAAATTAATATTTGTGTCATTCTCAAAACTTTTGGCCATGACTGTACAGGAGGAGGAGGAGGTGAGCTAAGATGTCACCTATTGTGAATGGTGGATCCTGTTATCTACTGTATATAAGAGGGGTAATCAGTCGCAGTATCAGTAGCATGATGAGATCTATAATATTCATATTTTCATTTAATTTACGGTAGTCATATAAAATTCTTTAGAAAAAAAGTTTCCTTAATTAAACTTGCGCCAGCGGCCACGCCTGCACAGTAGCATAATTTGGAACGCGATAGGTGCTACTTCGCAGGGGCCGCCAGCGGCGCCATTTTGCTGGAGAAAAAAAACAACTATTTGGCTCCATCAAGATGGCGCTGGAGGCATCCTGACACATCCCTCCAACTCCCCATACCGTGTCCGCATACATTTTCCCCTTGCTCCTCATTCTGTGTTTGCACCATTCCCCATACATGCCCCCATTTCATACCTTCCTCATATTGTATCTTCAGATTTCACCTGCTCCCCAAATTTTGTCTGCACCTGTCCCTTCCTTGCTCCCCAAACTTGTGTCCCCAAATCATCCTCTCGTTATACAAAATCTCCCCAGTCCCGTTACTCTAAATACTCCCAAACAGCAAATACACACACAGTAATACTCCCCCACACACACTAAATACACACACAGTAATACTCCCCCACACATACTAAATACACCCACATACACAGTAATATCCCCCACACACACACTAAATACACACACAACACAGTAATACTCCCCCACACACTAAATACACCCACAATACACTGTAATAATCCCCCCCACACACTAAATACACCCACATACACAGTAATACTCCCCCACACACTAAATACACACACAATAATACTCCCCCACACACACTAAATACACACACAGTAATACTCCCCACACACACTAAATACACCCACATACACAGTAATACTCCCCCACACACACACTAAATACACACACATACACAGTAATACTCCCCCACACACTAAATACACCCACATACACTGTAATAATCCCCCACACACACTAAATACACCCACATACACAGTAATACTCCCCCACACACTAAATACTCACACAGTAATACTCCCCCCACACACACTAAATACACACACAGTAATACTCCCCCACACACACTAAATACATACACAGTAATACTCCCCCACACACTAAATACACCCACATACACTGTAATAATCCCCCACACACATAAATACACCCACATACACAGTAATACTCCCCCACACACTAAATACTCACACACAGTAATACTCCCCCACACAAAATACACACACAATAATACTCCCCCACACACACTAAATACACACACAGTAATACTCCCCCACACACACTAAATACACACACAGTAATACTCCCCCACACACTAAATACATACACAGTAATACTCCCCCACACACACTAAATACACACACAGTAATACTCTCCCACACACTAAATACATACACAGTAATACTCCCCCACACACACTAAATACACACACAGTAATACTCTCCCACACACTAAATACACACACAGTAATACTCCCCCCCACACACTAAATACACACACAGTAATACTCCCCCACACACACTAAATACACACATAGTAATACTCCCCCACACACACTAAATACACGCACAGTAATACTCCCCCACACACACTAAATACACACACAGTAATACTCCCCCACACACTAAATACACACACGGTAATACTCCCCCACACACTAAATACACAAACACACACAGTAATACTCCCTACACAATAAACACCACCCACACCCAGTAATTACCCCTTTGATATGCGTTAATGCTCCCTCACAGGCAATAAATACCCCCAAGCAGTAAATACCCCCCACAAGCAATAAATTCCCCCTCATCTTCGGTGTCTTCAGCTCCACTAACGTGGAGCACTTAACACCAATGCTTTCCACACCGGCGAGTAACGTCAGAAGCGTGATCACATGACCTGATCACGCTGCTGGCGTCTCTGTGACCCTCGGTCAGAGCTTCAATTGTACTCTCATGTGTGCCCTCATGTGTGCCGGCTGTCAGCTTGACAGCCGACTCAAAGAACTGCAAACTCCCAGTCCGGGGAGTGGTAAAATGCAGACGCCAAGGAAAACACTTTGACTGCCTCATTAGGCGGCCCAACTGCGCCCCCCTGCCGGCTGTGGCAGGACAGATACCAGCTACACCATATAACTAAACAATCACACCCGGTCTGGCACTGCTCTTGCTGTCATCTCTCTTCTCTCTCTTCTCCCTCTATTATTTGTAGACTACTACTCTCATCTTCTTTACTGCTACATTAGTATAACACATTGCTGTCTTGAGTATTTGTCCATCGTTTTATGTCTTTCTCTTCCTATCTTTTTGCTGATCTGGGCAATTTGATAATCTCTCACTATCCTAAAATCATACTAAAATGGCTGCTGCATTCCCTGCCTCGGCTTTTATACAGGCTGTGATATTCCTTCCTGATTGGCTACTCTGCACCATGTGATAGCCGAAAGGTATTTTAGGGAAGCCAGCATGCTCGCACCTGAGGTCTTGTTACAATGAATGCATTTTTTTTTTACAAACTGAAAGTCCCATCACTAATCCAAACAAGAACAGACATGATTTGCTTTGGAATTTTGGTCTCGGAAGACCCTGAATCCTTTGTCGTCATAGGAAATTAATTCCTGCACGTCTCCGCGTTTATGCTGCAGACAGGTGGATCATATAAAGTTAGGAGAGGAGGCATGTTAATGGGATGCACACGCTTGGTACCCAGTCAAGCCCCGAGGCGGTACAACTCTTCCACAAACAACATATGCCAAATATAATATGTTTACTCTGCAAGCGAAGAACAATGAGGAATGTCTTTTTTCTACTAACTAGCAAAACTCTCAGGATGCGATTCCCTATATGATTGGCTGCTTATATACGACCCTTCTAAAAGTACAGATACAAATAACTTATAGGCTCGTAAAAGCTGGATTATGCCTGAGATGCATATTCCATTTCTACGTAGTAATGATGAAAGGTGGTGTATGTGCTCTGGCGGTTTCAAGATCTGCAGGCGGCACGTAGTAATGTGTGAAGGGGACATCGGGGCTTGCAGGATTCTAGAACGTTTGCTCAAGTTCAGTCAAAGCATGATTAAATAAAGGTGGCTTTTTTTTCAGTTTGTCCCTTTCTATGCATATCGCTTTTCCCCCCCGGGGCCCCCAAACCCCATATTAAAATAATTACACAAACAAGTAAAGCGAGGGGTTGGGAAAATAACAACGCAACCACAAAAACAATACAAAGGTAATTTAAAGTCGACACTCCGCCAGATTTTTTGTACAGGGGCCAAACCCCCGCACAAATAACTTACTAGAATTGAGCACTGTTCTGTAACTGGGTAAAGAAAGGGGGTTTGGGTAGAAAACACATTTTCAATATAATGGGAATCCCTCCCCTTCAAATCCCCATCCTAATCAATAGCGACCCGCCTTCTCAGACAGCCACTTTTTTTATATTTCAATAAGGGGTTTTAAAATTTAATTTTACCTGCGGGGGAGCTGTAGGAAAAAGAACACTTGTGAATTATTCCACAAAAGGAAATAAATTTTACAAAAATCTGCTGTCTTATTCCCCCCAAAATTTTAAAACTACTTTTTTTACACTAAAAATGAGAAAATTTTTCAATCCTATTCATGTTTAGGTCTGCAACCCCTAAAGAAATGTAGAGAGGTGCGTTCGCAGCCCGGGTCCACCGGCAGGAAGCCCACTGCTAGTAAGAAGGCGAAAGAACGAACTCTGTTAACCGCAAGGCCAAAAAAAAAACCGTAGCACGCGTGGCTAGTGCGAACTCTGTTAACCACAACTTTTCTAGCGGAAAGCCCCAGCCTAAATGGCATAAGTACAGCCACTTACTTTAGTGAGCCGCAAATTTAAAAAACTAGGGGGCTGACTAGCGTTTTAAAAAACGAACCCTGTTCGCACAAAATCGGAGTAACCCTACTGGGGCCAGGTACACAGTTTAAATGCAAGCGATTCAGCCGGATCATGAGTCAGAAAACCCCGCAAAAATCCTCGGGGTACCGTATCAATGGGGTTTTCAGCCGAGCCCTGAGGCACTGCATACAAACTCCCCACTGGGGGTGCCGATTCAGGGGCTTTTTTTTCAGCCAACCTAACCAATGATACATGACCACATGGGGCAAGCACAACGGAAAA
>JARQOD010000010.1:28842395-28895341 GCA_033576555.1 Oophaga sylvatica | reverse complement strand
TATATAAGTGATATCAGTCATTGTACAGGAGGAGGTGAGCTGTGACATCACCTATTGTGAATGGTGGATCCTGTGTTATCTACTGTATATAGAGGTGTTATCAGTCATTGTACAGGAGGAGGTGAGCTGTGACATCACCTATTGTGAATGGTGGGTCCTGTGTTATCTACTGTATATAGAGGTGTTATCAGTCATTGTACAGGAGGAGGAGGTGAGCTGTGACTTCACCTATTGTGAATGGTGGGTCCTGTGTTATCTACTGTATATAGGGGTGTTATCAGTCATTGTACAGGAGGAGGTGAGCTGTGACATCACCTATTGTGAATGGTGGATCCTGCGTTATCTACTGTATATAGAGGTGTTATCAGTCATTGTACAGGAGGAGGTGAGCTGTGACATCACCTATTTTGAATGGTGGGTCCTGTGTTATCTACTGTATATAGAGGTTTATCAGTCATTGTACAGGAGGAGGAGGTGAGCTGTGACTTCACCTATTGTGAATGGTGGGTCCTGTGTTATCTACTGTATATAGGGGTGTTATCAGTCATTGTACAGGAGGAGGAGGTGAGCTGTGATATCACCTATTGTGAATGGTGGATCCTGTGTTATCTACTGTATATAGAGGTGTTATCAGTCATTGTACAGGAGGAGGTGAGCTGTGATATCACCTATTGTGAATGGTGGATCCTGTGTTATCTACTGTATATAGAGGTGTTATCAGTCATTCTACAGGAGGAGGAGGTGAGCTGTGACATCACCTATTGTGAATGGTGGATCCTGTGTTATCTACTGTATATAGAAGTGTTATCAGTCATTGTACAGGAGGAGGAGGTGAGCTGTGATATCACCTATTGTGAATGGTGGATCCTGTGTTATCTACTATATATAGAGGTGTATCAGTCATTGTACAGAAGGAGGAGGTGAGCTGTGACATCATCTATTGTGAATGTGGATCCTGTGTTATCTACTGTGTATAGAGGTGTTATCAGTCATTGTACAGGAGGAGGAGGTGAGCTGTGACATCACCTATTGTGAATGGTGGATCCTGTGTTATCTACTGTATATAGAAGTGTTATCAGTCATTGTACAGGAGGAGGAGGTGAGCTGTGATATCACCTATTGTGAATGGTGGATCCTGTGTTATCTACTGTATATAGAGGTGTTATCAGTCATTGTACAGGAGGAGGAGGTGAGCTGTGACATCGCCTATTGTGAATGGTGGATCCTGTGTTATCTACTGTATATAGAGGTGTTATCAGTCATTGTACAGGAGGAGGAGGTGAGCTGTGACATCACCTATTGTGAATGGTGGATCCTGTGTTATCTACTGTATATAGAGGTGTTATCAGTCATTGTACAGGAGGAGGAGGAGGTGAGCTAAGATGTCACCTATTGTGAATGGTGGATCCTGTTATCTACTGTATATAGAGGGGTAATCAGTCGCAGTATCAGTAGCATGATGAGATCTATAATATTCATATTTTCATTTAATTTACGGTAGTCATATAAAATTCTTTAGAAAAAAAGTTTCCTTAATTAAACTTGCGCCAGCGGCCACGCCTGCACAGTAGCATAATTTGGAACGCGATAGGTGCTACTTCGCAGGGGCCGCCAGCGGCGCCATTTTGCTGGAGAAAAAAAACAACTATTTGGCTCCATCAAAATGGCGCTGGAGGCATCCTGACACATCCCTCCAACTCCCCATACCGTGTCCGCATACATTTTCCCCTTGCTCCTCATTCTGTGTTTGCACCATTCCCCCATACATGCCCCCATTTCATACCTTCCTCATATTGTATCTTCAGATTTCACCTGCTCCCCAAATTTTGTCTGCACCTGTCCCTTCCTTGCTCCCCAAACTTGTGTCCCCAAATCATCCTCTCGTTATACAAAATCTCCCCCAGTCCCGTTACTCTAAATACTCCCAAACAGCAAATACACACACAGTAATACTCCCCCACACACACTAAATACACACACAGTAATACTCCCCCACACACACTAAATACACCCACATACACAGTAATACTCCCCCACACACACACTAAATACACACACATACACAGTAATACTCCCCCACACACTAAATACACCCACATACACTGTAATAATCCCCCACACACACTAAATACACCCACATACACAGTAATACTCCCCCACACACTAAATACTCACACACAGTAATACTCCCCCACACACTAAATACACACACAATAATACTCCCCCACACACACTAAATACACACACAGTAATACTCCCCCACACACACTAAATACACCCACATACACAGTAATACTCCCCCACACACACACTAAATACACACACATACACAGTAATACTCCCCCACACACTAAATACACCCACATACACTGTAATAATCCCCACACACACTAAATACACCCACATACACAGTAATACCCCCACACACTAAATACTCACACACAGTAATACTCCCCCACACACTAAATACACACACAGTAATACTCCCCCACACACACTAAATACACACACAGTAATACTCCCCCACACACACTAAATACATACACAGTAATACTCCCCCACACACTAAATACACCCACATACACTGTAATAATCCCCCACACACACTAAATACACCCACATACACAGTAATACTCCCCCACACACTAAATACTCACACACAGTAATACTCCCCCACACACACTAAATACACACACAGTAATACTCCCCCACACACTAAATACATACACAGTAATACTCCCCCACACACACTAAATACACACACAGTAATACTCTCCCACACACTAAATACATACACAGTAATACTCCCCCACACACACTAAATACACACACAGTAATACTCTCCCACACACTAAATACACACACAGTAATACTCCCCCACACACTAAATACACACACAGTAATACTCCCCCACACACACTAAATACACACATAGTAATACTCCCCCACACACACTAAATACACGCACAGTAATACTCCCCCACACACACTAAATACACACACAGTAATACTCCCCCACACACTAAATACACACACGGTAATACTCCCCCACACACTAAATACACAAACACACACAGTAATACTCCCTACACAATAAACACCACCCACACCCAGTAATTACCCCTTTGATATGCTGTTAATGCTCCCTCACAGGCAATAAATACCCCCCAAGCAGTAAATACCCCCCACAAGCAATAAATATCCCCCTCATCTTCGGTGTCTTCAGCTCCACTAACGTGGAGCACTTAACACCAATGCTTTCCACACCGGCGAGTAACGTCAGAAGCGTGATCACATGACCTGATCACGCTGCTGGCGTCTCTGTGACCCTCGGTCAGAGCTTCAATTGTACTCTCATGTGTGCCCTCATGTGTGCCGGCTGTCAGCTTGATAGCCGACTCAAAGAACTGCAAACTCCCAGTCCGGGGAGTGGCAAAATGCAGACGCCAAGGAAAACACTTTGGACTGCCGCATTAGGCGGCCCAACTGCGCCCCCCTGCCGGCTGTGGCAGGACAGATACCAGCTACACCATATAACTAAACAATCACACTGGTCTGGCACTGCTCTTGCTGTCATCTCTCTTCTCTCTCTTCTCCCTCTATTATTTGTAGACTACTACTCTCATCTTCTTTACTGCTACATTAGTATAACACATTGCTGTCTTGAGTATTTGTCCATCGTTTTATGTCTTTCTCTTCCTATCTTTATTGCTGATCTGGGCAATTTGATAATCTCTCACTATCCTAAAATCACACTAAAATGGCTGCTGCATTCCCTGCCTCGGCTTTTATACAGGCTGTGATATTCCTTCCTGATTGGCTACTCTGCACCATGTGATAGCCGAAAGGTATTTTAGGGAAGCCAGCATGCTCGCACCTGAGGTCTTGTTACAATGAATGCATTTTTTTTTTTACAAACTGAAAGTCCCATCACTAATCCAAACAAGAACAGACATGATTTGCTTTGGAATTTTGGTCTCGGAAGACCCTGAATCCTTTGTCGTCATAGGAAATTAATTCCTGCACGTCTCCGCGTTTATGCTGCAGACAGGTGGATCATATAAAGTTAGGAGAGGAGGCATGTTAATGGGATGCACACGCTTGGTACCCAGTCAAGCCCCGAGGCGGTACAACTTCTTCCACAAACAACATATGCCAAATATAATATGTTTACTCTGCAAGCGAAGAACAATGAGGAATGTCTTTTTCTACTAACTAGCAAAACTCTCAGGATGCGATTCCCTATATGATTGGCTGCTTATATACGACCCTTCTAAAAGTACAGATACAAATAACTTATAGGCTCGTAAAAGCTGGATTATGCCTGAGATGCATATTCCATTTCTACGTAGTAATGATGAAAGGTGGTGTATGTGCTCTGGCGGTTTCAAGGATCTGCAGGCGGCACGTAGTAATGTGTGTAAGGACAGTCGGGGCTTGCAGGATTCATAGAAGCGCTTGCTCAGAGTTCTAGTCACAGAGACATGATTAAATGAAGGTGGCATTGTGTTTCAGCTTGTCCCTTTCTTATGCATATCGCTGGTTCCCCCCAGGGCCCTATCCCATATTAAAATGAATTACACGAACAAGTGAAAGCTGAGTGGTTGGAAAATAACAACTGCAACCAGCAAACACAATAGCAGAAGGTTATATAACGTCGACACTCCGCCAGAGTTTCGTAGCAGGTGCACAGACCCAGGCACAGAATCAACTTACTAGAATTGAGCACTGTTCTGTAATCTGGCTAATAGAAAGGGTGGTTTGGCTTAGAAAACACATTTGCATATATAATGGCAATCCCTCCCTCTTCATAATCCTCATCCGTAATCAATAGCTGACCATGCATTACTCAGACAGTCCACTTATTTTATATTGCAATTATAGGGTGTAATAATTAATTTCACCTGCGGGGGAGCTGTAGGAAAATGAAACACTTGTGAATTATTCCACAAAAGGATAATTATAATTTCACATAAAATCTGCTGTCTTATTCCCCCACAATTTAATACTACTTTTGTTACACTAAATATGTGTAGGAACTGTCTCAATTCCTATGTTCAGTGTTATGGTCTGCGGAACGCACCTAATAGATAATGTAGAGAGGTGCGTTCGCAGCCCGGGGTCCACCGTGCAGGCAGAGCCCCTGCTAGTAAGATGGCGAAAGTAACGAACTCTGTTATACCGCAGAGTCGCTAAAATAAACGCCGTAGCACGCTGTGGCAGATAGTGCGAACTCTGTTAATCCACAGAGCTGCTAGCGGGAATGCCACAGCGCTATATGGCGATAAGTACGAGCTCACTTAGCTTCAGTGAGCCGCAAATTAAAACACTAGGGCGCTGACTAGCGTTTTAAAGCGAACCCTGTTGCGTCACAAAGTCGTTGAGTAACCCTACTGGGTCCAGGTACACAGTTAACTGCTAAGCGGATTGCAGTCCGTGATCATGCAGTCAGAACACAAGCAATAATCTCATGGGAGTAGCCGGTATTCTAATGGTGTTTTCAGCCGAGCCCTGAGCACGTGCATACAATCTCCTCACTGGAGGTGCCGGTATTCTAGGGGCTTATTTCAGCCAGACCTAACCACATGCATACATGACCACACTGGCGCAAGCACGTAACGGATTTGATACTAGCGCATGGCGGCCCAGCCATGCCACCCTTTTATAGTAGCAACTGCAGGACCTACCAGAAAAGGACCAATGCGAAACCATTCCAGAACACATGTAGTTTCAGGACCTTCCTGGCGGACCAATGGGAGTCGCGCTGTAACCGAGCATGTGACCCCTGATCCAATAGGGAGATCTTCCCTGGCATGCTCAGATGAGAAAGCATGACTTAGTTCCCGAACTGCCTGCTCCAGTCTATGTGATATAGAGAACCAGAAAACCGCAACAAGCTCTGGCAAGTGTTGAACCGGAGTACGCTGGGACCGGCTCCTCTGCTGAGATGTGGCCACTGCGGCGAGATGGTGGGGTGACCGCAGCAGCATGGGACTCGATTCCCCCATGCAGTAGCTGGAATCCTTCTTATTCATGTACCTCCTTCCATCATTTTTTCTATTTAGGAGGATTCCTCTTCTTACGTTATTTTTCTTCCAGATTCAGTGAAACCCTTGTCCTTACTCTAAGTTGCACTGTCAAGAGCAAGCTGCCAGAGTGGAAGCCTCAGACGAAGATGTCAACGCCGACCAAATTGTGGGTTACCAAGTCATGGGTACTCAGACAGACCCATCGTAGTCTATGGGTTTTGACATGTCGGTGGCTCGCTATCCTGAGTGGCAGCGGACGGCAAGTGATAGAGGATGGGACATACATTTGGGACTGATACATATTGGACAGTTGTTGCCACCTGTATCTTCTGGTAATTTATACACGTTTAAAAGCTCTGAGGGGATGTGAGGCAGCAATGTTCTCCCTACGGTAGGACTTGCTTCAGGTGAATGGTTAAGTAGGCTGTGTTGCAGGCATCAGAATAACTCTAGTACACACGGTAAGGTGACTTGTACCTAACTTGTAAATGGTAGGCGGTCAGGGACTAATGATAAAGGAAGATGAGTGTTATTTAATAGCAGTGGACAAGTAGGGCCTTACTTTCAAACGGTCAACACAGCGATGAAAAATTTCCAACTTCTACTACCAGAACTTTGACCTGCCCAGGGGAGTTTTTAGGCTTTGACTTCCTAGTGAAGGCTGAATTTAAATCTCTGTCAAAGAGCTAAAAGTTGTCATACCAGAACTCAAAACAGATACATGTAATTCACAATTAATAGGGCTCTTTTGCCGGGTCAGGCAAAAGTCCTAACCTGTTTTCTACCACTAACGTGAAGCTTTAGTGATCGACTTACCCCAGTGTACCGTAGTAAGATGTACAGGAACTTTCAATCCAAAAGCAACTTTTCAAATATTCTTTCACCTCATGTAGGTTGCCTCGCTTGTCCTGGCTGTACCATAAGATTAACCTCATCAAGAAATCAAATTTTATACCCTCTTCTCTTACCATCAAGTTGTAACTTTCAGTAACCATCAAGGCATTGGAGCCTCTCATCTAACCTTTACTTCCTTGGGCGGAAGAATTGAAATACTTTTTGCAAATTTCATCTTTTTTATCAAGTCTAATGAAAGTTGACAAATCCATGTGTAATGAGGATTTATCTGCTCCTACTGGTCAAGACTTGCTGAACTTTAGACTTTAAATCCAGTGTGCTTCCCCCCTCAAGTCCCACTAGTTTCCAACGTCTTGAACTTTCCGAAGACAGGAAACTGACTACTAAATCACTCAATGAATCACACTGACCACTCCCTACGAGTCACTACACTACCCTAAGGGTGTGTCTAGTGTATGTTGAGTGAATGGGTATTGAGCATTGAACTGCTATCTCTCCACACATTCTCCAGGGTACTGCGTGTGCCTAACACCAGGGCTACACACAGACAGGAGAGCAGGAGCTGTGAGACAGGAACTGTGAGACGAAGAGCCATCCCAACTGCCTGTAGAAATACAAAGACCCACCCCAATTCTTGTAGAAAGATAATTACCCGCTCCACTTTCTATGATCCATTTTGACATCTCTGCTGCAAAAAATGGATTACTCCTGGCAAGTGGCAGAGGACGGCAAGTGATACAGAAAGGACACACTTGGTGGCCATCACTTTGACTGCACCAGATATGGGATCCGCAAGGTGTGTTACAGTTTATCAACTGTAGACTATGGACTGTTTAAAAAAAAAAGAAATGTTATTTGCAAATGTGAATTATATTCATGTAGCAGGCTCATACTGTGGTTTTAATTCTGGAAACAGTTAGTGGTCCTGTAGTTGCAGGCATATCAGAACGTCCAGGGCTTTGTGAAACAAGAGAATGGTGGAACCTTGTGGAACAATGTGTAAAAAGGATATGCTGTGGTGGAGACTAATGATAACATGGAAGGATGGTGTTAGATTTATCAGTCAATGTAGGCTTAGCCTGATCACCGGATCTGAACAAGGGACTGGATAAAATTTGGGGCCAATGTTCTACTGTCCAAGAAACTTTGACCAATAGGAGTGGGAGCAAATATTAAGCTTTGTACTTCATCTAGAGATTGTAACCAGTATACTTTAAATCTCATCTAGAAACTGTAACAGAGATGAGTGAATTGATGATAAAGAAACTGAATCTGAAAATTTGTGAATTCAAGCTAATACAAATTTTGTGTAAATTCAGCAAAATTACAACTGAACACTAATTTTGGTGGGTTCCGAGGGCAGAAAAGACACTCAACTCTAGACTGTAACCATTAAACTTTGTAGCTCATCTTGAGACTATAACCATCAAGCTTTGTACCTCATGTAGAGACTGTAACCATCAAACCTTGTACCTAATCTAGAGAATGAAGCCATCAAGTTTTGAACCTCATGTAGAGATTGTAGCCATCAAGCTTTGGAACTCTTGTAGAGACTGTAACCATCAAGATTTGTACCTCATCTAGAGACTGTAACCAACAAGTTTTATACCTCATGTAGAGATTGAAACCATCAAGCTTTGTACCTTATGTAGAGACTGTAACCATCAAGATTTGAGCCTCTTCTCATCTACAGACTTTAATAGAGATGCGTGAATCAATTCTAAACAAATCAAACTTTTTTGAAATTTCCCAAACTTTGTAAATTCAAGCAAATTCAAAATTTGGACAAATTCCTATGTGTAAATCCACATTTTCTGGCTTCTGATGGGTTGGAAAGATGCTCAACTTTAGACTTTAAATATCAAGTTTTGTTCCCCACCTACAGACTGTAACCATTAAGTTTCAAATCTTGTCTTGAGACTTTTTAACCATCAGGCTTTGCACCTCATAAAAGGGGTTGTCCACTATTAGGACAACCTCTTTCCGATCTAAATGTTTGGCCGTGATAAAAATAAAAAAGCCTATCCTCACCTCCCGTGTCGGCATTGCTCTTTCTGGGGCTCTCGTGTGGTTGTTGTGACCCGTGACCCTGGCGCCCAATCAGAGCTGGTGTCACTGTCCCCGCCTTCGTAAAAATTGAGCATGAAGAGGAAGTCTGGGCTGCAGCTGATCTCTGACTTCTTCTTCAGGTTCAATTCGACAGGAAACAGGGACAGTGACAACAGTGCTGATTGGGCGCCAGGCTCACATGGCACAACAAAAGCACGGAAGCCCCGGGGAGAGCGAATGCTGACACCGCGGGAACGGCACCGGCACGGGAGGCTAGTATAAACTTTTTTATTTTATCGGGGCCAAGCTTGGGAAAAGACAAGGAGTTGTCCAAGTAGTGGACAACTTATTTAAGTCGGAGTAACAACCAAGATTCTGGTGCCTTGTTATTTGGGAAAAAAATCATTAAGAAGAGTTACTCTCTTTCAATCCATTCTGGAACAATTTTGAATTTAAAAGTTTACTAAAAAGAAAAATCCTTATTATTGACATTGGAAGCGTATGCCACATAATATATACTATGCAAAATGAAGGCAAAAGTAACTGTAGAAATATCACTTGTGTGACAGTTTTGCTTTGTCCTCTACATTTCTAGATAAACCTCTTGTCCAGATTATACTGACATGACATTGTGTCACACTGTTCCTAAAAATTGGCAGAGAGAAGTTATATCAGAGTTGTAAAACTTTTGGACTGACAGGTCAGCCATCTCAACATCGACCAAGTACATAGTTCATGACTGCACAGCTATCTGTCCATTTTTTGTAATGTCCTTCTGCCTAAAATTCCCAATTCTCAAATCACCTCAATGATAATCTTTTTTTAGATTTCCCATATTATACAGGGATTGAAGTTGGGATATTTAATTATTTTGGAGTAGAATGAAGAGTTCACAAATTCATCACTATTTACTTTTTTGGGGGAATAAATCTTAGTAAAAATATATTTTAGGAAAACATGATCAGCCATAGTTTCCTTCACATTAAGAATTCCACAAAAATCTAATTTAACAAAATTCCCGTGAAGAGCGAGTCCCCAATTCACCAGGACCAGTGTTGTTTAGGCACTTGAATGTTTTGTGCCCCACTTGAAAAAAATTATTCTAGTCAGGGACTGGAGTAAGAATTGTGTGGTAAGGCATGCAATGACTTGTCATGAATTAGATTAGCCATGGCATCACATCTCGCCCCGTCCCAAACCAGTTCAACCCATATTGGCGGAACTGGATGAAGCATGAATGAAGAAGCCAACAGTTGCACATTTATTGTACAAAAATTTGGCGACTTTTCAAAGTATTTTATGAAAGATTTCTGTCCATGATTCGGTGGGATGATAGTATGGAATTACCTAAAATGTATGGGGACGTGGGGTGTCGGGGTCGTAACGACAAACCACTCATCCTCCAGTCACTCCAAATTAGACTAAGAGCACGGGTCGACCGAGAATGAATCAGGCAATACGCTGGTTCAGACTTCAGAACGTGCCCTAAAGAAAATGGTGCTATTAGGCGGCCATCTCCAGTAAGCACTGAACTTTTATTCACATACATAAGATTACATACACAGAATATTGGGGTGGAGTAAAGGCGGGATTGAGGAGAAAGAGATATGCTGAATGATGTCCATATATGTATATATTCAGCATCTGGTCATCCTAATTGGTCCTTAGATCTTCTTCTAAGTCCTCCTTGATCGTGTTGTCATCCTCAGTTTCGTTTCTTGAAAAAAGATTCTATTGTTCTCGTGTATCATGTGTTTCCTCCATTCTCCAAAGGTGGGGGTCATTTCAGTGGATCCAGTTCAAGTTATTAGATAGTTAGTGTAATACAGTGATAGGACACAAGGTGGAGACAGACACCAGCAGATACTAACATTGTCCTAAAATAAGTTTCAATCTGAATAATATCATTTAAGGGAAACTTCGTGTTTACAAAATACATATACACACTATAAATATAAAAGTATAGTAGAAAATTATATTTTACCTTGACAATCCCCCCTAAACACTAAGTTTTTCCCTTAATTTATGCGGCCTTCGAGACTGTCCATGTGTGGGGACAGGGGTAATGGATTTCTTCGCTTGGTCATTTTAGAAACTGGCCCCTTATGGACCTCCCCCAAACAACCAAGTCCCTACCAAACATACACATGGAGTTCTCCCACTATCCCTAAACTAAATCTTTTATTCCCATTTGTATTTTGTTATAGGGGGTTTTATCAGGTTTATCCTGCGGAGTATATTTCTCCATATCATCCTTATCAGTGTCTTCATATAGTAGCGACACAACTTCCTGATGAAGGAAAGTACCTGAGGAGGCGGCTGCATTGGTCACAGCTTTCCTATACATAGATATCATACAACATAGAATTATCAATCCTAGTACCAAAAGTCCTGTTACCACTAAGCAGGCTTGTTGGAGAAATTCTTTAAGTCCTCCAAGCCATCCTGAGAAGAAAGAGGTATCTACTCCTTCATTGGCCTTTATTTCCTGAGCCAGATTTTTAATCTCTGTAAGGGCCACTATAGTTTTACCATTGACTCCAGAATTCTGAGGAATATAAGTACAATATTTTTCCCCTATCATTCCACAGATTTCATCTTTTTCAGCTAGAATCATGTTAATGGCCAGTCTATTTTGAAGAGTCAGTCTTTTGTTTTGGGCCCAGTTTCTCAACTATACCCTGGAAAGCATCTTGACTAAAATTGATATTGATAAATCTTTGCTTGGTGTAGTATATATAATTTATTCAATCTACATTGTAATTGATCTGCACAGTTGGGATGAGAGAACGGAAACCCGCCAGGATCTGATTCTGAGCTTTGTATTCGTCTGGGACCCCCCTAGGAACACCTATGGAATCCATATAAACTTTGTGATCCTCAGCATAACTGGTGTGCAGCTGACCCAGATTCCTTCTCTTTCTGGATATCAGTGGAGCTATATTCTCGGATCCAGACTCTTTCTCACGTGTCTTTTAATGACTACCTAGTTTCCAGGCTGCAGGCTGTGACTCCCAGGATCCTGGTTCGGATCTGGAAGAGAATTGAAAACATTATCATATACTTTCTTGAGTCTTTTATGCAAATCCCTTACATATGAACTTAATACATAGTTACTTATTTCTAATACTTGGGAAAAGAAACATCCTAAGCTAGGCACTTTGCCAAATAGTACTTTATACGGAGAAAATCCAGTTTTTCTATTTGGAGTGTACCTTATTGAGTATAGGGCTAATGGTAAACATTCAGGCCAAGATTTCCCTGTTTCAGCCATGGCCTTTTAGATTTTTAACTTCAATATCCTATTTAGTCCTTTTACTTTTACATCGTTTTGTGGTAATATGGGGTGTGGAAAACTTGTTGAATTCCCAGAGCTGTCAAGACTTCATTCATTATTTCACCTGTGAAATGTGTACCTTTGTCACTTTCGATCACCTCTGGTACTCCATACCTGCACACCACCTCCACAAGCAGCTTCTTTGCGGTTGCCGCAGCCGTAGCCTTGGCAATCGGGAAAGCCTCCGGCCAACCTGAGAATAAATCAGAACACACCAACACGTACTCCCATGACCCTGATTTTGGCAGCTGAATATAATCAATCTGCAGTCTCTGGAAAGGATAGAGGGGCCGAGGGGCGTGTTTGGGTGGTGTCTTGACTACCCTTCTCTGATTATGTGTAGCACATACCATGTATCCCTGGATCAAACCTTCTATACAGGTGGAAAAGCCTGGTGCCTCCCAATGCTTCTGCATCACACTCATCACAGCAGTTTTGGACTGGTGGGTTGGCCCATGTAACATCTGGGCGACCGCAGGGTACAACGCTCTTGGAAGGCATCGGCGCATCCCTCTTCCCCATACCCCAGTTGTTGCATTCAGACATGCACCTTCTTTTTCCCACTTTTCTACTTCCTCCTGGCGCACCTGAGCCTGCATCTGGGCTAAGGCATCCTCCGACACAAAGGGATTTTTGGGAGCGCTTACCTGGTGCATCGTTACCCCTTGGAGTGGTCTACTGGCTGCTGTTTTTGCTGCTGCATCGGCCATTGCGTTTCCTTTACTCATCTGATCAGTGCATCTGGTATGTACTTTAACTTTTGACAACTACTTTTTTTGGTAATTGTAATGCATCAATTAACTGCTGGACTGCGTCAGCATTTTTAATGGGATGTCCTGCTGCTATCAGGAATCCTCTAGACTTCCAAATTGGACCCAAATTATGAGCTATACCGAATGCGTATCTAGAATCTGTGTAGATGTTAACAATTCTACCTTCAGCTATCTTACAGGCCTAGGTCAGAGCCTTAAATTCAGCCTCCTGGGCCTACTGATATGGGAGCATTGGTTCTGCTTTGATTACTGCATTCAGGGAGATGATGGCATACCCAGTGTGGAAGGTACCTGAGTCATCTTGGTAGCGAGTTCTACAAAAGATTTAAAGTCAACATTACATCTTTCAGTTTCAAACACTGTGGGTAGGCCTGCTGTTTCCTGTGCCATAAGCTGAACACAATCATAAGGAATCTCCTCTCTTGGATCTTCTTTGTACAATACCATACAATACCTGACCTTCCCCTAGATCCGAGAGAGATAACAATGTGGCAGGATTAAGTGTGGTACATCTCTGCAAAGAAATATTTGGAGGCATTAAAAGTGCACATTGCAATCGAAGGTGACGTGCAGCTGAAAGATGTGCCGACTGTACCTGGTTCAGTATGATGTATACATCATGAGGTGTAAGTGCTGTCAGTGGATAATCAAGAACGATATCTGACGATTTGTGGAGCAATAGTCCTACAGCATGTACCGCCCGTACACAGGACGGGGTACCCCTAGCCACTGCATCTAGTCTTCCATTGAAATAGGCTACAGGCCTTTGATTGTCACCATATAACTGAGTCAATACCCCTGCTGCGTGTCCCTGCTGTTCATAGTTGGAAGTTCCTAGCGCTGGAGCTGCCACAATCCTGTTTTTGAGAGAATAAAAACAGTCTATACCTTCAGGAGTTAGTTTAAAAGGCACAATGGTGATACAGTCATAGAGAGGCTGCATGAGGATTGACACAGCATGAATCCACTGCCTGCAGTAGAAAATCAGTCCAAGAAATATTCTAAGAGCAGCAACATTAACAGGAATAGGAAAGTTCTGTACAATTTCTTTGCGAGCGCTGGTCAGATGTCGCTCCCCAGTGTAATGCAATGTCCCAAAAAGATAACTGAAGATTTACAAAATTGCAGTTTATCCTTTAACGCTTACAACCTGCTTGGTACAAAAACAACATATTATAAAAATAACATTGGCAAAATCAATAACTGTAAACTAAGCAGCATCCTGAGATATCTGGAACAAAAGTGTATATATATATTGTACTAGCCAATACATAGAGGGTTAAATCTCGTAGCCGAAGGGGAAGCTGAAGGTTGGAATTTGTACTGTCAAGGCCATTGATAAGGAATCTTAAGGTACTGCCACACTAAGCTATCCCGCTAGCGATCTCGTTAGCGTTGCATACTAATGAGATCGCTAGCGGGATTGTTTCTATATCGCTAAATGCGGCCACATTTAGCGATATAGTTAATGACGCTATCGCCGTTAGCGATCTTCTTAACGACTTTAGCGGTACAAAAGTACCGCTAAATCGCTAAGAAAAGGTGCCACACTAGCGATATATACTTACCCAGCGGGAGCGCCGACGAGAAAATAGGGTCCGGAACGATTCCAGCGACGAGCGAGATCACAGAAGGAAGCTCGTCGCTGGAAGCTGCCGCACTGAACAATATCGCTAACGGGATCGCTAAATAGTGACGTTTTTTAGCGATCCCGTTAGCGATATTGTTTAGTGTGGCATACCCTTTACTCTTAGCTGCAGAGATGCCGAAGGTGGGGGCTAGGTCTTAACTAAAACATCCCTTGTTACCAGTTTCTGCATCTGCTGAGCAATAGCCGTTTCTTGAGCTAAACTAAGAGGATACTATCTGTTGGGGCAGGATTGTACCTGGTTTTTAATTTGACCATGACTGGCTGCACCCTTAATCTGCCCACATCTGTTTTATCTGAAGCCCAGAAATCATGCAGTATCATACCTTCCAACATTGAAGGAAATTCATTTATGTCCTCTATACTAGCAACGTCTAGCGACATGATTTTACAAAGAGTGCTCTGCTTCAGTCCTGGTGTCATAGTGACAGTCCCATCAAGATGATACTCAATATGTGCTTGCAATTGTGACAATACATCACTTCCTAAAAGATTACATTGATCCCGTGGTGATACCATTAACTGTGTGTGTACAGTGGTTCCTTGAATTTGCAGGGGAATCTTTTTAGTGACGGGGAGCAGGATAGATGGAGAGTTATAAGGAGTCGCTATAACATGGTGGGAGAAATCACTTTTCCCAAATGGCCAGTCCTCTTCTGTAATTACTGAATTGTCTGTCTCCGTGTCCACTTGGAACTCAACCTCATGTCCCCCTGGTAGGTTCACCTGTACTGTGCAATTAGGAGTGGGGGGTAAGGAGACAAGGGGGTTCATGTGCAAGCTACCTCTTTTTGCCTGCATTAAATCATGTTGTGCCCCCTGTGCTATTCTGGCTAGATCCTCTGCTTTAACTGATTTCTAATCCGGTCTACTTACTTTCAGTTTTTCCTTGTCATTTCTTTTTTTTTTTTTTTTTTTATGTCATTCATATAAAACTTGCTAGAACTTTCTCATTAGTTTTGTTTTCTTTGACAAAATCCATTTCCATCCAAGTTTTTCTTAGAGTCCAGAAATAATCTTTTGGCTCTTTCCTGAACTCCGTCCTCTAGTGTAATTTCCTTTCTCTGCCTGTCTATTTGCTTCTCATATATTCTGACCTTCGATTCTTACGTACTGTGTCTATTCCAAAAACATAAAATTGTTGCACTCTTTCCTGTGCATCCTCACGAATACCCGACGGGAGGGGTAAAACTACTGCGTAGTTTGTGTGTCCTCTCTCCCTCAGCCTGCAGGTTGCTTATCTGTAGAATGACCTTGGTGTACAGCAAAATACCATCTCGCTGCTGCCAGCACTTATCTCTGCTTGTTGTCACTGACTTCTGCATTCTTAGATCAGTTCCTACAAATATAACACTTGTATGTCTCATCTATCAATCTATTGTATCTAGTTTCATCTGCCAATTTTCCCTTTTTCTGTTTTCTATCCCACATCTAATCAATCATAACAGTTTTCATTCCCTGGGCGGGTGATATAGAGATAAAATATCCCTTTTTCTCTAAATTTAGTGTGTTGATCCCTTGAAATCATTCCTATCACAGTTGAATATTTGATAGAAATCGAACTTAAAGATAACCACAGGGGTTGTAGTATTAACCCAGAAGGTGGGCATACTGGCACTACTGGAGATCAGGATATAGCTCAAAAGGATATGTATTGTTAGGGTCTGCGGAACGCACCAAATATATAAAGTGGAGAGGTGCGTTCGCAGCCCGGGGTCCACCGTGCAAGCAAAGCCTGCTGCTAGTAAGATGACGAAAGTAGCGAACTCTGTTATCCCGCAGAGTCGCTAAAATAAACGCCGTAGCGCGTTGTGGCAGTAAGTGCAGACTCTGTTAATTCACAGAGCCGCTAACGGGATGCCACAGTGCTATATGGCGATATGTGCGAACTCACTTAGCTTCAGTGAGCCGCAAAGTAAAACGCTAGGGCGCTGTCTAGCGTCGAGAGCGAACCCTGTTACGTCACAGAGCCGCTGAGAACAAACGCCGTGTCCTGTCAGGCTCTCAGGCACACGGTTAATTGCTAAGCGAGCATAATACGTGGTCATGCGCTAATGTCCTCGCGGGAGTCACCCGCAATCTATGGCGTCTGAACGCCAGACCCTGAATACGGCAATCAAACTCCTCACCGGTTATGCCGGTAATCTAGGGCATCTAGGACACCGACCCTGACCAGCTAGCACACTAAACTCCTCACCGATTAAGTCGGTATTCTAGTGGCTTATTTCAGCCGGGTCCCTAACCACACACACGCATGACCACACTGGCGCATAGCATACAATGGTTGATATTAGCGCATGGCGGCCCAGCCATGCTACCCTTTTATAGCAACAGCCACAGGACCTTCCAGGAACAAGGACCAATGAGAACCTGTTCAGAAGACTAGTAGTAACAGGGCCTTCCTGGCGGGCCAATAGGAGCTGCTGCAGTACCTGAGCATGTGACCCCTGATCTCCAATGAGAGATCTCACTCTGGGCACGCTCAGAAGGGAAAATGCAGGACTTTATCCCAAAGACGTCTGCTCCAGAACTGGCTATAATAGCAGATCCAGGAAAGGCAGCAGCAAGTCACTGCCCAGTAGTGGAGTGGGCAAGACGCTTGGAACGACGTCTCTGCTGAGCAGGCTCCACTGCGGCCGGAGACGAATGGGAGACCGCAGCGGCACCGGTTCGAGACTCCCCTTGTGCAGGAGCGGGAACTCGAACCCTAACATGTATATCAGAAACTTTATGACTGCTGATTAATCTTGTCCTTCTTGCAATGGGAGGCGTGAATCCAGGTGCTCTTGCCCTCGAGCTTCGGGCAGTAGGGGTGGACAGGATCACAGAGTAGGGACCCTCAAATCTGGGCTGGAGACAGTCTCTTCCCATAAATTTTTATATATATATAAGGTCATCAGGCGAGAAATCATGCACCGTGTCACCTGTAAATTCTGGGAGAGAAGCAGACACTATAGTATGGGTATTAGTTAACTCTTTAGACAAAGCAATCATAAATTTGCTATTTTATCATTGGTTTCAAATAATTCCTGGTGCCTAATGTCTTCTGTTTTTAACATACCAGCATGATGGAGTATTGAATGTATGGTGGCCCGAAGGGTGGCCCGTGACTCATTTGAGTTTAAAGGATCATGGACTGGACCTACTGCATGGATGATGATATCAGCGGGAAGGTCCCCTGCATGGGTTGTCAGAGTCTGTCCAGGTGGCAAAGGGTCATGAGTGTGTATATGAGCCATACATTCTGCAGTGACGATGGGACCACCAGCTTGGGCTATTAATAGAGCCAGACCCCCTTTCTTGGAGCAGTTGGAGTTGGCAGGACTAACTATAGCACCAACCCGATATGTCAGGATATTACTGTACCCTATGGACAATGTCACTGGATTTCCGTTGCGGTCTGTGTAATGCTGTGAATGGCTGGATACCAGTTTTCAAGTACACAGGGAGCTGGGGGCCTGACCGGGGTTTCCGTGAATCTTACAGAGCGACTGTCCTCTCTGAGGATTTGTGAAGGAGAGGAAGGTGCCCCATCTCTGGAGTAGGGGTGGAATAGGCCCTAGGACCAGGGGTTGACAATGATAGTGGGGGAATGGAGGAGGGAAGAAAAGATACTGGTGCTGCTGGGGATAGTGGTGGCTGTTGAGGGGCCCACCCCTCTTCTATTTCCTGATCCTCCTCCCCTTCGTTAGATCCCATAATATCATGGCGGCAGCTTCTGATCATTGTTTGAAAAACTGAAGATTCATGCATTGCAGCAATGGCCGGGTTGGGGTATATGAAAGGGAACAATGGTGTTGCATCTGGTGCCATATTGGGAGCTGTGGCCTGCACAGGTGCGGGCGGGGGCTGGTAGTAGGCCCTGGTTGGTATCAGCAAGGGATATAGGCCTGACTGGGTGTGCTTGGGTGTCCCAAGATGGCCGCCGGAGGAGATGGGGTGTTGGCCATTTCCGGGTGTATTAAGATGGCCACTGGGTTTACCAAAATGGCCGCTGGGTGTGGGAGGGGCGATGGGCTGGGCATTACACCAGGAGCGACCCGTCCCACAAACACGGCAGATCTCCGCCCAGGGCGGATTCTGTTTATTATACACATGATAGGTCCAACCTCCCTTTGTTCTGAGATCGGCACCATTATAGGGCGGTGGCCGAGGGCTTGGAGCGGCCATTTTAGTTACATCAACAAGATCATATGCAGAGCATTTTACATATCCGAACAAAGGCTTAGCACTTTCCGAACCTCCTTATTCCATCTACCTCTTTCCAACCCTCAACTTTCAAATCATTTACTACTCTTAAATGTGCTTGGGCTTGATACAAGAGTCTCTGATCTCTTAACTTTTCCTCATTCTGTGCGACAAAGTCTTTCCATACTGAAGGCTGAAGCCTGCCTGTACTCGGCAAACTCATTCTTAACAGCCTTCTTGCCTCCACGTGATTCCATCAATTCAACCATTCCCAAAGCACCACCCTCTAACTTGTGGGTTTTGTTTGATTTAAACATGCGCATCATAATTTAACAGAGTGAAATGATCTGTCGCGACTCAGACCACCGGCGTCACTCGCAAGTCACCACCCGTCACTGCAGAGTTCCCCTCAATACTGTGACAAGACAAAGAGTCCTCCTCTATTTGTCCCTTCCCTAACTGTGGATGGTGACGTTACAGCGCAGTATACCGTGACACTCTACACAGCACAGAGTCCTCCTCCATATACTGACACCTGGGCTTCTCCTAATGAGATTTCCCGGGTTAGACAAAGAGAACCCCCTCCATTTGTCTCCTAGCAAAATTTAGGTATGCGCACCCCTCCCACAATTCTCTATAAAATATTAGAAATTTAGACATTACTAAATAATCACGGGAGACAACTATCTGTATAAAGGTACAGTGACTGGAGGAGGAGGAACGTGGTAATTTTGATGAGAACGTGCAGGCATGCAACGTCACTCGGTCAGATTTGCTGGTTCGTGGCGTGGGATTGCCCTTGGTCTCACCACTCAACCAGTCATTTCTCCAGACCCAAATGGACAATACGACAGGACCAAACAGTGACTGACACACAGGCAAGTGGGACGCATATAAAGTATATGATCCCAACTTATCGTGTTCAATGGAGGCTGCAGTCCTCGCATTCAGTCACCGCGGGTACCACCGCAAAGTCCTCGGGACGGGTACGGACGGGCGGCAATCCACGGCCCCACGTTGGGCGCCAATTGTCGGGGTCGTAACAACAAACCACTCATCCTCCAGTCACTCCAAATTAGACTAAGAGCACGGGTCGACCGAGAATGAATCAGGCAATACGCTGGTTCAGACTTCAGAACGTGCCCTAAAGAAAATGGTGCTATTAGGCGGCCATCTCCAGTAAGCACTGAACTTTTATTCACATACATAAGATTACATACACAGAATATTGGGGTGGAGTAAAGGCGGGATTGAGGAGAAAGAGATATGCTGAATGATGTCCATATATGTATATATTCAGCATCTGGTCATCCTAATTGGTCCTTAGATCTTCTTCTAAGTCCTCCTTGATCGTGTTGTCATCCTCAGATTCGTTTCTTGAAAAAAGATTCTATTGTTCTCGTGTATCATGTGTTTCCTCCATTCTCCAAAGGTGGGGGTCATTTCAGTGGATCCAGTTCAAGTTATTAGATAGTTAGTGTAATACAGTGATAGGACACAAGGTGGAGACAGACACCAGCAGATACTAACATTGTCTTAAAATAAGTTTCAATCTGAATAATATCATTTAAGGGAAACTTCGTGTTTACAAAATACATATACACACTATAAATATAAAAGTATAGTAGAAAATTATATTTTACCTTGACAGGGGCACACCATTCTAAATTGAGAACTCACTGGAGTACAGTGAATTAGGTCCGTTTGTTACCCAATGTGCAACATCGTCAAATATGCTCACTAGTTGGGAACTGGCCAAGATTTCTGGAGTAAGTTATGCCACTGTAACTTATGCTAAAATTCAATGGTGGACATGACCATACCCCACCCTGCCCATATCCCACCCATGTTACACCCATATTAAAGTAGCTGGCCATGTAAATGCCAAAAGTTTCAATAGTTTCCGAATCAAATGTCTGCAAAAGGCTATTGGTTTTTCGAGAGGGCTACTACTTGTTTTCGAAAAGCCTGTACATCAAATGTTTTTCCACCTTATGTGGCCACAAGCTGATTTATAACAAGTCTGCTGCACGTTTTTTCACTTTTTTGGTTGTGGAACTTTTTGAAGACCACTTTGTAAGAATTTCATTAGTTTATACTTATTGTTTCATCTGTAGTTGTTCTGATATTTATGGGAACATTTAGGGATGGATGGGTCCAAGATTTTGATCTCACGGCCAAAGTGAAGAGAAGCTTCAAAAAAACGTCTGCCACTCTGGAGGACCTATCCTGTCCTGCACCTTGTAATTCTTCATTTCTCCTGTAGAGGAGCTGCAGGGAAATTGAACACTTACCACCTGCTTTATCCACTAATGGCCCCAGTAATAATATACTTTCTAATCACTTCATTGTCAAGAGAATCTTAAGAAATGGGAATAGTAACAAATGAAGAACTTCTTTAGGTCAATCTGTTAGCTTTTAGAAATTATTTGATGGTTCCTCAGTTGTTGGAATAAAGACCAATTGGTAGAAGAAGCATTCAGTGTTTTCCACTGGAAAACACATCAGGTGACCATGTATGACACGACTGGAAGTTCTTTACCTCTATCCCAAATATATTTATGACTTTTGAGGATTTTCAAAAATCCTGTTAATGTTTGGATTATACAAATTGCAATAAAGACCTTAGTATCTACCACCAAGGGTGATGGTAGCAGAATATTGGTCTATTAATTTACCAAATGAAGGTTCTGCGCATAGCCCTACACTTTTAGCGATGCCTTCTCCTTTTGGGATTTTGGATGCTTTGAAATTTCCATCTGAACTTCAGTAACATACATTAAGAGATGGAGCTTCTGACATCCTCAATGCATATCATGGCCATCGGGGAGGAATTTTCATGCTAAATTGAGGCTGTATGGCACTAAGTCAAGGTAGATAGATGCCAGCTGTGAGTAAAATTACTGGCAGTCAATAAAAAGAACTGTAATATCTGCCTCTAAACAAGGAAATCATAAGATCCTGAGGATAGCCATGACATTCAGATATACTGGAAACAGTTCTATGTAGTAGTGAAAATAAATTGCCCCCATTAAGGGGCACATAGATTCTCTAGTCAAGTGGTGCCTTCAAGACCAATGCTTCGAGAAGAGAATACCACCATAATGCTGCATGTGATAGAGTACTAAGAAATGCAGTATAGTCTTATCTGTAATAAGGGAAGTCCTCCAGGTCTTCTGGAAGAGTAAGCAAATCTCCCTAGCTCTGCTGAACCTGCCTGAAACCAACAGGATATCAGTTATAATGGCCTCTTAATTTACGGAGGACAGTAAGAGGTGAGAGATGGATGTGGAGGGATGAGGCATAGGAAAAACCCATGTACACAAAAGTAGGTATTTGGGTGTTTTTTTCCAACGTGGGCTGTTTTCCAGATGGTCCTGCAGGGGTAGCTATAAATGTGGGTAAGTGGGCATGCTAAACCTGCTCCCCACAATATATCAAGATGGAGTAGAAAATCCACCCTTTTTTGATGCTTCATTGGAGTCCAAACTTGGGTGTTTCCGTGCGAAGATACCGGGTTCTTGAAACCGGGTGTACCAACAATTGGTGAGATGACTCTCCTTTTCTCCCCTCCCCTATTTTTGCTCATTTATTACACATACTATCTCTATTTTCCTAGTAATCTAAGAGCTTTTGTCCCTTTGGGAAGAGTGAACGTGCTGTAAATTCAGCACTTGGTTTTAACACAGAAGCTCAGCTTGGCTTGGCCATTTGAGCTATAGGGTCCTTTAGTGACCCTCATTATTTCCAGTGATATTTGCAATATGCATCATTAACACCATCCTGGTGACATGATCTGCATAAATCGTCTTCAGTAAATAGCCGTGCCTTTGTTGCCAGGCACCTTTATTTCATCTTAGTTCTGTCTCATTTCCAAGTTAATCGCAACACTCTTACTGTGAAGTGATTGCGGTAATGACTTGGGAAGTTAACTTATAATTACAGATCCATGTTCTTGTGAATGGTGTGATCTGCTCCAAGTGTTTCCATGCCACATGATGTCTAAGATACAGAGCGTGCAAAAATTATTATTACCCGTGACATCCATAACACGGCATCAATCTACAAAATGGATCCAGTAATAAATAACATCAGCACATCATGAAAAGTTTTATTCCTTAAATTGTCATCATAAGAACAGTTCTCATTTGTTAGGCTCTCCAGATGAGGTGGATCCCCCAAGGCCAAGGTGCGGATGGGCACACAGGTCATGGGCATTGATACAGCAAATGGGTGAGGCACACAGGGCATGGATGGCTGAGGGACTGGAGACCACAGGTAGACAGGAGAACGTTAGCTGATATACTGAAAATTGTAGGCAGGCAGGAGATGTCCTGGAGACTGTGGACAGACATCTGGGATACTGGAAAACCCAGGCAGGAAGGCTGAAGATGTCCAGGAGACTACAGACAGACAGCTTGGATACTGGAAATCGCAGGCAGGAGACGTCCTGGAGACTATGGACAGACAACTGGAATACTCGAAAACCCAGGCAGGCAGACTGGAAATGTTTTGAGGACTTCAGACAGACAGCTTGGATACTGGAAACCGCAGGCAGGAGATGTCCTGGAGACTGTAGACAGACTACTAGGATACTGGAAACCGCAGGCAGGCAGGAGACGTGCTGCAGACTACAGGCAGCCAGCAGAGTAGGTCAATGTGTACAGATAAACTAAGAGTCTCAGCAGTACTGAAATCTTAATACCACAACATGTGTGTGTGAGCCTTATATAGGCTGGGGCAGATTATCACGTGGGATCATGATGGTCCAACTGCAAAGCTTGATGTAGAACACAACAGAGTCGAGTGGAATTGGGTGAGGAAAGCAAAACATAGATTTGGGACAGGTGAAAAGCAGTTGGATTACTTCTGGCAAGCCATGGACAGATGCGGAACTTAATCCCTTTAAACCCTTGATGACCATTGTTGATCACCATTTGTGACCATGTCTTTCTGCCAAAGTTAGTACCATAGATACCAGAACTCCTAAATTTGACTCTTTAAGACCAATTAATGCTTGGGGGTAGAGAAAAGTAAAAGAAACTTTAAGGAGTTGGAAATCTTTTCAAAGTTGCTCAAAAGCAAAAATTATTCTAAAGGAACCAATACTTGTTCATCACCTCTCAAACAACACTCCACGTGATCTCCATTGGTCCTGTATCTATGACATATCGTCTATCAGTCGCTTGACAGCTGCAGCTAATCTTCAGCCTCAGTACTGAGACCTTCTTAAACTGCAGTGGTCAACTGTCGGGGAACAACGATAGACCAGATAGAGATCGAACAAGTACAAAATGTTTAATTTGATATTTTCAAACAATTTTGTCAACTTTTTGAAAAAACCCTGATACTTTTTTTTATTCTGTTCATGTGTTTTTTTCTGCCCAAAAATAGATTGTAAACTAAAACTCTGCAATTCACCCCTTCTTCTTCTGCTTTACTTTACTTTAGGACTCTTAGAAGTTCTACTTCTTGACAGTTCAAGAACCATCTCATTGACCAGAAAGAAATTTTGCAACTCCGGTAAGATTTTGGTAAGATTTTTTTTTATTTAATCCAAGTTCTAAGTCTAACATACAAGGTCACCTACAGATATAGAACTTTTACTTTTTTTTTTTAGACATCCAATGAAATTTCCGAGCTGAAATAGGAACTAGAACCTGGAGACTATGAGAGATTGCCTTTCAAAACATCTCATCTAATGATATTAGGACTTCTCCGCTCTCACGTGACTCATTATGAATTTTTACGAGAGCCATTAAAGACTTTTAACCTGTCTCTCCAATCCCTGGGGGATATTTATGGCTTTTATAAAAGTGTTATGGGTGGAAGAAGACGTTAATGAGGGTACTGTACACTTGGAAATGTTATACTGTTGCTGCATTAATATCTCCCGGCCAACCAATAATGGCTATAAGGATCCATGTTTTACTTAACGGATGAAGAAATGGATCTTTTCTCAGGAACGTGTCAGGTCTCACACAGTTCTGGTTCCGGGAGGACAGACATTTAAGTCGGTGGTCTGGAGGCTTCCTGCGATTTACAATGCGGCTGGAGATCACATTGATTTATTTTTCACACAAGGTCATGAAAATGAAGAGTAGACTAATAGTTCATGGGGATTGTTTGGTGACATCATCATAGGTGATGTCACCAAAAACTGAACTGTATAGTATGAAAAGTAAAAGTTCCGTATGTGTCAGGAAGTACTGACAATTCCCATCCATTTCTTTCTTGTCATATTGCTTTGCTGAACCCAGAATGGTTAACGCTATGTTCACACATTTCGGTTTTTGCTGCTTTTTTTTTCATGCAAAGTTTAAGCTGCTTGCAAAAAGTAGATTTTGCTTAGTTTTATTGCTGCGTTTTTGTCGGGGTACATTTGTCTCTTGTGCGTGCTGATAAAGTTTACTGCATAAAAACATAATCTAATTCAACTTCATCAGGTTTTTTTTGCAGCCTTTCTTGCACTTCTCATTGCTTTCCATGGGTAAAAAACATTGCGAAAATGCTGAAAGAAAGCGACATGCTGCATTTTACGAAAAAGCAGCTCTTTGACTAAAACAGTCAGGAAAAGAAAAACAAGGTGTGCGCATGGGATGTCTGAAATCTCATAGACTTTGCTGATACTGGGAAAAATAGCTGAAAATTTGCATAAAAAAGCTGCAAAAATGCAGCGTGTGAACATAGCCTAAGAGAAGATTACTGCTGTAAATTTATCTATTATCCATCTATTATCTATCCATTATCTATCTATCTCTCTATCTATTATCTATATATTGTCTATTTATCTATCTATTATCTATCTAATATCGATCATCTATCTATCATCTATCTAATTATCTGTCATCTTATTATCTATTATCTATATAGTATCTATTATCTATCTGTTTATTATTTATTATATATCTGTCTATCATCTATCTATTATCTATCTAGTTATCTATTTATCTATCTATCTATTATCTATCTATATCTATCTATTATCTATCTATCTATCTATCTATCTATCTATCTATCTATCTATCTATCATCTTCTATCTATATTATCTATCTATCTATCTATCTATCTATCTATCATCTGTCTATCTTATCTCTATGTATCTATCTATCTATCTATTTTCTATTATCTATCTATCTAGTTATCTTTATCTATCTATCTTATCTATCTATCTATCTCTATCTATTATACTATCTATCTATCTATCTATCTATCTATCTATCATCTTTATCTATTATCTATTATCTATCTATCGTCTATGTATTATCTATCTATCTATTTCTATTTTCTATCTATCTATTATCTATCTACTATCTATCTATTATCTATCTATTATCTCATCTGTTATCTTACTATTATCTATCTATCTGTTATCTATTATCTATCTATATTATCTATCTATTGTCTATTATTATCTATTATCTATTCTATTCTATCTATCTATTATTATCTATCTATCTATCTATCTATTATCTTCTATTATCTATCTATTATCTATCTATTATCTATCATCTATCTGTTATCTCTATTATCTATGTATTATCTATCTAATCATCTCTATTATCTATCTATCATTATCTATCTATCTATCTATCTATATCTATCTATTATCTATCTATCTATCTATCTATCTATCTATCTATTATCTATCATCTATCTGTTATCTTACTATTATCTATCTATCTAATTTCTATTATCTATCTATCTATTGTCTATCTATTATCTATATATCTATTTTCTATTATCTATCTATCTAGTTATCTATCTATTATCTATCTATCTATTATCTCTCTATTATCTATCTAGTTATCTATCTATTATCTATCATCTATCTGTTATCTTACTATTATCTATGTATTATCTATCTAATATCTCTCTATTATCTATCTATCTATCTATCTATCTATCTATTATCTATCATCTATCTCTGTATCTTACTATTATCTATCTATCTAATTTCTATTATCTATCTATCTAGTTATCTATCTATTATCTCTCTATTATCTATCTATCTATTATCTATCTCTATCTATTATCTCTCTATTATCTATCTATTATCTGTATAGTATCTATTATCTATCTATCTATCTATCTATTATCTATCTATCTATCTATCTATCTATCTATTATCTATCTATCTATCCATCTATTATCTATCTATCTATCTGTCTATCTATCCACCTATCTATTATATATCTACATATCTATCTATTATATATCCATTCATCTCAATGTTAGTTGTTATCTTGTTTATACCTGTAACTTGCGCTTAGTTTAGGCAATACCAGGTCTTTACACGACATGTCGGCTTTCTAAGCTTCTATTGCCCTTGTAGATTGTTCATTGCTAAAATATTTATAACTGTCAACCATAAGGAGAGTCAGCCCGGTGCTTAGGAGAAGGTTTCCAAGTATAATTATTTATCATTTATTCATGGGGTGACACTGTCAATGTATTCCACAGCGTGGGACAATCTGAGGACAGTGAGCAAAGGGATTATGAAATGGAAGTCAGCGACGAGGCAACCCTGGAGCCGCCACGCAAAACTTTAGGACCAGCAAGGTGATTCGATACCTGGGAGCAAAAATATTACAAAGGTGAGGCAGACGAATTCTACTGACATGCATGCCCGACATCTATATCATCTCAGATACAAGAAAAGGAGACATAAGAATGTATTTGAGGCTATAAATTGTGGAAATTATGATATCACCTGCACAATTTTGAATTTGCCATATATTGGAGTATTAATCCACAGTTCCTTTTTGTTCTTCTACTAAGAGATTAGATAATAACATGTATCGCAATTCTCCTTTGCAATAGGCCAATATATATTACTACAACTATTGTATCATTGTAATACCGACCACCACCTCTTGGAGCGCCAGCATTACATACTACTCTTGTAGTTGCTTGTAGTACCATTCTTGACCACTGCGTAATGTGCGGAGCTGTGACACTTCTTGTGCATATGTAAGGGGTGCGGAGGCCAGTTTAATGCCCTGTACTCCTTGCATACATCCCTGGTATATTTCATATGTCATGTAATGTATTTATTGTGTATTGCAATATGTTGTAAAGATGTAGGGATAATATAGGACTTAGACCAGTAGGGGGAGCACAATAGAATAGAATACAATAGAATAGGATAGGAATTAGTTAGACCAATAGGATTAGGCTAGTTAGGAGGGGCCAACTAAGGGGAGTTGGGGAGCTTCCTGGGTTCAAGCAGTTGTAGCTGGCAGCCAGGACAGTACAGTTGTGACCGGAAACGTTTAAGCCAAGGAGCCCAGTAGTCCAGGGCCTCAGAGCTGACAGTCACACGTAGTGGAGAAATAACAGGGCAGTATAACAATGGTAGCAGCTAACTTTGTGGGAACCATCCTTAACGTCTGAGGCCTACAGCCTGGTAAGGAATGGAAGAACCATCCTTTAACTTCACCTTCGGAGAAGAATGCAGGCAGGGAACTCCTGAAGCGGGTTAGACTGTCCTCTCAGAAAGCTGTGGCACCGGCGGACACGGTGGATATTCCTGGAGGAGTGAAGGACAGTACAGGGAACAAAATGGTGATATTCTGCGAAGAATCTTGTGTTGTTTCTGTGACTGAATTGGACGAGCTGAGTAAAGTTGTTTTGTTGAAAATGGACTTGGATTCTGTCATTGTGTGGTGCTTAAAGGATGGAAACCCCAGCAGCCCGGAGAGGACCCTGATTTGCAAGTCCGTGGACCACCAGGTGCACAACAGAAGGGACATTGTGCTAATGTGGCAGGAGGGCCAGGGTGTGCCAGAGCAGCCACGACCACAGCCCTGGCCTCCGTTTCACATAGTGGTGCCTTCAATCAGCTGATGGTGGTGGTACTGGAAACTGGACTGCCACTGATCTATTCATCTACACTGATGACCTGGAAAATGCCTTTAAATTTCCATCTATTTTAGAGCTCAAAAACATGGACACCTCAAATCTACTGAACTAAGTTTAAGTGTCTATAATTATCTAAAGTTTATTCTGGGGTCTAGGCATTAGTGTGGGAAATACCGAGTTTGAAGTCGGATATCGGCCCATGAGGTCCTTCTGCTTCATATTAGATGATCAGTGCTAGTAATATTACTATAAATGATACATGACAGCTGGGCATACTGGTCCTTTACAGGTTTTATATTGGGGCCCATGAGGCTCACAATTTATTATGGCTCAGTTGGTGAGGTGGATTCACTAAGGTAGGCAGCACAGACCATAGGCATTGATGCAGTGGGGTCAGATAAGCTAGACAGCGCATGGAATAGCAAGGATGAGTAGAGCGGAATATAATGGACAGCATGTGGAACAATGGAGTCGGATAGGCTGGATGGCCTGTGAAACTGTATGGTTCAGTAGAGCTGGATATGCAGAAAGACCCCTTGGAATGGCAGTGCCGAGTGTGTGGGCATCAGCATGGAGCAGCAGGACAAAGTCAGTCACCTTAGTACATCAAGCCAAGTGTGCGGATAGGACGGTGGAACTGCAGAGTCGTGTAGATAGCAGGGATCTTGATGCAGCAGAGTATCGTGTGGACAACACCTTGGAACAGCAGAATCGTGTAGACAAGCAGATACCTTCATGCACCAGAACACTTTGGAACGGCAGAACCAGAATGGCTGACGCGCACTGTGATTTAGCAGAGCTGAGTCTGCATACAGCACTGAGGGGCAGCAAAGTCAAGTTGGAAGACAAGCACCTTAGTATAGCAGAGTCGAATTGGTAAATAGGCACCTTGATGAAAATACTCCTGAAAAATATAGAACCTTGCCGATACTATATAATGGCCATTGAGCATATACTTTAATGATCGTGCTTCTAAATTAGCATCAATGGCATACCGTTGAAGCAGCTTATGTGTCTGTTATATGGTCCTTACAGAGGGGGGATCCAGCCTTTGTTGCATTCATCCATACTGGATGTGTGGGTGTATGGATGTATAGAGCGGGCTCATGAGCTGAGCCTGCATCATATCCATCTGTGTTATACAGATGGCATCTGTCTGTAAATCTCTCACAGGGGCAGTTAAGACATACAATCCCAGAGGCATGTTGTTTTGGATGTCCAGGCATTTAAGGGGTTATTGATGGGAAGCCACATTGATACTCTCTTCATGGGAAACATTGTTATTTTTATTGCATATACTGCTTATTCTGAACAGTCACCAGAACTGATGGCTACATCTTTAGGTTTAAAATGCGCAGGCCAATCAATAGAGGTAAAATATCCTTCATGTAATGTGGTATGTCCAGTTCAAGGCTCCTGGGGGGCGGGGCATAAGACAGAAATTCAGAGAACACCAATGAGAATACCTATGAGTCATGCTCCGCCCCTAGATTAGGGATAAGTCAGTTTAATTGGCTACCCATCTTACTTGATATGAATTACTTTGATAGAGGAGAATAATAGCTAACATTTTTTTTTATCTATAGTATATAGTAAAAATGTGAGCACTACGTTACAATTCTCATGCTTCTCTCACTTGCCAGATGTTTAACCTTGCTGCTTCTAAGCTTTTACATTCCAGATTAGATGAGAATATAAAAAAAAGTTTCATATCAAAATATTCCCTACTTTCACAGATCCGTTTCTTAAAGTTGAAAATATTCAGACCCAGAACAACCAGATCTCTTTTTTTGGCCCTTTTTTGTCTGCCATCAGGTATAAATACATTAGAGTCTTCAGCTTCCTTCAATCTGCACCATGACTTCTCCCATTCGGGATGGGGGGATGGGGGCGGATAAAGTGCACATTCTTGTGCTGAGACGAAAATAGAAAACGTAATGATAAAGTAAACCTTTGGCTTTCATTGAAGCCCGATGTGAGGGAATATTCCTCTCTTTCTTGGGGTGAGAACGTTTAACTATTTGCAGGTTGTTGCAGAAGATCAGAGAAGCCTGCCGTGCGCATCTGTTCCTGTTTTATGGAGTTTTCTTCCATTGCATTGATTCATTTAACAGAAAAAAACTGCTGAATATTTACCAATGGAATACAGAATAAATGAAAAAAAACCCTGCAATATTTGTATATCTGTATACAACCTGCAGAAAAGCTTCTTGTTTCTGCTGTTACTACCCCCACAATAAATTAAAACTGCTTTAGGTGCACATACTAGTCTAATATGTTCAGAGATTATCCAGTTTCTCCTTTTCTGGGGGTGGTTCTTTTCATCAGTATTCTACCAGTACTATAAGTGCTGGAACTTTTTTTTTTACTTCTTAGAATGTGTTCCTCTCACAATTGTCCAAAACTTTTGAACAGAAAGTCTGTGTAATGATCGGATTTGGGATTGGAGTAATTTTATTGCAACCACTAAGGTTGCACAGTCAGTGGGAAGCCTGAGGTCGGTACACGGGAGCAGCAATATAATATGGAAGAGCAGCAGATAGTGTAGTCGGTGGGAAGACAGCGGTAAGTACATGAGAGCAGCTGTACAATATGCAGGAACAGCAGATGAGAACGCTAGACTAAAGGCTGGAGCTCAATAATCTCATAATGAAGGAAGATCAAGACCAGTCTTAAACAGGGTGTTCAATGAGTAAAATACATGGTGGAGCAAGTCAGGAACAAGTATCAGCAGCTGAAAGAGCACGGAACGGGCCAGAGAGCTGAAAAGCTCAAAGAGAAGAGATGCTGACAGGTGCACAGAAATTGGCAAGTTTGGGTCCTGACAGTAGTCCTCTCCTTTGAGATTGGTCTTTGGACATCTCCAGGGTTAGTTTCTATGGATGCCTCCAATGAACGTCTTTTATAAGCCCTCCAGTTCCCATGAATTATCCTCTGGTCCATACTCCTTCCATTTCTCCAAAATATTCTAATCTGCCGCTAAATCTTCTAGAGTCCAGAATTTTGTCAACAAGATATTCTTCTTCACCTTGGACCTTTTCCGGTGGATGAAGTGGCTGGTTTCTTCTTGGAAAAGGGTTCTCATTGAATGGTTTGAACAACGATACATGAATTTTTCAGGCCGTTAGGAAGGCAATTTGGTTAATTTGTGCAGAAATCTGGAAAAGTCCTATGAATTGTCATCCAATTTGGAATACAAGTATTTTTAGATTTTTAGTAGACACCTAAACCTTGTCACCAACCTGAAAGGTAGGAGAGGGTTTGCAATATTTATCTGTTGCTGTTTTATAATCTTCTTGTGCCTTTTTTGTACGATCTCTATGTTAGGGTCTGCGGAACGCACCAAATATAAGATGTGGAGAGGTGCGTTCGCAGCCCGGGGTCCACCGTGCAGGCGGAGCCTGCTGCTAGTAAAATGGCGTAAGAAGCAAACTCTGTTATCCCGCAGAGTCGCCAAAATAAACGCCGTAACGCGCTGTGGCAATAAGTGCGAACTCTGTTACTCCACAGAGCCGCTAGAAGGAGAGCCGCAGCGCTATATGGCGATGTGTGCGAACTCACTAAACACAACTAAGTCGCAAAGAAAACACGCTAGGGCTCTGTCTAGCGTTGAAAGCGAACCCTGTTACGTCACAGAGCCGCTGAGAAAAAGTGCTGTGTCCTGTCAGGCTCTCAGGTACACAGTTAAGTGCTAAGCGTACATAAAGCGTGATCATGCGCTAATGTCCTCGCGGAGTCACCCGCAATCTATGGCATCTGAACGCCAGACCCTGAATACGGCAATCAAAACTCCTCACCGGTTATGCCGGTAATCTAGGGCATCTAGGACGCCGACCCTGACCAGCTAGCACACCAAACTCCTCACTGATTAAGTCGGTATTCTAGTGGCTTATTTCAGCCGGGTCCCTAACCACACACACACATGAGTTTTTTTTTGTTTTTTTTTCCCTCAGATGGGAAGTTCCACAGTCAGATAACCAAAACTATAAGGAACTCGACTCCCAAACAGCGTGTACACTTACATAATGCAGCAGCTGTTCCCATCATCATCGGAAAACCAACTTTATTTACAAGCACAAAAAAACACAAAACTAAGACACATTAACAAGATGTTTCCACTTTTTAACTTTCCAAATTCCCTCTGCGTCTTCCTCCCCCCTCTTTCTCTTATCACACACAAAACAAAAATACAATTTTCCCAAAACAATTTTTAAACAATTTTTAACCTCAATCCCCTTCCTCTTAAACACATACACGTTCCTCACATCCCACAACACCTCTTTTATACATGCAAGCATCAACCACAACACTCTCTCCTTTTTTTCCACACATACCCAACCCAAACATAAATAACTCAAACGTCAAAAAATTCACATCACACAACTCCTTACACAACGGGCCCAAACCTGAAATCACATTTCTAGCATACTGACAATTCCAAAACAAATGCACCACACTCTCTCTCCCACCACATCCCCTCCTCGGACACATCTCACTCCTCACTAAACCCCGGTTTCTCTGGAAGTCTCTCACCGGTAACACCTCATGCAATGACTGCCACACAATCTCGCTCTGTCTATTTGTCATACCATCCATACGTACCTTCTTCCATACCTTCTGCACATCACTTCCTCTCACCATATAGATACCACATTCCATCTCTCTACACTCAATCATCCTATATACCGCTTTCTTCTTCTCTAACAACCTCACATCCACATCACACAGTTCATACTTCACCAAAAATTTGTAAACCCACACATACCACACAGGCACCTCAAAAGCCACTGGGCACCTTAGATCCCTTTCCCGCCACTTCAAACGGAACAGAAAACTTCCAAACAAATACCTGCACATACATGCACACTTCCCATCCATCCTAATCACACCCAATACAAACACCATAATATTCACGCCAAAAAATACATTCAAATTTGGGAATCCCAGCCCCCCCTTATCCATTCTCTTCATCACAACCTCTCTCCTTGCACGCTCCATACTTGAACGCCAAAAAAATACAAACAAAACCCTATTTAATCTTCTAACACACATATAACCTGGTGGAAAAACCACCGCAACATGCAAAAAAATTGGTAACACCACACTCTTAATAACTAAAATTTTACCAAAAAACGTCAAATCTCTCATCTTCCAAAAATTTAACTTGCGCTCCACTCTCTCTCTCACATCCACCCAACTTTCCTCTCCATCCAACTTCTCTGAAAATTTCACACCCAGCACCTTTATCGGTCCACTCACCACATTCACCCCAATATCATTGCTCAGAGTCCTCCCACCAAAAATCTTACATTCAGTCTTCTCCCAATTCACTTTAAACGCAGACGCTCCACAAAAAACGGATACCAACAACTTCACACGACGCACCGAACACTCTGAATCACACAAAACACACACATCATCCATGTAACCATTCACCTTCCACTCCCTCCCCCCCGCCCCCGGCACTTGCACACCCCGAATCACCTTATCTTTCCTCAACATACACAACAACGGCTCAATCGCGCAAATGAACACAACAGGGGACAATGGGCACCCCTGCCGTACACCGGAAAACACATTCACTCTCCTCCCTACATTCCCATTCAACAAAACACAACTATAAATATTTTTATACAAACTTCTCACTCTCTCAACAAACTCAGCCGGAAAACCCATCTTCACCAACACTCTAAACAGAAAACCATGCGCCAACCTATCATACGCCTTCTCAAAATCCAAACTCAACACATACACCCCCTTCTTACGGTTCAAACAGTCCCACAAACAATCTCTCAGCATACACACACCCTCATGTAACCGCCTTCCAGGCACCGAACAACACTGCTCCTCACCCACCACACTCCCAACCACATCACGCATCCTATTTGCCAAAGCTTCGCATAGATTTTATAATCACAATTAAGCAACGTGATCGGCCTCCAGTTTTTTAGATTTTTCAAATCACCTTTTTTTGGCAACAGCACAACCACTCCTGCACGCATACCATTCGCCACCTCTGCATTCGCCCACATATACTTACATACATCAACAAAATCCTTCCCAATCACATCCCACATCACACGATAAAATTCCACCGGGAGACCATCATCCCCCGGCGTTTTATTCAGCGCCATGCTACACACCACCTTCCATATTTCTTCACTCGTCACCTCCCCCATCAAACTCTCCCTTTCTGTCCCATTCAATCTATTTTCCAAAACACTCAGCACATCACTCTCCAAACCTTCATCCCTCCATTTCACTGCATACAAATCATCATAAAACTTTGCCACTTCCTCACATAAGTCCGCACCACTCACTTCATTTCCATCCACTCCATTCAAAACACTCATGCTCTGTCTTTTTCCAAAAACTTTCTTGAAAAAAAACCGCGAACACTTCTCATTCTTTTCCAAGTTCTCTATTTTAGCCCTATACACAATACTCCTCCCTCTCTCTCTCAAAAACTCGTTCACTTCTTTTTTCACTCTCAACAAATCTTCACTCACATCCATCCCGCCCTCTCTTAGCTTATATAACACACTCAATCTTGCATTCAACCCAGCAAACCTTTCTCTCTTAGCAGCTGCACACTTGTAACCAAGTTTTTTAAAAAAAACCTTGGTTTTCCATTTAACCCAATCCCACCATTCACACACATTACTGAACTCACTTCTGCTCTCACACCACTCCTTATAATGTCTCTCATACTCCTCTCTCACCTCCACCCCATCCAGTAAACTCACATTCAGCTTCCATATACCTTTCCCAGTTACCTCCTCAGTATGCACATCCACTTCACACTTCATACACACATGATCTGAAAACGGCACACTCTCCTGTGCATAACTAACAGCAATCAGGTTTTTTGAAACAAAACAATAGTCCGTCTAGACGCCACCCTCCCACTCTCAGAAAAAAATGTATTTAACAATGGAGTTACTTTACACTCCCTCTGCATATCCCTCAAACCAAAATCACTCACCATGTCCATTAACTCTTTCCTTGACACATCCACATTCACCTTTCCCACATCAACATTCATATCACCCACAATCACAACAGGCACTCTACCTGGAATAAAAAACTTAATTTTTTCAAATAAAACTTTACGCTCCTGTTTTTTCACAGGAGCATACACATTAATAACACTAAAACGAATATTTCTAAACTCAAAATTTGCTAACACGCATCTCCCAACCTCAATCACCATATAGTCACACAAACTCACATTACGCCCCTTCACCAAAAAACCAACACCGTCATTTCTATTACATGCACTCCCTGACCACACAGACGCACCATGAGGCCATTCACTCCCCTTCACACCATCCACAATCCCACACTCCTGTAAACAAAAAATTTCCGCATTTTGCGCTGCAAAAAACTCAAAAATGGCCGCACGCCGCAACTTATTTTTAAAAACCCTCACATTTTGAGATATAATTCTAACACCCATACTAAACACAAACCAAAAAGCTTAAAAAAAACACTTGTCCAAAAAAGCCAAAAAAGGAAAAAAAATACAAAAACAACCTACAGATATAACTTGACACACATTACATAAAACACACAAAAAAAACAGATAGCCATTGCTTAAAGAGCAAAGCTATGTACACAAAAAAACCCTACCTGGCTACTGGAAAAGTAAAACGTACTTAACCAGTACCGCCAGTGTCCTCCTCCACCATTTGTGCCGAGCAGCCTTCCGAGCCGCTGGCCTCCATATACTCCTCCACCCGTGCCTTTTTCTGCCCAGTCTTCCTCTGGGCCATTCCTTCTTCCACCACCTCAATGTCTCTGTTTTCCCACCACCCTCCCTGTGACACTTTAACCCTCCTGAGTCCTCTTCCGAGGAGAAGGCACCAATATTTTCGGATCAGACTCATGAACTAAAACCTCAGCCTCCTCCTCTGCCACAGATATATCGAAAATCCATCAGGCATTCTGACCATGATTCAGCAACTGGGACTTCTTTTTTTACTTCTTTTTTAGGCCATGAACGCTCCTCTCGCCTTATGGCCTTCCAAAATTCCTTGTCCTCCTTTTCCTCCTGTTGCTTCTCCTTCCTTCTCTCAGCCTCCTTGTCCTCCTGCCGCTTCTCCCTCCGTCTCTCGGCAGGAGTGGGTGGCGCCCTCACAACGCTTTGCAGCGCGGCGACTTCGCCTTCCCTCCGCTTCTTCTCCTCCTCCCGCCTCTTAACCTCCTCCTCTCTCTTCCTTTCTTCCTCCCGCCTCCGCTCCTCCTCACGTCTCTTTCTTTCCTCCTCCTCTCTAGTTGACCTCCTCGGCACACCAAACGGGCAGTCTCTATACAGGTGCTCTGAACTGCCACACCTGTCACATTCACGAGGCATCGGACACCTAGCCGCCACATGACCCTCTTGCTTGCAATTACGGCAAACCAACTCCTTGCTACACATGTTTAGCAGGTGCCCGAACTGAAAGCACCTCCTGCAGTATAGTGGCTGCCCTGGGTATGACAGGAAGCCCCTATGACCCGCCACTGAAAAGTTCGCTGGTGGGTGGGTGAAACCTCCCAAACAACCTGGGTCCTTCTTCAATTTCACCCGAAACACATACTTGCAGTTGAAAATGCCCAAGACATTTTTCTGCTTCTCCCCTCCCTTCACGTATTCACAGTACCGCTCCAGGAACTGCTCCAGTAGTGCTACTTCTGTATAGGGGTTGTACACAGTCACAGTCACCACTTTTTCCATGAGCCCAAACAGGGGCTCCACCCGCACTCCCTCCAGGCATGGATCACCTTCATTACTTCTGAGCCATTCAAAGACGGTCAAACAGCATCCCTCATTCACAAAGGTTACATCATATGTACCTTGACTCCGGAATTCATTGACGCTGTAGATATCCTGACGATGGGCTCCAGCCTTTCCCTCCAACAGGTCACGAACGACGTACACCAGGTTGTTTTTCTCACCACCTTCCACCACCACACGGATCGTATTCTTAATGAACATCCTCAGTCCAGACTGCCGGTACGGATACCGCAGTAGAAAATCAGCAGCACGCTGCCAGCAAAGCCCCTGGATCACTCCAGGAAAACTCGCACCCTCTGACGCGACACACGATCGCAGCCAAAAGGCCGAGATCACACTGGCGCATAGCATACAATGGTTGATATTAGCGCATGGCGGCCCAGCCATGCTACCCTTTTATAGTAACAGCTACAGGACCTGCCAGAAACAAGGACCAATGAAGCTTGTTCCAGAACAACAGTAGTCACAGGACCTTCCTGGCAGACCAATAGGAGCTGCTGCAGTACCTGAGCATGTGACCCCTGATCTCCAATGAGAGATCTCACTCTGGGCATGCTCAGAAGGGAAAACGCAGGACTTTGTCCCAAAGACGTCTGCTCCAGCACTGGCTATAATAGCAGATCCAGGAAAGGCAGCAGCAAGTCACTGCACAGTACTGGAGTGGGCAAAACGCCTGGACCGACGTCTCTGCAGAGCAGGCTCCACTGCGGCCGGAGATGAATGGGAGACCGCAGTGGGGCTGGTTCGAGACTCCCCTTGTGCAGCAGCGGGAACTCGAACCCTAACATTACCCCCCTCCTAGGGCCCCCCTTCTTTGGGCCTCGCTGCGCTCAAAGGCAGCGATGAGCTGCGGAGCGTGAACATGCTCAGCAGGCTCCCAGGACCTATCCTCAGGCCCATAACCCCTCCAATCCACCAAATAAAATTTTTTGCCTCGTACCACCTTGTACCCAACAATGGCGTTCACCTCATGATCGTCGGTAGATGAACCCGACGTCCCGGCAGATGACTCGGAAAACCGGGAAATGGCCACGGGTTTCAGGAGGGACACGTGAAAGGTGTCAGTGATACCAAGGTGAGGCGGAAGGGCTAGGCGGTAAACCACCGGGTTCACCTGCTCAAGAACTTTAAAGGGGCCCAAAAAGCGAGGTGCCAACTTGGTGGACTCTACACGTAGCCTGATGTTTCGGGCAGAAAGCCACACTAGGTCACCCGGAGCAAATGTAGGAGCGGGGCGCCGATGGGCATCAGCCGAAGACCTCATCCTCTCTTTGGAGGCCTGAATGGCATCCTGTGTGCGGTCCCAAATGTCCCGTGCCTCCACAGCCCAGTCTGCCACCCTGGAATCGGCGGAAGACACGGGCATGGGCACTGGTACCCGCGGATGCTGACCGTAGTTCAGGAGGAATGGGGTCTGTCCGGTGGAGTCAGCCACAGCATTATTTAGAGCGAACTCAGCCCACGGTAGCAAGGATGCCCAGTCATCCTGCCTGGCAGAGACAAAATGTCGCAAGTATGTGACCAAGGTCTGGTTGGCCCTCTCTACCAACCCATTTGTCTCGGGATGGTATGCAGAGGAGAGATTCAACTCAATGCTGAGTAAACGACACAGCTCTCTCCAGAACCGAGACGCAAACTGGGGACCTCGATCACTGACAATTTTGTCTGGCATACCGTGAAGGCGGAAAATATGCCTAATGAATAATGCTGCCAAGGCCCGTGCAGACGGTAACCGTGGTAACGGCACTAAGTGCACCATTTTGGAGAAGTGGTCGGTTATCACCCAGATGATGGTGCAGCCCCGAGACTTGGGTAAGCCCACCACAAAATCCATCCCGACCATCTCCCAAGGCCTGTCTGCCACCGGTAAAGGGAAAAGTAACCCAGCTGGCCGTTGTCGAGGGGACTTATTCTTGGCGCAGGAGACGCACGTCTGAACGTATTCCCTGACGTCACGGGCCATCTGCGGCCACCAGTATGTTCTCGCCAGCAACTCAGAAGTCCTTTTTGTCCCAAAATGTCCACCCACCCTGGACGAATGTGCCCAAGAGAGTACTTCCGGTCGCAAATTGATGGGCACAAAAGTCTTGCCCGGAGGCACAGACTCAAGCGAAACCGGAGCCACCGTTCTTAGGCTTTCTGTGGGGACAATAAGCCGAGGCTCCTCCTCCACCTCCTCAGAGGACACCACGGAGCGGGATAGAGCGTCTGCGCGAATGTTCTTCTCACCGGAGAGGAAATGGAGGGTGAAATGGAACCGGGAGAAAAACAAGGACCATCTGGCCTGACGGGAATTTAGCCGCTGGGCTGTCTGCAAATACACCAAGTTCTTGTGGTCCGTGAATACTTGGAAGGGGAAGCGAGCCCCCTCCAGAAGATGTCTCCACTTGGAGAAGGCCAACTTCATAGCCAGTAACTCCCTGTCCCCGATGGAATAATTCCTCTCTGCTGGTGTAAAGGTCTTGGAAAAGAAGAAGCAGGGATGCTTCCGACCCTGGGCATCCTTTTGAAAGAGGACTGCTCCAGCACCAACAGAAGAGGCATCCACCTCTAAGATAAACGGTTTATCGACATCGGGGCGATGTAAGATGGGAGCACTGGTGAAATGCGACTTGATGGAGGAGAACGCCTTTGTGACCTCCTCTGACCACAACTTGGGATTAGCTCCCTTCTTGGTGAGGGCTACCAAGGGAGCTACCAAAGTAGAGAAGTGGGGAATGAATTGGCGATAGTAGTTAATGAACCCATAAAGCGCTGCACCGCCTTAAGGGAGTGGGGTTCTTGCCAATCCATCACAGCCTGTAGTTTGGTAGGATCCATAGCCAATCCCTGGGTGGAGATGATATAGCCCAGGAAAGGTAGAGACTCCTGCTCAAACATGCACTTCTCCAACTTCGCATATAGGGAATTTGCTCGCAAGAGGTCGAAGACCTTGCAGACATCTCTCCGGTGGGAGGCCATATCTGGAGAAAAGATGAGAATGTCATCCAGATAGACTACCACCGAGGTGGTCAACATATCCCGGAAGATGTCATTCACAAAGTCTTGGAAGACAGCTGGGGCGTTACAGAGCCCAAAGGGCATTACCAGATATTCATAATGCCCATCCCTGGTGTTAAATGCCGTCTTCCATTCGTCCCCCTCACGGATGCGAATCAGGTTATACGCACCCCGCAGGTCTAACTTAGTAAATACCCTTGCTCCCCGAAGCCTGTCAAAGAGCTCAGAGATTAGCGGCAAAGGATATTTATTTTTCACGGTGATAGCGTTGAGACCCCTATAATCAATGCACGGACGTAATTCTCCGTTCTTCTTCTGCACAAAGAAGAACCCCGCTCCCGCTGGTGACACCGACTTCCTAATGAATCCCCTTGCCAAGTTCTCCTGAATATATTGGGACATGGCCTCTGTCTCAGGAAGAGAGAGGGGATAAACCCTTCCTCTAGGAGGCTCAGCTCCAGGCAAGAGGTCGATAGGACAGTCATAGGGGCGATGAGGCGGAAGAGTCTCCGCAGCCTTCTTCGAGAAAACGTCGGCATAAGACCAATAGACCTTGGGAAGAGGAGAGAGGTCTATGGGTATCTCAGTGGTGTTGACCTGCACGCTGTTCCTAATGCATCTGCCTTTACATAAATTACCCCAACCCAGAATTCTCCCTGAAGACCACTCAATATGGGGAGAGTGGTGGCGGAGCCAGGGTAATCCCAACAAAACCTCATCTATACCCTCAGGGAGGATAAAAAATGATATATTCTCACGATGGGAAGGAGACATAGACAAGGTGAGTGGGACAGACTGATGGGTGATTTGTGAGGGCAGAATTGCTCCGTTCAACACCCGTACCGATACTGGTTCAGCCAGCAACACCAAAGGCATGGTGTGGCGAGAAGCAAAGGAGGATGACATAAAATTCCCCTCTGCCCAGAATCCACACACAGCTTGACGGGTAGGGTGGTAGAACCGTGGGTAATTATCCCCTTGAGGAGCACTTTAGGGGCAAAACTCATGGCGTCCAGTGACCCTGTTCCTACGGTTACTGGGCGCGACCGTTTATTCAGCCGCTGTGGACATCGGTTGGCAAAATGTCCCTGCTGCTGGCAAATATAACAAATCGGGGATGGACGAGTGACCCGAGATTTAGATCCTGCAGGAGCAACCTCCTGAAGGTCGGGCGCCTGAACGGGCGACTCCAGAGGGGTGGTGAAGGTTGGAGCCAACCGAACCCTCTGCCTACACTGGGCACGTTCCAGCCTCCGCTGGAAACGGAGGTCGACGCGGGTGGAAATAGCGATAAGCTTCTCCAGTGTGGCAGGAATCTCTCTGGTAGCCAAGGCGTCTTTCACATGACCCGCCAGTCCTCTCCAGAACACGGGAATGAGGACTTTATCTGGCCACTCTAATTCCGAGGCCAGAGTCCGAAATTGGACAGCAAACTGGCTGACCAAAGCCGAACCCTGGGTACTTGCCAGCAGTTTGAGCGCCGTATCGTGGGTGATCTGAGGTCCTAGAAAAACCTTTTTCAGAGCCTCCAGAAAACGAGAAGCACTCCGCACCACACGGTCGTCGCGCTCCCACAGCGGCGTTGCCCACTCCAACGCTCTGCCCGACAGAAGAGCTATCACAAAGCCCACTTGTGCCCGATCCGTGGGGAAACGTGCAGCCAGAAGCTCGAGGTGTATGGAGCACTGACTCACGAATCCCCGACATTGCTTGCTGTCACCAGCAAACTTGTCTGGAAGCGGGAGGTGGGACAATGTAGGGACAGAGGTGGCAGAGGACAAACTGGCTGCAGCTACGCTAGCAGCCTGAACAGCGACTGCGGTAATATCCACAGCTGAGGTTGTGCGCTCAAGAGCCGCCAACCTACCCTCCAGCTGCTGGATGTACAGCTGTAAACGCTGTTCATCCGCCATTTTACTAGCCAGACCCTGGCGCTAATATTATGTTAGGGTCTGCGGAACGCACCAAATATAAGATGTGGAGAGGTGCGTTCGCAGCCCGGGGTCCACCGTGCAGGCGGAGCCTGCTGCTAGTAAAATGGCATAAGAAGCAAACTCTGTTATCCCGCAGAGTCGCCAAAATAAACGCCGTAACGCGCTGTGGCAATAAGTGCGAACTCTGTTACTCCACAGAGCCGCTAGAAGGAGAGCCGCAGCGCTATATGGCGATGTGTGCGAACTCACTAAACACAACTGAGTCGCAAAGAAAACACACTAGGGCGCTGTCTAGCGTTGAAAGCGAACCCTGTTACGTCACAGGGCCGCTGAGAAAAAGTGCTGTGTCCTGTCAGGCTCTCAGGTACACAGTTAAGTGCTAAGCGTACATAAAGCGTGATCATGTGCTAATGTCCTCGCGGGAGTCACCCGCAATCTATGGCATCTGAACGCCAGACCCTGAATACGGCAATCAAAACTCCTCACCGGTTATGCCGGTAATCTAGGCATCTAGGACGCCGACCCTGACCAGCTAGCACACCAAACTCCTCACCGATTAAGTCGGTATTCTAGTTTGCTTATTTCAGCCGGGTCCCTAACCACACACACACATGACCACACTGGCGCATAGCATACAATGGTTGATATTAGCGCATGGCGGCCCAGCCATGCTACCCTTTTATAGTAACAGCTACAGGACCTGCCAGAAACAAGGACCAATGAAGCTTGTTCCAGAACAACAGTAGTCACAGGACCTTCCTGGCAGACCAATAGGAGCTGCTGCAGTACCTGAGCATGTGACCCTGATCTCCAATGAGAGATCTCACTCTGGGCATGCTCTGAAGGGAAAACGCAGGACTTTGTCCCAAAGACGTCTGCTCCAGCACTGGCTATAATAGCAGATCCAGGAAAGGCAGCAGCAAGTCACTGCACAGTACTGGAGTGGGCAAAACGCCTGGACCGACGTCTCTGCAGAGCAGGCTTCACTGCGGCCGAAGATGAATGGGAGACCGCAGCGGGGCTGGTTCGAGACTCCCTTGTGCAGCAGAGGGAACTCAAACCCTAACACTCTATTAGCTCTTTCTGGGATTCTGACAAAGATTTAAGACTATCAGTAACAGCAAGAATAGAAATATTAAATGGAAGATCAGGAATTAATACTGGAGGCAAGCCAAGGTTAGCCTAAAATACACTTTGAGATGTAGAACTATCTTTGGAGTTGTTGGTATATTGTCCACCCAATCATCCTGAAGGTAGGACATAAAACAGAGGAGGTATTGTTTGAGATTCTGGTTAGTCATTTCAGTCTGACCATTGACTTGTGGATGGAAGGCAGTAGATAAATTATCAGTGACTCCTCCGGCTTTTCAGAAATTTTTCCAAAATCTTGATGGAAACTAAACACCTCTATCAGAAGCTACATTGTCAGGAAATCCATGCTGCCCAAATCTCTCCATGATCATTAATCCTGCAGTTTGTTCATTGGTAGGAATCCCTTTTCTCGAAAGGAGACAGGCTATCTTTGTGAGTCGGTCCACCACAACAAGGGTGACAGTATTTCTTTAGAAGGAGGTAGGTCCATGATAAAATCCATTGAGATTGATCCTTAAAGTCAGGATAGAATTGGAAGAGGTTGAAGGAGTCCTAAAGGAGAAGATCATGGTGTCTTGTTTCATGCACATGAGGAAACATATTTTCTCACATCATTCCTGCACTTAGGCCCCCAAAATGAATGAAACAATAGTTTATGAGTTTTCATAACTCAAGGATGTCCTGCAAGTTTAGAATCGTGGACTAATTCGAGGACTTCAAGTTGAGCAGATTCGGGATCATATAATCTGTGTTTCCGAATCCAATACCCATCAATAAATGAGAGATCCATATCCTTAGAAGGATGGTTGTGAAAAGAGTAATTTTGGTATCCATCTTTGAGCATTGTAAAATATTATTTAAAGTCCAGATTTCCAAGAGATTTTGGGGACATACAATAATAGTATAGTCAGTGTTAGATCTTTCCTGATGTTCAACGTGAATCCTGGACAGATCATTAGGTTTAACGTTTCATGAAATTATAAAATAAAATCTGGAGAAAAACAAGACCCATCATAATTGTCTTGTAGACAATCTCTTAGCTGTACAGAAAGATTCTGCGTTTTTATAGTGAGTAAAGACAGTCACAGGATGCTTGGCGCCATCCCAAAGATGTCTCCATTCGGAGAAGGCAACTTTAACGGCTATTTCCAAATCAATAGTTCTTTTCTACAGGTGACATGGCATGAGAACGTCATGCACAAGAATGAAGCTGCATCTTGTCTCAACTCGTTGAGACAACACAGCTCCCAACGCAGAGTCTGAGGCATCAACAACTAATGAAAGTTCTGGATTTGGATGGACTATTAATGGTGCAAAAGTGAAAAGGTGTCTTAGTTTGTCAAAAGCCACCAATGTCTCTGGAGACCAGGAAAATGTTATGATTTTTCTTGTGCGTAAAGTGATTGGTAAGATGATTTTTTAAGTTTTTTATGAAACTTTTGTAGAAATTTGCAAAGCCAATCAAAGTTCTTAACGTCTTTTACATTTCTTGGAGTAGGCCAGCCAACCACAGCTCTGATTTTGTTAGGATCCATAACTAGATCTTCTAGGAAGTGATATCTCCAAGAAATTAAATCCTGGTTTGAAGAAGGGTTCCTTGGCAATCCATTGCCCAGAGTAACTGGCTCATGCTGTCCCTAGCAGCCTATTGCCTGTGACCGATATTGTCACTTCATCACCCCTTCTCTAACTGCCCTTAACACTTCCTGAACTTGGCACTAACTCTAGCTCCCACTCCCTAATCTGGGCCTGCCATTATAGTTAACCCTGTTAAGGCTAGACTGGAGCCCCAGAGGGTTTTACTCTCATATAACATACATCAATATTTGGTGTCAAGGAGTAGAAAATCACTTCCACCACTCCTACAACCGGATCTTTAGGTAGGAACGGCTTACTACTTATGTGGAGAGTTTTTTTCAATTGCAATCTTTCATAGCTCTCTTTAATCAAATTTGGTAAAAATCTTGGCAGATCGGAGTCTCTCCAGTAACTCAGGAATTATTAGGAGTGGGTAACGATTTTTATTATTTCTTTTTTACATATTAACCTTTCCAGCCTTCTGTTTCTCCTACTTTGAGACCTCAGGGGATAATATTCAGTTCGGATCAAATTTTATTCTGGTCGAATCAACTTTGCGAAAATGGAGATTCTCTCATCTCTAACATTGGAAATCTGTTGCAGTTGGGTTGAAAATGCCCTAGAGCGACCCTACATTAGTCATGGTTTCTGAACGAGCACATGTGGGTTGGATATTTAGTCGTCCGCTTACTTCTGTCCAAATAATTGATGTCATGAAGCGGTATTATCCTAACAGAGGACGACGCAGGCAACCATGGCTCAATCGGAGGAAGAATAGTTTTTCGTATTTCTATTTTATCCCCTTATCGGAGCTCTTTAACTGCCCATGTTTTCTTTTATTGTATGGAGCTCAATGACCTGTTTTTATTACGTACACTTTCATTCACATCGCAATAATGGGAAGACTATAATATTCTTGTGTATCCATACTTAAATGTGCCAGCCATCTCTTTTATGCAACGGAGAGAGCAGGAGACGGCGTTCGGAAATTAAAATGTAAGAAAAGCCTTATCTGGGAAGAGAGCGCCTGGCACAGGTGGTTTACAGCGTGAGCAAAATGCAAGAGTCTTATTAAATTTGTTGTAATTGTGATTCATGGGGGAGAAAGGAAGAGTGATATCTTAAACTAACAGGCCCGATGTCTTAAGTGGTTTCCTGCAGCACAATGCCCTCAATGGGATATTTCATCCTCGCAGATGGTCGCGCGCTACCTTTTATTCCGAGAGACATTTTGATCTTTCGTTTTAATTACTGTTTGTGTGGGCAAGTCAATTGTTGCCCGCGAAAAGAGAAATTTGTAAACTGTAGGGTTATATATTTAATTCACAAAAGGATGAAACTAACAATAAATGCAGGTAAAAGTGGAGCAGCCAACATATCACTACCACAGGTGAGGAGGAGGAGGAGTAGGTGAGCTGTGACATCACCTATTGCGAATGGTGGATGCTTTATCTTTCACTGTAATCCTGTCTGTGATCATAATGAGACTTCTAAAAAGTAATCTGTGCAGATCAAGAAGTGTGAGTATAATATTAGACTTAGTGGCCAGTGTGAACATCGCATAATTTCATATTGTTTTGTAATATAGATAATGAAAATTTGCCAAAATTTGAATTCAACAGATTTGCTCAATTTTGAGCACGAAATTGAAAAAATTGGAAAAAATACCCCAAAAAACATGTATTCTTCTTTTCCTCAGCTCTCCCATAGGCGTTAGTTCTCCGATTTGCTCCTCTGTCTTCTATCTTCTTTTCATTCTGCTTTTCCACCGCTACTGTTCTTCACACAGGGTCATGTGGGACGAGACGGCCATCAGTGCTAATATACACGTTATCTTCCATCCAGTGCCGTATGGGCGATATAACCCCCTGACTGCAGTCTATTATTGGAAATGAATATTACCTGCATATAATGACAAGACGGTGTGAAATATTTGGCATTAGAGGATATTAGATTGCGAAAATTAGTTACGGGGACTGCTGCACTGGATCGCCTCTGTGGAATGTCTGGGTTTAATAAGATTTTCATTTACCGGCTTCTGTCTTCCATTTTTCTGCCACTTAATATCAACCTCGCAAAAGAACTAATATGGGAAATGTGCTGCAGTATGGATGCAGTAATGGTAATTCCCAGTGAAATCCAGACACAAAACTATCACTTTTCCATCCTAAGTCGTCAGCTTAAATGGATCAGCACCACTTCCACCAGATCAGCAGGGCACATGGGCATCATAGAGCGGGAGCTTCTAAATAAAAGTATGTTCGATTCATGGTGATGACCCATCCATTACAGATGGAATGTATTAAGCAATGATATTTCCCATGGCCCACCAGATAGGTGATGGTCCAGCAGATACACCTACAAGGAATTGGAGCATTAATAAGTCCTCATTAGCGATAAGCGAACGTGCTCGGATAAGGCATTATCCATGCATGCTCGGGTGCTAACCAAATGACTTTGCAGTGCTCAGATACTATGTTCTAGTCCCCGTGGCTGTATGTTTCATGGCTGTTAGACAGCAGAGATTGTCTGTTTGTTAGGCAATCCTTGTATGTGTTGGAGCTGTTAAACAGCCGCGAATCTGATCCGCCAGTTGGAGCAAAAATGGAAAGTCTATGTTTCATTTTGAGGAAAAGACTGTAGGTTCCCATTAGCTATGGGTTCTTAGGGATTGCACTAATGCTCCATTAGTCTGTCTGGTCCAGAAATGTATCTATGGGAATTTACTGATTAAAAAAGTTGCACATTTTGGCAAAAAAACACTTTTGCGCAAAAAGTTGCGGCTTTTTGCTGTGTTAAACTGGTCTCGCCAAAGTGATGCGAGAAGTTTTGTGAAACTTCATATAGACCAACAGATATGTTACTACAGAAATTTCCATAAATTATGCCTCATATTTAGATTTGCTTGCTTGGCACAAATATGTGCCAAATTGCATGTTAACAAATTTGCCAAATTGCATTCTTCCCATTGTGTGATAACTAGAGTTGAGCGATACTTTCCGATATCCAAAAGTATCGGAATCGGAATGGTATCGCCGATAACATTAAAATATCGGCGATACCCGATACCGATACCGGAAGTCCCATGTAAGTCTATGGGAAGAAAATATCGAAATTAAAAAAACCCCATTCTTGCCTTGTTGGTTAATTGTACATGAAGGAAAACAAGAAAGAGTAATGTAGAATGTATTGGGGAAGGTTGAGGAGACATTAAAGGCATAGATGTTTAACCCAATCAAATGGAATAGCATAAATATTTTTTTTTTTAAAGATGTTCGGATTGACGAAGAAATTGACAATGTTGTTAACGTTTTTTCTATTTTGGCAAATATGTATATTACACAACTTCCATGCTCTTCATCTTCACCTTTTTAACTTTTCACACACTTTCTCCTTCATAATCTTCTGCAGCATCATCTTTTTCATCAAATTATTCTTCATCTTCACCTTCTTTATCTTCTTCTTAAACTTCTTGCTATTCATCTTTGTTAACATTACTCATATTCTTCTTATTAAACTATTATTCTTATTCATATTCTGCTTCATCTTCTTCATCATATTCTTATTTGTGACAGAGAATCCTGTACTTGTAATCTGTCAAAGTATGAATTTTTCATCCTTCCGTTCTTGCTGTCACAAAAGATTTAAATTACAACAGTATTTGTCCGTGTTCAGTTTAGCCTGCAGCACAGGCATTTTCCAGGGGCACCACGAGGAGGAACGGACTCACCCCCATACACTGCTTAGTCTTCTTCTGCTTAGAATTTAGAGCATATATTTTGCTCTTCATTTTGGTCTTATACTTCATGTTCTTCTGCTTTTAGATCTTCTGCTTATTGTTCTTGTGTCTCTTGTTCCGTATCTTGTATTTGTAGCACAATCTTGTACCAGCTGATGTTACTGGGACACGGTTACTAAGCAGGAGGTACCTGTGCTCCAAAGCACTACCAAGGACCAGCAGACGTTGCTGGAACTCGGATACCGAGATGGAGGCACCTAGGCCAAAGGCACTGTGGAGAACCAGCTGACGGTACTGGAACCCGGAGGGGCAGCAGAAGGAAAAGAGCCAATGGCACAACCGAGGACCAGCTGACGTTACTGGGACACGGTTACTAAGCAGGAGGTACCTGTGCTCCAAAGCACTACCAAGGACCAGCAGACGTTGCTGGAACTCGGATACCGAGATGGAGGCACCTAGGCCAAAGGCACTGTGGAGAACCAGCTGACGGTACTGGAACCCGGAGGGGCAGCAGAAGGAAAAGAGCCAATGGCACAACCGAGGACCAGCTGACGTTACTGGGACACGGTTACTAAGCAGGAGGTACCTGTGCTCCAAAGCACTACCAAGGACCAGCAGACGTTGCTGGAACTCGGATACCGAGATGGAGGCACCTAGGCCAAAGGCACTGCGGAGAACCAGCTGACGGTACTGGAACCCGGAGGGGCAGCAGAAGGAAAAGAGCCAATGGCACAACCGAGGACCAGCTGACGTTACTGAACCCAGTAACACAGGAGCAAGTGTTGACTGTGCTAACAGCACTTCCGAGCAACAACTGGCGGTGTTGGAGCCCAGGGTCAAGGAGGATGTTTAAATACTAGATCAAGTAATTTCCTTGTTACCTGTCAATTTTAAATGTCTATACTTCAAACAAGAGAAAGATAACCTTTACTACCATAAGATGATGATTTCATTTAAACTAATATCTAGATAAATAAAGAATTGACAAACATAAACACATACATTAACATGTTGAACAGCAATGCAAACCACAAAATAAATTAGTTAAGGAATCTGCTATACGGTTGTACATAAAAGCATACAAGTACATATCTGAATCCATTAATGATGGATAAGTAACAGTATGTACACCATTTTTATTGTATAGACAATGAATGTCTGACTTCAAAACATCATCAGCATTACAAGTTATCTGTGATATTACTAAAATGTTCCATTTGCTGAATAATGTCACTAAATATTTTATACAAAATTATACAATTTCCATCATGTAATACTCATAATATGTGGCAATAATCATTTTTATTAACAAACATAACCTTTAAAAAGTGCATAGTGCATAGTGAAAATTGCTATTTATGGCTGACTGTCGACTTGGAAGCATGACAACAGATAGATAAGGTATATATAGATGAGACTGCATAGCCACAGATGGTGAATGGCGATGTAATACTGTACCTCAATAAAGTGTGCGTCACTACTACATAATTTTTTTTATATAGCTTTATAAACAGGGTACATGGATGTATGCTTGTGCCTTTGTTTTGACGCACAGACTGCCTTCCTGCTGAGACGCATTGGGTAGTGAACAGTTGTGTGCAGTGTTCACTGCAGTCTCTGCGGAATAACCACACTTAGACCTTATAACTTTTCAGACTTTCTTTATCAATCTACCAAGATGAAGAAGGCAGGGAGTAAGGCACGTGGTCGTGGAGTTTCTTCAGGGAGAGGACATGGGGATTCTGTGGCTGCTGCGGCCCCCAGTGACACAGCATCCACCAGTTTTCCCCGTGAGCGTTCCTTTATGCGCACTTTTGTAGGAGCTCGGAGTACCCCCCTGCTGCGGGAAGAACAAATTGAAGCCGTTGTTGTTTGGATGTCAGCCAATGCATCGACTTCAATTGCTTCCACCTCCTCTCAGGACCACAGCACTGTTGGGCAACCATCTGTCTCTTCACCGCCTGGCAAATTGCCCAGGCAGTCAGAGAGTTCTGTACAGGAGCCAGCTGAGTGTCTGCTTCTGTTCTCAGAATCTATTGGCTTGCAAACAAGGGCCCAGCCAAGCAGCATTCTGTAATGTGAAGAGGGAGTATGCAGTGATGCGCAACAGCTGTGTCTCTCTGAATCTGAAGAGGCGGGTGAGACAGTGCCGATGGTCAGCACACCGCAGAACGCATCTGATGATGATGAGACCCAGGTGCCAGTTTCTGTTGAGCATGGTGCTGGCCAGACCACCCAACAGCAGGTGTTGGAAGAGGGTAGTGGAGATGAGGTCCAAGACCCAACATGGCATGAGGAACAGGAAGGTGGTGGGAGCAGCTCAGAGGAATAATAATAATATTTATTTATATAGCGCCATCATATTCCGCAGCGCTTTACAGTTTAGCAGTTTCAGAACACAAGTCATAAGTAACAACGTTAACAATACAATAATTTAAGCTAAATAAGTCGCCCCTGCTCGTGACAGCTTACAATGTACAATGAGATGGGGGAGATACAAAGTATAGGTGTTTATATACAATGGTGCATTTACAATGATGTTCCAGCCATCTTAAGGGACTGAGGGATGGAGATAGTGAATGGGCTAGAGACACACACACAGTTACACAGAATACATAGAATGACTTTGATTAGTGAATGTGATAGGCCGCTCTGAACAAATGTGTTTTGAGGGAGCGCCTGAAACCATGCAAATTGTGGATAGTCCTAATTTCTTGGGGTACAGCATTCCAGAGGATTGGCGTAGAGCAGGAGAAGTCTTGGAGTCGGGAGTGGGAGGTACGTATTAGTGCAGAGGTTAGTCGAAAGTCGTTTGCAGAGCGCAGCAGTCGGTTAGGCCGATAGATAGAAATGAGGGAGGAGATGTAGGAGGGGTGCTGCACTGTGGATAGCTTTGTGGCTGAGAACCAGTACTTTGGTTGAAAGCTGGGAGAGGCCTAGAGAAATGGTTAGTGATAGAAGGAAGATAGAGGAAGACATTGCCCCAACGGTACAAACAGGAGGGAGAGTTAGGCTGCAGACTCGGTTGCCTGTAGCCTCCAGTTTGGCACCTGTTCGGAGCAGTTGTCTTCCAAAAGTCAAAACGTGCGCTCCCAGGACTTGCACTGCGTGGTCCTTTTTTCACACACTTGCACATGATATTTGCTATGTGAAATGCAAGCTGTGTAATCAAAAATTAAAAATAGCTAAAAGTGTCAGTCACCTCAATACCACAAATATGTGGAAACATGTGCGGACAAAGCACGTAGTTGAGTTACAAAGACACACTGGAGATGTAGGCCAACCTACAGCAGCACCTACATCTTCAGGTTGTGTTGAAGCCTCTTCATCGAGCTCACACACAGCTGGTTCTGCTTCCTCACAGGATCGCCATGGAAGAACCTCGGCCACTGTTGTCCAGAGACAAACTGTTATTCCACACACAGCAGCAAGTTCCCTGTCATCCTCACACTCCCAGGCCACAAAACAGCCATCGGTAGCACAGGCATGGGATAAAAGACGGCCATACTCCGCAAACCATGCACGAGCACAGGCTCTGAATGCTGGCATTGCAAAACTCCTGTCCCTTGAAATGCTGTGATTCAGGCTGGTGGAGACAGACAGTTTCCGTAACTGAATATCATTGTCAGTCCCACAATACAATGTGCCAAGCCGATTTCATTTCAGCAGGCAAGCCGTCCTGGTCTGCAAAAGCATGTTGAGGGAAAAATTAAACATGCGCTACTAAAAGCCCTCAGTAGCAAGGTCCACCTGACCACCGATGCGTGGACCAGTACCCATTGTTATGATCTGCTACAACCAGTAAGGAAAGAAGGGAATTCTGTCCCTACAATACAACTAAGCTGAATCCCTACGATGTAACGGGGAACCTGATCCTGCGACCAGACCCGCTAAAGTCCTCATCTAGTGTGAATGAAGACCTATAGTTGCGAGGGAGTAATCCCTACAAGATCTAGGGACTGGGAGAAAAGGTGGACACCTCCTAACATAAATTGTAGCATGGATAATTAAACAGAAAAATAAATACTTTGTGATCCTAACATCAAGCAAAACTGACAGATTAAGGCACCTAAGCACCCG
>JARQOD010000010.1:28726062-28842295 GCA_033576555.1 Oophaga sylvatica | reverse complement strand
AGGGGGTTCAGTGGAACGCGGTTTCCAAGCAGGGTTTGCTATCTTTAGCTTAAAAAGTGGTCAGCTATTTGGAATCTGACCTCACAGAGCTGATTTCTGAGGCAAAAGAAACAGCTTTACCGCAGCGCAGAGCTGTGACTTCTGCGTCTGGCAGGACTAGTGCCGGTAGTTGTCGGCGGTCCTTTCGGTCCAGGGGACAACCCTCTGGGGTTTGGGTCGTTCTCTCTTTTTTAATAAAAAAAAAAAAAAAAAAAAAGGGGAATTCTCAGAAATTCCGCATACCCTGGAATCAGAACTTCCATTAAGACAGAAGCTCGCAAAAAAACCCGCTAGGCGGACTGACGTCTGGGTCTCACTCGAGCGCTCTCGAGTGGGGGGTCGTTTACTCCAATTCAAAACCGACTGGGTTTCCTGTGTGTCGGACGCCTGGGTGACACAGGTTGTGTTGGCAGGCTACTTCATAGAGTTTCTTTCTCGACCCCGGACAGTTTTTGCCAATCTCGCATTCCGTCAGAGCCGAACTATTTGCCGCTCTACTACGAGAGGTCGATTCCTTCTGCAGAAGGGTGTGGTGATACCGGTTCCGCAGAGGGCCGGGAAGAGGATTTTTATTCCAACCTCTTTGTGGTTCCCAACAAGGAGGACGTGGTTCTCGACACTGGTGTCGCTTTTGGCGGCACCGCCATTTCCCACTTCTCCTCGCCCGGACCTGTTACCCAGGGGCCCGTTCGTCATCCGGACTTGAAGTCTCTGCATTTGACGGCGTGGTCTTGAGGCCGAAATATTGACCCGTAGAGGTTTTTCAGCCGAAGTCATTGCCACTCTGCGAGCTGCCAGAGGTCCGGCTACTACTAAGATTTATCACAAGACTTGGGAAGCCTTCTTTTCGTGGTGTTCGGGTTCTTCAAAAGGAGGACAAATTTCGCCCTATTCTGGATCTCAAAGATTGAATCGGCATGTCTACACCCGAAAACTCCGCATGGAGTCGCTTCGCTCCGTTGTGGCAGCCCTGTCGCAGAACGTCTTTTTGGTCAATCACATTCGCGACGCTTATTTGCATGTTCCCGTCGGAAGGGCTCACCGGCGCTTCCTTCGTTTTGCCATAGGTCAGGACCATTACCAGTTTGTGGCTCTGCCATTCGGCTTGGCCTCGGCGCCCAGAGTTTTTACAAAAATTCTGGCGCCCCTCATGGCAATTCTTCGAAGACAGGTTCCCTACCTGGCCGATCTTTTGATTGTGGCCTCAAAGGAGGAGGCGGGGACGGCTCGCAATCTATCTCTTCAGCTCCTGGAGGATTTCGGGTGGCTGGTCAATTGGGAGAAGTCGTCTCTGGAACCGTCGCAGTCAATCCTGTTTTTGGGGATGCATTTCGACACGGTACGGACGGTGGTGTCCCTTCCTCCAGACAAGCGGGCATGTCTCTTCCGACATGTACAGATTATGAAGTCTGCGACAGCAATGTCCCTTCGGAAGTGTATGCGCCTTCTGGGTTTGATGGTGGCGTCCATGGAGGCACTTCCGTTTGCCCAATTTCATTCCAGGGCCCTCCAAAGACTCAGTCTGAGTCGTTGGGATCGTTCGCAAGCTTCTCTGGATTGCAGCGTCATCATCTCTCACAGGGTGCGAGAATCCCTAGGATGGTGGTTATGTCCAGGAGCGTTATCCCTGGGGAAATCTTTCCTCCCTCCGAGGTGGTCGGTCATAACCACCGATGCCAGCCTGACGGGGGTGTCTGGAACGATCTTTGGATCCAGGGAGTATGGTCATCGGAAGAGTCTGTTCTACCGATCAACATCCTGGAATTGAGGGCAATTTTTTCTTTTGCCTCCAACACTGGACGGTCCCGTTGAGCGGTCTGCCAGTCCGAGTGCAGACAGACAACGCGACGGCGGTCGTGTATATCAACCACCAAGGCGGGACAAGGAGCTCCAGGCTCATGATGGAGGTGTCTCGGATCCTGCTATGGGCCGAGACCAGGGTTCCAGCCATCTCTGCGATTCACATTCCAGGAGTCCAGAATACCACGGCGGACTTCCTCAGTTGCGAGAAGATGGATCCTGGAGAATGGAGTCTTCATCCGGAAATTTTTGCACTGCTGTGCTCCCGTTGGGGGACTCTCCAAGTGGACTGGATGGCATCCAGGTTCAATGCCAAACTACCGACCTTCATGTCCAGGTACAAGGACCCGAAAGGCTGTGGCGGTGATTGCTCTGGTGGCTCCGTGGGATCATTTCGAGCTAGTCTATGTGTTTCCGCCGATATCTTTACTTCCTCTGGTGCTGCGTCGGATCAGACTGGAGAGAATTCCGGCTATGTTGATAGCCCCGGATTGGGCAGTACGGGCTGGACAAAAGGTTTGGCAGTTAGCACTCTGAAAGGTCAGGTTTCTGCCCTGTCCTTGCTGTTTCGGAAGGCTATCGCCTCGCGTAGGGACGTACGTTCCTTTTTTCGCGGAGTAACCCGTCAGTTTCCACCGCGGAAGGTGCCTGTGTCTCCTTGGCGGCTCAACCTTGTCTTGGAGGCTCTTCAGCATTACCTTTTGAGCCTATGGGTTCTACTAGCCTTTCGTTACTTTCTTGGAAGGTTGCATTCTTAGTGGCGGTAACCTCTTTAAGAAGGGTTTCTGAGTTGGCAGCTCTTTCTTGCTCGCCTCCTTTCCTGGAGTTTTACCCGGATCGAGTAGTGCTTCGCACACGGGGCGACTTTCTACCTAAGGTGGTGTCGCAATTTCATGTTAACCAGGATATTGTATTGCCCTAGGAATGCAAAGGAACAGGACTTGCACAAATTGGATTTAGTGCGGGCCTTGAAGTTCTATTTGTCTGTTACTCAAGGTTTTCGGAAGTCAGATTCTCTGTTTGTGAAGGCTTACCGACTTAAAGGCGAACCTTGCCCGATTAAGATTCGAGCTCACTCCACGAGGGCTGTGGCTTCATCGTGGGCCTTTCATCAAGGGGCTTCGGCAGCTCAGTTCTGCCGAACGGCGACCTGGCGTTCCGTCCACACATTTACAAAGTTTTATAAGGTGGACGTCAGTGCTTCCGCTGATGTGGCCTTAGGACGTAGGGTCCTGCAGGCAGCGGTAATTTAAAGTTTTTAGTTAACTTGTATTTGGCGCCTGTTGCACATTTATCTAGGTTGTTGGGTTTCTGCCTATTTTGGTTTTTTCCCACCCTAATTTTTGGACTGCTTTGGGACGTCCCACTAGTTATGAACTAGTGTGTCTCCTTTCCTTCCACCTGCTGCAGAAAGACGGATTTTGGTAAGAACTTACCTGTAAAATCTTTTTCAGCGAAGGAAGGAATGGAGACACAGCTCCCTCCCATGGCAGAAGTGTGTTGTTGTATTTACAGATGCAGCGTGACCCTTCTCTGATAGCGATTATCTGGGCTGAAGTCGACGCGCTACGGCTCTGTTCCAGCATTGCCAGCTTATCGCAGTAGTCAGGTTCAGTGAGTACCTGGAACTGTGTGATTTTTTGCCAAATGCATGCATAACCTGTACTCTTATGTTTTTTCTCTGAAGTCCTTCAGAAGGGGTTATGTTGCTCCGCTGGTGATATTGTTCTTCCTTAAGCTTGGGTACGACTGGAGAGCTGAGTAGGAGGAGCCCGAGCTGGAGGGGCCGGTCAACACTCTTTTTAATCTGAGGTGTCAATCCTATCTGGGGCTCCGCCTACCCACTAGTTATGAACTAGTGTGTCTCCTTTCCTTCCTTCGCTGAAAAGGATTTTACAGGTAAGTTCTTACCAAAATCCGTCTTTTGTCCCATAAAGTAAGCATTTGCACCATTACCTTTAGCCACCAAGCATTTGTACCATAAACTGTAATTCTCAAGTGTCTGTGCCATAAACTGTAACTGAGTAGCATATGTACCATAAGCTGCAACTACCAAGCATGTGTGTCAAACAGTAACCATCAATCATCTGTTCCATATACTTTAACTACCAAACATCTGTGCAACATCCTGTAACCACCAAGTGTCTGTGCCATAAACTGTAACTAACTAGCATATGTACCATATGCTGCAACTACCAAGCATGTGTCAAACAGTAACCATCAATCATCTGAGCTTTATGTTGTAATCATCAAGCATTTATAGCATATTCTATAACCACCAAGCATCTGCTCCATATACTTTAACTACCAAACATCTGTGCCACACCTATAACCACCAAGCGTCTGTGCGATGAACTGTAACCACCAAGCAACTGTGCCCTTTACTGTAACTATCAATCGTCTGTACCATAAATTGCAGCCACCGATCATCTCTGTCATAAACTGTAGCTGTCAATCATCCATGCCTTAAACTATAACCACCAAGCATTTGTCCCATATACTGTAACAATCAAGAGTCTGTGTTAATTTACTGTAACCACCAAGTTTCTGCACCATATAGTGTAACCACCAAGAGTCTGTGCCATATACTGTAACCACTAAGAGTCTGTCGTTTACTGTAATCACCAAGTGTTTGCGCCATATAACGGAACTATCAAGTGTCTGTGTCACATACTGTAATCACCAAGTGTCTATGCCAAATACTTTAAGTACCAAGGGTCTGTGCCATATACTGTAACCACCAAGCATCTGTGCCAAATACTGTAAGCACCAAGTGTCTCTGCCATATACTGTAACCACCAAGTGTCTGTGTCACATACTGTAACCACCAAGTATCCATGTCACATACTGTAACCACCAAGTGTTTGTGTCACATACTGTAACCACCAAGCATCTGTGCCAAATACTGTAAGCACCAAGTGTCTCTGCCATATACTGTAACCACCAAGTGTTTGTGTCACATACTGTAAGCACCAAGTGTCTGTGTCAGATACTGTAACCATCAAGTGTCTGGGCTATATACTGTAACCACCAAGCATCTGTGCGAATGAATTGTCAAGCTAAGTGCCATAGGCTGTATCCTTTAGGCTCTGTGCCACTTTTGTAGTAAATATATGGTTGTTTTCTACCACAACTGAGTATGCTTAAGTCTTCGATCCATACACATGTGGGGTACTGTGGGCTAAAAAACAACGACCCTCTTGCATACATGTATCGTTTTTGAGATGGAAATCAAGCGCTGACTGTGATAAAGAGTCTTGCCGGAGTAATTCTCACACTTTAAAACTGACTTTCAATTGCCTTTCCTTTTAATGAAAATAACTTTCTTTTTCTCGTCAGATATTCTACAGACAAATTATGCATAAAATTTGAGCAGCAGCAATAACAATAAAAGCAAGCAGACATTATTGTATTTCTTCAAGTGTAGATTACATAACTTCTAAACATTGGAATGCGGCACAAAATCTCGAAAAATTTAATAGAATTTGCAGTAAGCGTGATGGATTTTTTTTATATATATATTTTTTTTGCACAAGTTAATAGCATTAGACTAGAGAAATGTTTTCCTGGTACGGCAATAACATTTTTTTTTTCTCCTCTCTACTTCTTTTATTTTCAAGTGCGCTAAAGATTTTACCATCAGGGCTGGTAAGAATTATCAGCACAGTTAATTAGCGAGCTTATCGAGTGTCTTCTTAGTGAAATACTTTCATGCTGTTCGAAGTGATTGAGCTGTTCCGAGAAGGTCTAAAAGGCTTGGATAAAGTAAAAACATAAAAAATCAGTCAACTTTTCTTACTATTCTCAAATTAGCATCCGCACAACCGTAGGGAACGGTGGTTGACGTGACAGCTATAGCTGAAAAAAGCCTACAAAATCTCGATAAGATGTTGGACGCCTGCCAACGTCGACAGATCTACCTTGAAATCCCGAGCACTGGACAATATTAGGATATAAAGACTGGAAGATTCTCTGTTCTTTGTATCACAGGTGTTCATGAAAGCTGCGCCATAAATCTGAAGATTACACCGGCGCCATGTGCTACGTATCACTCATCCCCTCATTGTAGTCATCTGGAATGAATAAGTCACAGGAAATTCGGGAAAAAGGCGAAAAAAATTGCTTTAAAAAAAGTTGATTGTTTATTTCTCTTGACGGAAGAGTCGTGAAAGCGGAAATTATTCTAATTGAGACACATTTAGTTGAAAGGAGACAAATGAAGCTGCTGGTGGATTCTTTTTTCTTTGCCAGAGTTTCTGAAATGAAAGAATCATCCATTTTAAGGACAGTCCGATTATCTCTGGAAGTTTTGATTGACAGCACAAAACATCCGGAGGATAATGGAAGTTTTGGAAAGCATCTTTTTTTTTGCATATCGGCTGTTGTGTTTGGCAGTCAGCACTTTCCTGGTGGAAAAAAAATGTAGGATGAGACATAGAGAAAGAAGCATTTGACAGAAATGATCATTAAATGGACTTTCCAGTAGGTCACAGTGACGGGGTCCTAGTTCTGGAGCATAGAGGCTAGACTATGCAACATATCCAAAGGCTCCATTACTTTGCACCACCTTCTTGTAGCCAGAATGGACGGTTGCTCTGTATAAGTGTCTCTTACGTCAGAGGACTCAAGCCTTCGTTGGGTGTAACTAAAGATTTCTTTGGGGAAAATCAGCTATTGTTTTGAGGGTGCTTGCCATAGCGGCATTCATAATGATTTGACTCTGACTTAAGGTGAGACTTGACTTGAGGTCTCATGTATGGAGCCCAAATGTATCCATAACTGTTATGGGTCTGCAACTCAGGAGAGCGGGGGGGAGAAGCTGACCCTGCACTAGGACTAAGCTCAATCACTACGATGGAGCGGGTGACCTATTCCCTACGAATAGACCCACCGACGATCTTAGTTTAGACTCAAGCGAAGACCTAAAGATGGGGGGAAGGGAATCCCTGAAAGACCTAGGGACTGGGAACAAAAACAGGTGACCTCTAGCAAGGAAATAGAGGAAGCTGCAGAAACAAAAGGAAAAAAACAAAAAAGACTAAGCAAGCAGAACTAAAGATCCCAGAACTGCACAAAGTATAACACAAAGCTATCAAAGCTCCAAGCCAGAACTCAAGCAGATTAACACTGATGTCCAGCAAGGACTGGGAGGCAGGTGCAGGGTAATAAAGGGTGATACAATCACCTGACCAACGACAAGCCCAGCACCAGGGGAAAAAAGACCAGCAGCCAGAAACCACAACAAGATGACAGATGGTCAAACTAAATATATTCTAACAATAACTCCAAGAGATTTCAACAGAGAAAGCCATGTACTTTAAAGGAAAAGCCCGAGAGATTACTCTTCTTCCAAATACCTGGCTTCCAAGAGGTGTGACCCTGAGCTTTTGTATGTCTTAAATGTCTAAAGAAGGAACCTCCTTAAAGAAGCACTCCTCCTCCTCCCCTCAATGTTTTCATCTTAATATATTGCAGTCATCATATAATGTAGCAATGTGTACTTACAATTGCTCATTTTGCTTTTCTACCCAGTTAATTCTTCTCTTTTCTCTGCGCTATGTAGAAACAGGACATCTCTTGTCCCTGCATTTATCATCCCCTTCTTCAACTCCTGACACGGCTGCTCTGCTCCTCTCCCTGCCAGGGACTTTTGCAGTGACTAATGACTCATACAGTGAAAATTGATCTCCGTTTTTTGTATAGAGCTTAGAAGGATTCAACTAGTCAGTTTTTAATCATGTGATGTCATAGATCTAATGGGAAGCAGAATAATTAACTGGGTAAAAGGACAAAATAAGTAATTGTAATTACACAGTGCTATATAATATGATGACTGCAATATATTAAGAGGATAAAAACTTTGATGAGAGTACTACTTTAATGAGATGACAGGCTATTTGACACAAAAAAGGAATTCAAAGGGGATTCTCCAAGAAAGTTGTAAAACTACCCCCGCTATGTAATCCAAATGGCAGCCCAATTCAAGGGTCAGGATGGACTGCAGTCTGAAGGAACACAGCTCTGTAGACCTGCGTCTTAACTGACAGAGGAACTGCATCATCAGCACACATATGGAAGCTGAAAGGAGATAATATAAATCTTCTCCACACCAGACTGCGCCCAGAGGACAGAGGCTAGAGATAAAATTCATTGTGCTCAATCAGCTAAGCAGAAGATTTAATTCTTCACCTGTTACAGCCCTTCTTTGGAAGATCCAGTATGTGTGATTATGATTCCGATCCTCTGGCAGTTGAGACATAGGTCCCAGGAGCTGTGTTTCTTCAGACTGCAGTCTACCCTCTCCTATGATTATGGCAGGTTGCCATTTGAATTATGTGACAGGGACCATTTTATTACATTTTTGCAAAAAAAAACAATTCACCATTGCAATCAACAGGTGGCAGTAATGCATTAAATTATATATTTAAACAAAGAAATATAGTGCAAGGGCATCATAAGTAATTCATAACATATTACAGAAATAAATCACCCACCAAGCTGAGACTTGATGTCACAAAATACTTTTAATGCTATACCACTAGTGTTGAGCGATACTTTCCGATATCCAAAAGTATCGGAATCGGAATGGTATCGCCGATATCACTAAAATATCGGCGATACCCGATACCGATACTGGAAATCCAATGTAAGTCTATGGGAACAAAATATCGGAATTAAAAAAACCCCATTCTTGCCTTGTAAACACTAAATATACACACATAGAATACATATATATATATATGTCATTGTGACATATATATATACATATATTTATAGTTTATACACTTCTACATAGTAAAATAGCCTCTGATTCAATTGCGGGTAAAGTCGGCTTTTGTGAAAAGACAGAAGCACCCGACATGAAATGACACTTGGTTTACATAGAGTTAACCATGTCTTTTCATGTAGTTTGATATCTGATTTGCAAAAACAATTACATGAGTGTAAGTGTGCAAAATTTCACACCTGTAGGGGTTAATTAAAGGTGTAAATTCGTTGTAAAAAAAAGGACTTTTTTGCTACGAATTTACACCTTTAATTAACCCCTACAGGTGTGAAATTTTGCACACTTACACTCATGTAATTGTTTGTGCAAATCAGATATCAAACTACATGAAAAGACATGGTTAACTCTATGTAAACCAAGTGTCATTTCATGTCGGGTTCTGCATTTTCACAAAAGCCGGCAATTGAATTAGCGGCTATTATACTATGTAGAAGTGTATGAACTATAAATATAATATATATATATATGTGTCACAAATTCAATGACATGTATATATATATATGAGGTGTAAAATTGCTGGAAAAAAATGCGTGGGCTCCCGCCCTATTTTCGCAACCAGACAGACAAAGCCAGTGAGTGGGGGCAGATAATAATAGCCCAGAGAGGGACCATTTTTTTGGCCCCCCCCCCGGCTACTAACATCTGCCCCCAGACACCCCAGAAAGGGCAAATCTCTAATTAGATTTGCCCTTTCTGGCACTTTGCCCGTCTATTCCCATTGCCCTGTAGCGGTGGCGAATGGGTTAATAAGGGGTTAAAATGACCTTGCAATTGAAAGGTCACTTTAAGCCAGGTTAATAATTGAGAGCTGTCAATTAGACAACTATCAATTATTAATCCTATTGTATGAAAGAAAAATCAAACACACACACTTTAATAAAAAAGAAGTTTAATGAAATAATCACACAGTTTTTGACCATATTTTATTTTACTGCTAAAACCATTTCCTGTAATAAAAATAAAATAATAAAGCAAAATTATTCTTACCAATCCGATGCACAGTCAGGTCCCACGGTGTAATCCTTCAGAAAGGGTTAATGTTTACTGCAGGGACCGCAGCTAATGCTGCAGCCTCACAGTAAACCCCCAAATGAATGAGCTCCTCTCCTGGCTGACAGGAGAGGAAGTGGAAAGCTTAATTGATTGCTTTCCACTTTCACTTCAGGTCAGCCAGGGACACCATCAGTGACGTCAGAGGGAACTGATTAACAAAAATAGGGGTTCCCTTCGAAAAAAAATTGGCGTGGGGTCCCCCCTATTTTTGTTAACCAGCCAGATGAAGCAGACCGCTGAGGCCTGGATTTTCAGGCTGTTAAGGAGCCAAGATCCATGGACCTTGCCAGCCTGATAATACCAGGCAACAGCAGTCTGCATATCTTGGCTGATTAACAAAAATAGGGGATCCCCTCGAAAAAAATTGGCGTGGGGTCCCCCCTATTTTTGTTAACCAGCCAGATGAAGCAGACCGCTGAGGCCTGGATTTTCAGGCTGTTAAGGAGCCAAGATCCATGGACCTTGCCAGCCTGATAATACCAGGCCACAGCAGTCTGCATATCTTGGCTGATTAACAAAAATAGGGATCCCCTCGAAAAAAATTGGCGTGGGGTCCCCCCTATTTTTGTTAACCAGCCAGATGAAGCAGACCGCTGAGGCCTGGTTTTTCAGGCTGGTAAGGATCCAATATCCATGGACCTTGCAAGCCTGATAATACCAGGCCACAGCAGTCTGCTTAGCTTGGCTGGTTAACAAAAATAGGGGATCCCCTCGAAAAAAAAAACGGCGTGGGGATCCCCCCTATTTTTGTTAACCAGCCAAGTAAAATGCAGACTGCTGCGGCCTGGTATTAAAAGACTGTCAAGGCCCATGGATATTGGCCCTCAACAGCCTGATAATACCAGGCTACAGCAGCCCCACATTTGGCGCATCAAAAGATGTGCCAATTGTGGCACTTTACCCGGCTCTTCCCACTTGCCCTGTAGCGGTGGCAAGCGGGGTAATAAGGGGTTAATGTCACCGTTGATTGCACGGTGACAATAAGCCCGGTTAATAATGGAGAGGTGTCAATAAGACACCGATCCATTATTAATCCCAAAGTTATTAAATGTATAAAAAAAGACACAGCAAGAAAAAAGTCTTTTAATGAAATAAAAGAGACAACACAGTTTTCATTTTTTTTATTACTCTCTCATTCCTGCGACGCCATCGATCTCCTGTAAAAAAAGAAAAAAAACAAACCAACAGTATACCACCTGTCCGACGCAGTCCATAGTAACGACTGTCCCACGACGATCCAGCTCTGCTACATCGGAATGACAGGCAGAGTGTCACGCTGTCTAATGATATGTATACAATGTCAGTAAACTATTAATACAGGAACAACACTCTATACAACAACTAGTATAGCAACATCAGCATGTAAGTATAGAATAGATTTACCTGACACGATATCTGCTGAACTCAGGGTTAATCTTGAGGACTTGATGAGCTGAAACAGGAAATAGGTGGACCGGGATCTAACCTGACCCTAAACTGGGGTCCTAACTAATCCCTCACCTTGGAGGTACTGATAATGGTTCAGAGGTCCAAGTCTCCAACCTAACCCTGTCTCCTATCAGACCCTGAACCCTGTAATCAGTCCTAAGAAGGATCCTGACTACCACCAAAGGGATATGGGCTGATCTCAGCTAAATACACAGATTAGACATATAAGACAGACAGGATAGCACTCTCTTGCATACACACTCAAACACCAAAGGAACATAAATGGTCTGGGAAATAAACTCTAACCAAGTAGAGCTTAGAACAACTAAGGAGCTCACAACTTAAGTCTATACAGATTCATTCCTATCTGTGGTCTGCATGAAGGTTTCACTGGCAACTCCCCAAGCAGACAACCAGGAATTTAAAGGAAACCAATCAACAAATAATCAATTGCAGCCGGGAGAAACTGCACCCAGTCCCAGCACCGAGCACAGACAGAATTAACTCCCTAGCTGCCAAACACAAAGAAACAGCAGCTCAGCTGTGAGAAGTCAAAATGTGCAACCGCGACGATCTTCGTGGCAATGCACACATGACAGTACCCCCCCTTCTACGAGGGGCCTCCGGACCCTCAGGGCCAGGCCTGCCCGGGTGAGTTCTGTGGAAGGTCCGAACCAAACGATCTGCGTTAACATCAGACGCAGGGACCCACGTCCTCTCCTCTGGACCATACCCCTTCCAATGCACCAAGTACTGAAGGGACCGGCGATTCAGACGTGAGTCAATGATCTTTGATACTTGAAATTCCAAGTTACCATTGACCAACACAGGAGGAGGAGGTAGAGGTGACGGTATGACTGGTGCCACATACCTTTTAAGTAATGACTTGTGGAACACATTATGAATTTTAAACGTAGGAGGGAGGTCCAGACGAAATGCCACAGGATTAATTATGGAACTGATCCTGTACGGCCCGATGAATCTGGGACCCAGTTTCCAGGAGGGCACTTTAAGTTTTATATTCCTGGTAGACAACCATACCAGATCGTTCACATTCAGATCTGGACCAGAAACTCTCCTCCTATCAGCCATACGTTTGTAACGGTTCCCCATCGCACTCAGATTATTCAATACACCTCTCCACACAGAAGCAAGTGACGACGAGAAACGCTCCTCCTCAGGAACCCCAGAAGGGCCCCCCCCATTGAAAGTACAAAACTGGGGATGAAAACCATATGCCCCAAAAAACGGGGACTTACCAGTGGACTCGCTCCGCCTGTTGTTAAGAGCGAACTCTGCCAGAGGCAAGAAAGAAGACCAGTCCTCTTGGTTCTCTGAGACAAAACACCGGAGATATGTCTCTAAGATCTGATTCAGACGCTCTGTCTGACCATTGGTCTGCGGATGAAAAGCCGAGGAAAATGACAATTGCATCCCCCGACGTAAACAAAATGCCCTCCAAAATTTGGACACAAACTGAGACCCCCTATCTGACACCACATCAGAAGGCAACCCATGAAGTCTAATGATCTCCCTAATGAACACCTGCGCCAGAGTTTTAGCATTAGGGAGTGCAGGAAGAGCAACGAAATGTGCCATCTTACTGAACCTGTCAACAACCACCAGTATGACAGTATTCCCTGACGACGGAGGAAGGTCCGTAATGAAGTCCATAGATAAATGAGTCCATGGACGCTCCGGAAGTTTCAAGGGTAAAAGGGTCCCAGATGGACGGGTATGAGGGGTTTTAGAGCGAGCACACACCCCACATGACGCGACAAAAGTTATAACATCTTTATTAGCATTAGGCCACTAAAACCAGCGAGAAAGGAGATCTAAAGTAGCCTTACTCCCTGGATGTCCTGCTAGAGCAGAATTATGATGTGCCTCAATAACCTTTTGTCTCAACAGATTTGGGACAAACAGTCTCCCTGGAGGTCCTGCAGGGGCGTCCCCCTGAGCCTCTAACACCTCCTCCTCAAGCTCAGAAAATACAGCCAACACTACCACCCCCTCCTGAAGGATAGGACTCGGGTCATCCGTTTTCCCGGCCCCTGGGAAACTGCGAGACAAGGCATCAGCCTTTACATTCTTAGACCCGGGCGATAAGTGACGACAAAATTAAACCTGGTAAAAAACAACGACCATCGAGCTTGTCTGGAATTCAGACGCTTAGCGGATTCCAAATACAACAGGTTCTTGTGATCAGTAATAACGGTAACCGGGTGGACTGCCCCCTCCAAAAAGTGACGCCATTCTTCAAAAGCTAACTTAATGGCCAAAAGTTCCCTATTGCCGATATCATAATTCCTTTCGGCGGATGACAATTTCTTAGAAAAGAAAGCGCACGGATGCCATTTACCAGGGGACGGACCCTGGGACAATATAGCACCCACCCCTACGTCAGACGCATCCACCTCCACAATGAACGGCTGAGATGCATCTGGTTGGATGAGAACGGGTGCCGAAGCAAAACATTTCTTCAAAGAGGAAAAAGCTTGGCAAGCTTTGTCCGACCATTTAGAAAAATCCGTCCCTTTTCTTGTCATGTCAGTGAGAGGTTTGACGACAGATGAGAAATTACAAATAAATTTCCGGTAGTAGTTAGCAAACCCCAAAAAACGCTGCAGAGCCTTAAGATCCCCTGGCTGATCCCATTCAAGCACTGCTCTCACCTTTTCAGGGTCCATACGGAAACCGGAGGCTGACACCAAAAAACCCAAAAACTGAAGTTCCTGTACGGCAAATACACACTTCTCCAGTTTGGCGTATAATTTATTGTCTCGCAAGATCTGCAACACCTGTCTCACATGCTCCTGATGAGACACAAGATCTGGCGAGTAAATTAAAATGTCGTCCAAATATACAACCACAAACAGCCCCACAAGGTGACGAAAAATGTCATTAACAAAATGTTGGAATACTGCTGGTGCAGTAGTCAGACCAAAAGGCATGACTAGGTTCTCATAATGTCCCTCCGGCGTGTTAAACGCCGTTTTCCACTCATCCCCCTCTTTTATCCTAATCAGATTATACGCCCCCTGAGATCCAATTTAGAAAACCATTTGGCGCCAACAATTTGATTGAAGAGATCAGGAATCAGAGGGAGTGGATACGGATCTCGAACAGTAATCCGATTAAGTTCGCGGAAATCCAAGCAAGGGCGTAGGCCTCCATCTTTCTTCTTCACAAAGAAGAACCCCGCGGCTACTGGGGAAGATGAAGGTCTAATATGCCCTTTGGCCAGACTTTCAGAAATATAATCTTTCATAGCCTGCCTCTCAGGACCAGAAAGATTATACAACCTAGCTTTAGGCAACTTAGCATCAGGAAGGAGATTAATAGAGCAGTCATACACGCGATGAGGAGGCAACTCCTGACACCCCTCCTCAGAGAAAACATCCCCAAAATCCTCCAAAAAAGGAGGCAATGTACTAGGCACGACCGCACTGATGACTGTGTTCATGCAGTTGCTTTTGCAAAACTCACCCCATTGGCTTATTTCTCTGGACTGCCAATTAATCACAGGGTTATGTTTAACCAGCCAAGGAAGTCCCAACACAATGGGAGTAGGTAGACCCTCCAACACATAACAAGATAATTGTTCCCTATGTATTGCCCCTACCCGAAGGTCAATGTTATGAACCTCATGAACAAAGCTACCTTGGCCGAGAGGCCTGGCGTCAATGGAGAATATAGGGATCGGTTTGACCAATACACTCAGATGCATACCTTGAGCCTGAGCAAACTGAGCATCAACCAGATTAGCCCCGGAACCACTATCAAGAAGAACAGACAATCTCTCCACTCTCGTACCAACTACCACCTCCACTGGTACAAGGAACTGAGAAGAACTGGCAGATGAAATACATACTCCCAGGTTGTCGTCCACCACACAACCTGGGATTAACAGTTTTCCGGCGACTTTTGGCTCAACAAGGCACGGGATGGACATTCTCCAACAAAATGTCCCTCTTTCCCGCAGAAAAAACATCTTCTAGTCCTGCGGCGTACTGCCAATCCCCTCCTACGAAAAGATGTCCCTCCCAACTGCATAGGCTCATCCGAACAGACAAGGGGAACCTCAACATAAGGGACTTTAGTGGTAGGTGGAGAAACAACAGGAGTGGGGTTACCTCACCCCTCTCCCGAAGCCGTCTATCAGTACGGATAGCTAAGGCCATAGCAGCCTCCAGAGAAGGAGGAGACTCATACTGAGCCAAAACGTCTTTTAATTTATCAGAAAGCCCATGACAAAACTGGCTCCTAAGAGCTGGGTCATTCCACTGAGTATCTGTGGCCCATCTACGAAACTCAGAAGCAAATTCCTCTGCCGGACGATCTCCCTGCTGTATCTTACGTAATTTTGTCTCAGCAAGAGAGACCCGATCTGGGTCATCATATACCAATCCCAGGGCAGTAAAAAATTGATCCACAGACAGTAGAGCCGGGGATCCCGGAGGAAGGGAAAATGCCCAGGATTGAGGGTCCCCTTGCAGAAGTGAGATAACAATTCCCACTCTCTGCTCCTCACTCCCTGATGATTGAGGCCGAAGCCGAAAATACAATTTACATGCCTCCCGGAAGGTGAAAAATTTGTCTCGCCCACCAGTGAACCTGTCCAGGAGAGCAACCTTAGGTTCAACTCTGGTTTGCTCCAGGGGAGACAAAACTTTGGACTTAATGTCCGTCAGCTCCATGGATAATCCCTGCAACTGCAGAGCCAGCTGGGCTACTGGATCCATGGTAACTGGAGATAATTTTTATGGCCAGTGAAAATGTCACGCTGTCTAATGATATGTATACAATGTCAGTAAACTATTAATACAGGAACAACACTCTATACAACAACTAGTATAGCAACATCAGCATGTAAGTATAGAATAGATTTACCTGACACGATATCTGCTGAACTCAGGGTTAATCTTGAGGACTTGATGAGCTGAAACAGGAAAGAGGTGGACCGGGATCTAACCTGACCCTAAACTGGGGTCCTAACTAATCCCTCACCTTGGAGGTACTGATAATGGTTCAGAGGTCCAAGTCTCCAACCTAACCCTGTCTCCTATCAGACCCTGAACCCTGTAATCAGTCCTAAGAAGGATCCTGACTACCACCAAAGGGATATGGGCTGATCTTAGCTAAATACACAGATTAGACATATAAGACAGACAGGATAGCACTCTCTTGCATACACACTCAAACACCAAAGGAACATAAATGGTCTGGGAAATAAACTCTAACCAAGTTGAGCTTAGAACAACTAAGGAGCTCACAACTAAAGTCTATACAGATTCATTCCTATCTGTGGTCTGTATGAAGGATTTCACTGGCAACTCCCCAAGCAGACAACCAGGAATTTAAAGGAAACCAATCAACAAATAATCAATTGCAGCCTGGAGAAACTGCACCCAGTCCCAGCACCGAGCACAGACAGAATTAACTCCCTAGCTGCCAAACACAAAGAAACAGCAGCTCAGCTGTGAGAAGTCAAAATGTGCAACCGCGACGATCTTCGTGGCAATGCACACATGACACAGAGCCTGTCATCGCGACGCAGCACAGCTGATTACCTGCTTCTCCGGCGGTGACGTCATCGGACTGACTGCTTTACGGCCGGGATTACCCAGCAGTCACTGCAGTTATCGCGAGAAACTGCATGTGACCGCCGGGGAAAGATGATGGCGGCCATGAAGCAGTCCGGGATGTGACCGCCGGAGATCTTCTGCCGGGTAAGTGCCGCTGACTCCTGACAGACCCGACCGACGGACACTGACAGTGACAAACCCGACCGACGGACACTGACAGTGACAGTGACAAATCCGATTCCGGTATCCGATATGATGAAAATATCGGAACTCGGAATCGGAATTCCGATACAGCCAATATCGGCCGATACCCGATATTTGCAGTATCGGAATGCTCAACCCTATATACCACTGTTCCAACTCTGATTCATGTTTAACAGTCAGCTTCTTCAAGTGCTTTGGCACAAATTAATGCTATCTTGGATATTTTTTTTTTACTTTTGATGCATGCAAGAGATTAGGTCAAATCCTCTTTACTCACCCTCCCCGGGTCCAGCGCAGAGTTGACAGTGTTGCAACCAATAACTGAGCTCAGCGTCTCTTTGCAATTTGCATCCAAAAAGTAAAGGTATGGAAGGATACTTCTTTACCTCATTAGGCTTACACTTAGTTCTCATAGGAAATGCTGAAATTTCAAGCTCAAATTGCAAACTTAGCTCTGCTACATCTGCCATAAAAATGTGCACATGAATACTTTTGCTGTCCAAGTCAATTGAGGTTGATGCTTTCCATGATTTCTCTTCCGGGCAAATATAACGACCTTCATTCAAACACACTCTCCGGTTGGCATTTAGTTAGTGAATGTCTCCCAGCTCATCTCCATATAAGACTATGTGACCACCACTGAGATATTCTGCTTTAAAGCCGTTACTTCGTCTGGTATATGGGATTTGTAAACGAGCTTGACATTGAAATATTACCTGCCACTTTCTGCTTTCCTTTAAAGATGCCAACAGTTCAGCTACAACAGGTTGCGGAATAATAAAAAAAAAATATCAGGAAAAAAAAAATGATCAAATCGGAACGTAACCGCTTATTACCCACGAAAAAATGAGGAACATTGAAACAGAAATGAGGGAACTAATAATGTGATCCCCAAGTAAGAGTGTGGGACTGAAATGAGGGGTGTGACATTACCTGCATTGATTAAAAAAAAACATAATTTTGTGATATCCTGTTGTAAGATAGTTACGTTATATGTTGTCTATACTTGGCCACCTGGTGGTTGTGTGATGTATTGCAGCCTCTTGTGAGATTGTGTTGAGTTGATATTGTGAAAAATTCTTACAAAAATTTGCAAAACTGTAAGGGTAGATGCATTTTGTGTAGCAGTGTCATATAACAGATGTTTTGCATCAAGAGAACTCACTTAGTAAAGTTAGAGGCTTTACTACTACATAGTTCAGCCCCTTATACCGGACATATAATATACCGGACATATAATATACCTGACATATTATACATACAATAATTATACTGCAAGAAATCTAGTATCAACAAGTAACAAAGATCAGAAAGGACCCTTTATTATGAGTTTTGCCACCCAGGACAGATTTGATGCTTCTGTTTTCGGAATCCTTTGAATAATCTCTCACATAAACAAAGGCGAGAGGTCTAACCAGAACTGTTCCCCCAAGGACTGTCCAAGGGTTTAGTACTTGGCCTTCCTCTTTGGTACCTTAACCCTTGTTGTCTATGTAGTAGTGAAGCAATTATTACTGACCTACCTCAGCTTCCTTCACCTACAACCTGCTCCCGCTGTGCTAGTTAATATGGTAATCCAGCATGCATCTCCAATATCATCATACAAGGGCTTTTTTTGCTTGCTCGAATGGCTGCACACCATCTGAGTATTCAGGTAGTAGTGGATTCTTTACAGGAGTTAAGCCTCTCTTTCCACTCGGCTTTGCTCCAGCAAGGTAACTTCACAGCTCCTCCTGACTAGCATCTACTTCCTAGCTCAAATCTGCTATTCCTTGTGATTTTGCACCTTTAACTCTGCTAACAAGGTACCAGATATCCTACTTGTTTCTACTATTCCTGGTATTGTTTGCAAATTCAACTCAACTCTCAAAGTTTCTGATACCCAAAACTTTTCTGCTATTCCTGGTGCTGTTTGCACTCTCAGCCCTGCTATCAAAGTACCCGGTAACCAACTTATCTCTGCTATTCCTGGTGCTATTCACCCTCTTAACTGTGCTGAATATAGGTACCATTTAACTAACTTATCTCTCCTAATTCTGGTGGTGTCCACACTCTCATTCTCAACTGTACTGAATCAAGATACCTGATTACTGCACTCCTACATCAAGGTGCCAGATTATCTACACAACTCTTTTGTCCCTGTATGATACCGCATGCCTGCCAAATTCCCTACGCGTCTCTAATGTTCCTGTATGATACTACACTCCTGCAGCAAGGTGCCAAATTCCCTACACATTTATAATGTCTCAGTATGATACTGCACTCCTGCAGCAAGGAGCCAAATTCCCTACACATCTCTAATGCCTCAGTATGATACTGCACTATTGCAGCAGCAAGGTGCCAAATTCCCTACACATCTCTAATGCCTCAGAATGATACTGCACTCCTGCAGCAAGGTGCCAGATTTCCTATGCATCTCTAATGTTCCTGTATGATACCGCACGCCTGCCAAATTCCCTACACATCTCTAATGTTCCTGTATGATACTGCACTCCTGCAGCAAGGTGCCAAATTCCCTACACATTTATAATGTCTCAGTATGATACTGCACTCCTTCAGCAAGGTGCCAGATTCCCTACGCATCTCTAATGTTCCCGTATAATACTGCACTCCTGCAGCAAGGTGCCAAATTCCCTACACATCTCTAATGCCTCAGTATGATACTGCACTCTTGCAGCAGCAGGGTGCCAAATTCCCTACACATCTCTAATGCCTCAGTATGATACTGCACTCCTGCAGTAAGGTGCCAAATTCCCTACACATCTCTAATGCCTCAGTATGATACTGCACTCCTGCAGCAAGGTGCCAGATTCCCTACGCATCTCTAATGTTCCCGTATAATACTGCACTCCTGCAGCAAGGTGCCAAATTCCCTACTCATCTCTAATGTCTCAGTATGATACTGCACTCCTTCAGCAAGGTGCCAGATTCCCTACGCATCTCTAATGTTCCCGTATAATACTGCACTCCTGCAGCAAGGTGCCAAATTCCCTACTCATCTCTAATGCCTCAGTATGATACTGCACTCCTGCAGCAAGGTGCCGATTCCCTACTCATCTCTAATGCCTCAGTATGATACTGCACTCCTGCAGCAAGGTGCCAGATTTCCTATGCATCTCTAATGTTCCTGTATGATACTGCACTCCTGCAGCAAGGTGCCAGATTCCCTATGCATCTCTAATGCTACTGTATGATACTGCACTCCTGCAGCAAGGTGCCAGATTCCCTACTCATCTCTAATGTTCCTGTACGATGATGCACTCCTGCAGCAAGGTGCCAGATTCCCTACACATCTCTAATGTTCCTGTATGATACTGCACTCCTTCAGCAAGGTGCCAGATTCCCTACATAACTCTACTGTTCCACACTCTTGGAGACAGATTACTTACACAACTCTGCTCTGGTGGACACAGACTGAAAAGGGGCCTTGGGCAGGAACAGTAAAGTATATGGGCCCTTTGAAGTCCAGTAGCTCATCATAATGCACAATTCCATTTGTTTTAGAGGTGGAAATGGGCCCCCTTACCTCTTGGGCCTCTGCTCGGCTGCACAGATTGCACGAATGATATGTCCGCCCCTGTAACTATGATATCTCTGTGTGCTATCACCATCTTGTAGCAAGATACCAGATTGCCTATCCAGCTCTGCTGTTCCTGTGTTGTCCATACATTTGGCTCTGCCATCCTGAATATCTAGTTCTACTGGCCTTTGTTGTTCCCCATGCCGTCGGCAAGGTCAGGTCTGCCGTATCAATGCCTCTGGTCCGTGCGGCTCACTCTGACCTGCAGCTTAGCACATCCAACTCACCAGGCGAGACTTAGCAAAAAGACATTAACAAACTGCACGGAATTACAATTTCCAAATACTTTCTATATTTTATGCAAATATTTAATAATTATTATTTCTTTTAAAACGAAAGCAGTATTTTAACCTTTACATTGCTGGAAAAAAAATCCATCGTACTCGGTTCTTTAAAAAAATTATTGAAATTAAAACACGCGAAGAGCTAAAGTCGGTCTGTGAAATTCGTATTCCTCTGATTATAGAAATTAATTACATAAAGTCAAAATTGGAACTTTGTAGCCGCCCCGGTATTCAATTATTATCAGAAAATAATTTTCAAATGTTAAACTAATGTGTTTTATGGACGTAGAAAAATAAAATTAACGGAATCATCACACTTATTATCGGGCCCTAATTTTCAATTTATTGTAGAATTGAAATTACAAGAGATTAATTTGCTAAATTACTTAATTACGATTGACTTTTACTTAGCGGTTTCTTTTTCTAGAATAATTGGCGGGAAGGAGATTTTTTTTTCTTCAATTTTATTAATATAAATGATCAAATAATTACTTAAATTCAATGAACCGGAGGCAAAAAAAAAAGAACATTTATAGTCATTGAGAAATATTTTCTAAGAAAAATATCTAGGAATATACAGTACTTAAAGGAATTCCTTACTGTGGATAATCCAAATTTGCAAGAAGGGTATGGGGGGTCTATTAATAAAAATTTGATTACAAAATCTCCTTATACTGGGACCATTAGTGATCAGCTGTAACCTGAAGAAGCCAGTAAGGTGGTTACATTTTCTATAGTGCCTCCGCAGGGGAAGTCAAGTATTACACTCTGCTACAAGATCAAAATAGATGAGCTACCAGAATCAGCATTTTAGTAGTATGTGGCTCTCCATAACTACAACTCCCAGCAGGCTTTCAGGTCTTGCTATTATTTTCTTGAGAGCTGGAGAGACAACGTTTTGGAGATCACAGTCCTATATCGCTTTAATAAAGCGGTACATTTTGCCGGTTCAGAAAACTGTGGTTTTATATAGTCCCACCTTCATCATATCCAAAAATGAATACAGACCCCAGGCCAGACCTACTAAACTAATACCGACCGGACTTCCTTGTTGCAGATTTCAGCTTTCAGCAGAATCATTGAAAAGTCAGAAATTGCGAACTAATGAACCGTTTTACTCGAGGCATACAGCAACCTTTATTTCCAACATCGTCAACAACAAGGTTGTGCAATATAGTTTAGAGGAAATTCACACATTAATTTTTTTTTATATTTGAATCCCTCCTAACTATGTATGTAAGGATGTGCAAGTGCATTAAAATACTTACTGATCGCCACCATCACCAGTTTGCAGCGCAGCTCAGCTCCTCTTCTTTGTTAGCTCATGTAGGGACCGCAGTTTGGAGAGTAGGAACTTCTGTCAATCTTAGCCTATGGAGCCTCAGAATGATGCTTCACAGACTTACATTGAAAAAAGAGAATTCCAGTTCACAAACAAACCCATCTGTGAGAGAGTTAGATTACTTTCAGGTCACGTGGCCAGAAGTGGAACAGAGCAACGTTGGAAACGGGAGAAGACGGCAATCTGTGAGTATTTTAATGCACTTGCACATCATAACATACATAATTAGGATGAATTACAAATTGAAAGGTTTGATGGGACTTCCACTATAACAAACTCCAACAGTTAACACTGTGCTCTCTGCTTTCTGCTCAGTGCAGTCCCTCCGGCATAGCCGCAGCTGTTGCTGTTACTCCAACATCTCTGAACCAAACATTCTAAAAATACAGAGCTCATAAAGCGGACCTATTACCGGGTCAAAGAGGGCAGTTTTTATTATTATTTTATTTCATCTCCCCTTAGTCATCCTGCGTTTATTTCTCACAAGCCCTTGGGCCCCTGCCTTATGCCTAGCCAAGCCCTTGGGCCCCGGCCTTATGCCTAGCGAAGCACTTGGGCTTAAATCCACCACAAGGATTCAGAGATATAGTTTTTTTTAAATTTAGTGCTAATTTTTTTGGTCTTTACCAAGAGGGCGTTGATCATGAGTAAAGATGAGCGAATATTTCAATATTCGGTTCAGATTGCAATAGCCGTATTTGCAATATTCGCCAAACATAGCCTAACGCCGTTGGAGTCAATCTGAGTACAGATGAGCAAATATGTTCGGAAATGATCGTCAAATATAAATTCAGCACGAATATGGTACAAAAATGGTAAACTCGGATTCGGCTATTGTTTTCCGAACATATTCGCTCATCTCTAATCATGAGTGATAGTGCAGAGCAGCTTAAAGTCAAGCCCCCGCAGAATCCCATAAACCACACCCCCTAGGAAACGACTATAAAATGTAGCAATAAATTACAAAGCCCTTATCTTTGGAACCATACGGTGGATTTAAAAAAAACAAAACAGAATACTCATGGGAGCAGTGAAATAAAATAAGAAAAAAATAAACAAAAAAATTTAAATCTATAAACCAAGATCAGACCCGAAACAAGACCACTTAAACAAATAAAGACCCCAGAAAAGAAATCCTAATTAATAATTAACGAGTGAAGACCCCCGACCAAACCCCTAAAGACAAAGCCCCAAACTGAATTAATTAATACAAACTCAAGACGAGACCCTAGTTCCCAAGTGCTCTGCATACTCAACTTCTTAAATTCTTGATTCAAACTATACTGGCTAATTAAATACTGACTCCAGATCAAATTTGCCCATGCTCCTGCAGTTCATTTCCCTCCAGGGTGCTGCTACAGACAAAACTGAGAGGTGGCAGATTTGCCAGCTGCTCGGAGAGTCCGGTAGGTGTACCCTCTTTCTAGGAAAGATGAGTACTGTAGGATTCCTATATGGCACTGAATCTTTTGGGCTCCTTCAGGTACCTGGATGAGGGTGCAGATGTCTTAGAAGCACTGAAGGTTTAATTTTAAGACACAGGTGTGTGTCTTGGAAAGCCTTATACAGAGAGCACGGACAGACAACTGGGATGCTCGAAACCATATGCAGGTAGAAGTCCAGGAGACCAGGGACATGCAACTTGGATGCTGAAAATCGCAGACAGGAGACATCCAGGAAACCACAGACAGGCAGCAGGGATGATGGAAACTGTAGGCAGGCAGGAGCTGTCCAGGAGACTGCAGGCACGCAGCTGGGATGCTGTTAACTGCAGGAAGGCAGAAAATGTCCAGGAGACCAGGGACAGGCAGCAGGGATGCTGGAAGCTGAAGGCAGGCTGGAGATGTCCAGGAGACTAAAGGCAGGCAGCTGGGATGCTGGAAACTGCAGGAAGTCACTAGATGTCCAGGAGACCACGGACAGGTAGCAGGGAAGCTGGAAACTGTAGGCAGGCAGGAGATGTCCAGGAGACTACAGGCAGGCAGCTGGAATGCTGGAAACTGCAGGAAGGCAGAAGACGTCCAAGTAGACTGTAGGCCGGCATGTGGGAAGCTGGAATCCTCAAGCAAGTGGAAGACATCCAGTAGACTGCATACAGGCCTCAGAGCTGGTCTAGGTGCTTAGAGCAACTCAGAATCTTAGAAACACTGAAGCCTTATTACCAAGACACAGGTGTGTGTCTTGGTAGGATTTTTGCAGGCCCGGGTGGATCGCTCTCATGGGATCACTATGTGCAAAGCCCGACATGGTGCACAACAGAATTTTAGCAGATCAGGGTGAGGGAAGCAAAGCATGTATCCGGTACAGGGTCTGTACAGGTTTAGAAAACCATGGCTGCTTTATTCCAAAAACAGCGCCCCACCTGTCCATAGATTATATCAGGTTCTGTGCTGAGCTCCCCGGCATTCTTGATCTGCCATTGATTTGAGAGTTGCAGTCGCCCTTTACATTTTGATTTAGCCGAGTCACATGTACGGACTCTATAACTACGTCCCTTTTAATGGGACATCTGGCTATATGCAGAGTCTTTTGCAAAACCCTGCGATCAGAAATACCCAATATCCATCCAGTAACCACAAACCCAAAGTAGAAAATGAAAAAAAAAAAAAGACACGAAAGAAAACAAGTCCAGTTAACTTCATCTAATTGCTTTGCTTTGTATAAACCGGGAAGTCAAATTTTGCTGTCTTTAATTGAAGCACTGCGCCCGGCGAGCCAACGTAAAACTCGTTCTACTTTCCCTTAGCACATCATTTAAGAGAAAACAGTGGGGGACACAGAACCTTCAGGATACATGGGGCTTCATGCAAAATCCATTTTACAGTTAATTGAGGATGGAAGAAGACCTATTTTTGGTTATTGCGCTGTACAGGAGGAGGTGGTCTACGGGATACATCTGCGCTAACAGATGCTGAGAAAGTCGCCTGTAATTCTGCAGACGACCGTGACAGGATATGGGTGTAAAAATGCCGCAGTTTAGACAAATATAATTCTGAGCGGCTGCTCCAGCAGAAGGAGACTCGGTTGGTGCAAGATTGGGATTTATTCACTTTTTTACTTTTAAAGAGGTGTCTACAGATTTGAAAAAAAAATATATTAAAGCGATTTTTCTGGGCAGAAAAGTAAAATTGGCAATTACTCTAAGTGACTGCAGATTGACAAATAGAGACAGTGTGCAAAGTGCACACCGTATCTGCAGTCACATGACCACGTTTGTCATTTTCGTTCTCGCTGTCATGTGATCATTAGGCTCCTGAGCTTCTCTCATTAGAACACTGAACACAGAGAAGCGTAGGAGTTAGTTATCTCACTGCGCACTCACACTGCGTGGACTGTGGAATCGTTACAGTGTGCAGATTGCACGCTGCCTCGGTTTGGCACATGGACTGACTGCAGACTTTTCTACTGAGACCAGACAGCCCCTTTTATGTAGTTGCATGAAAAAAATGAAAGGAGCTTTCTATTACATTTGAATATGTAACAGAGAGAGCTGTCACTCCGATGGTCTCGGTCCGGACGAGAAGTGATGATGTGCACTGGTCAGCTGATTGCTGAGGCCACTGATTGGCTGCAAGTGTTTGATGAACTAGAGGTCATCACAAAAGAAGTGGCGATATTCCGACCACAAGACACCAGAAGATTGAGTCCAATGATTGGTGGTAAAGACATCATCATTTCCTCTTTTATTTCTTTCTTTTTTTTCTATTTCTTTCTTTGTTTCTTTCTCTTTTTCTCTTTCTTTCTTTTTTTCTCTTTCTTTCTTTCTTTCATTCTTTCTTTCTTTCATTCTTTCTTTCTTTTCCTTCTTTCTTTATCTTCGCAGGCCACTCAGTGGTCTATTCCGGACACAAAGCTGCAGTGTACTTTTCTTCAGTCACCTGACCACTGAGGTTGGTGATTGGCTACAGTGATCAGGTGACTTTGATGATGCACTGTTCCAGTCAGCTGACTACTGCAGCTAATGACACGCTTCAGCAATGACATGACCAAAGAACAGGACATCATTACTTCCTGTCCCACTGCAGATCGCCATCACTGCTGCCTGTAATGTTTGTGTTCCGGTAGGACAGCCAAGAACTGCTCCTGCTCTATGCTTAATGAGTTGTTGAAAATGAAATTCCCTAATAACTGGTCTAGGTTTAAAGATAAACCTAAGCATTAAAAGTGTTAGGCTCACCATGTGAGGTGGATCCTCCAAGCCTAGGGTCCAGGTGAGTACAAAGGTCATGGGCACTGGTACAGCAAATGCATGTCCCCACAACACAGATAGCTGGGATACTGGAAACTACACTCAGGTGAGACACGTCCAGGAGACCACAGACTGTTTATACAGCAAACAAAAAGGCAGCAACACTCACCTGCCCAGATCTTAGAACAAATGCACTACAGGGTGCAGCCAGCCCATTAAAGCAAGATGTTAGCAGCACAGGTGCAAAATACCAGATCAAACAGCCACTCTCCACATACCCATTCAAGGAGGGCACACCATGCTTACCAGTGTGAACACCCCTCATGCGAGACCAAACGTGCTTGGGCTTGGCTGCACCCCGAAAAATATAGTGCAAAAAATACAAAAATTGTGGGGTGTTAGTTGATATTTTGGACAAAATATGTAAACCTCTGCGGGCTTCTATTGTGCAATTGTATACTGGGCAGTCTCCCCCTCCTTGAATGGGTATGTGGAGAGTGGCTGTTTGATCTAGTATTTTGCACCTGTGCTGCTAACATTTTGCTTTATGGGCTGGCTGCATCCTGTAGTGCATTTGTTCTAAGATCTGGGCAGGTAGTGTTGCTGCCTTTTTGTTTGCTGTATAAATTGAATTTTTGGAGACCTTGAGTATCTTTTTAGTGGCTTTGATGAAAAGACCACAGACAGGCAACAAAGATGCTGGAAACCACTGGCAGGCAGGAGACGTCCAGAAGACCATGGTCAGGCAGCGGAGATGCTGGAAATCACAGGCACAAGATGATCAAGAAACCACGGACAGGCGACTGAGATGCTGGAAACTGTAGGCAGCCGGGAGACATCCAGGAGACCATGGACAGGCAGCTGGGAAGCTGGAAACTGCAGGAAGGCAGAAGACGTCCTGTAGACTACAGGCAGGCATCTGGAAGCTGGAATCCTCAGGCAGGTGGAAGGCATCCAGGAGACTGCAGACAGGCAGCAGAGCTGGTCTAGGTGCTTAAAGCAACTCAGAATCTTAGACACACTGAAGCCTTATAACCAAGACACAGGTTTGTGTCATGTGGGCAGGTGCTTACTTGGGATCACGTCGGGCCATCTGCAAAGCCCGACATGGTGCACAAGAGAATCTAGCAGCTCGTTGTAAGGAAAGCAAAGCACAGATCCAGGACAATAGGGTCTGTACAGGTTTAGAAAACCATGGCTGCTTTATTTTAAAAACTACATCCCCATCTTTCCATAGATTTTGTCAGGTACTGCAGCTTAATTCCCCAGTATTTTTGATGTACCATTGAGTTGAGAGTTGCAGGTCCCCTTTAAATTTGGATTTACCCTAGTCTTGTTAACACAATTTTGATTCAAGCACTTTTTTTTTCAATCCTTTGTGTGAAACTTGGGTCATGCATACTTCCCGGAGAATTAATGGTCCTGTCTTGTGGGTTAAACTGGTTCACAATCCCTGGGCTTTTTCCAAATTTACTTGTGCGGTATCTTTTGTACTTCTCTCAAAATCCCGGTGTCAAATTAAATGGAAGTTTTTTGTATAATATAGCCATCAAATAATTCCAAATGAATATGTTGGATGGAAAATATGCAAAATGGAAAAGGAAGTGCTAGAGCTGCATAATCAAACAGTTAGATAATGAAACTTATGCTAATACCAGAACCTGCGGAAAAAGGGAGTGGGAGAGCAGACAAAGGCGGAAAGACGAGATTGAGAGTAGACACCGGACATTTCCATAAATTTCAGCTAATCTGGAAATACCTATAAAGGCATAACAGTTTACTTGTGGAGCCTCCCTCCTAATAACACTGCGGAAGGTGCAAAATTTAGGATGATACTGTGCAAAAATAGGAAATCAATTTTCAAAAACTCATTTATTTGTTTAAGACTTGGTGGAGCTGCAAAGAGAGGTGTTTTGAAGGTCCATGGACACTGGCAAAGCTCTCTGGGAAAGGGGTATGCAAATTAGATGAGGGACAGGCGCAGAAATCCTCACTGCGCAGACGCCAAATTCTCAGCCCCGCAGTGTGAATACATCATAACACACTGCGGGGCAGGATCTGGGGCGGCCGCTACACGAAGCGCCACCGGTGACGTCGCAAGGAAAGGAGGCGTGGGCCGGAAACAAGAGGGGGATGATTGACACCGCTGAGGACATTGACACAGGGGGAGAAGACATACCTCCCTGACACAATAGAGGTATATCGTACAGATTATAAAAGTGTATATTTCATCGTTCCTAGCGGTCAGAAATATAAGAGCCACCTTCCCAGAATGCAGCCTTAGTGCTGCTGAAGGTGGCTCTTTTACTTAAAAAGGCCCTGGGGGGTGACAGGTTCCCTTTATCACTTTAAAAGGGGTTTTCTACCATTTTTTAAAAACTCATAGTGGGTAGCCATGCCGATCAAACAAGAAAAGGTCACTCCGTAAACCCACGCCATTCTCCATTGCTCCCACTCTTCCAGTCTAGGCCGGACCACAAGTAATGGCATCATGGGCACCGGTGATCTGACTGCTGTGGCCAGTGATTGCTTGCAGAGTCAGTAGAGTACTCCTGGTACATTATCATTTTCGGGCCGTTGGAGCAGCATTCGAGGAATGAGAACATCTTCACTTCTCCTTTTATCAACATGTCTCCGCATTGTGAATGTTTCTTTTGTAAAGAAAATCCTTTAAAAGAGTTTTCCTTCTAACAAAATGCATTTTAATCTATCGATCTTGGAATAATAATAGGTTTCACAATTGGATGTGTTAAAAAATATCTTCCTGTGCTGAGATAACCTTATAAATGTAACCCTTTGATTAATACATTATCTCCAATAGGTGGCACTAGAGAGCCAGGTTTCTTCTTTTTGCCCCATTGAATCTGGGATCAATTACCTATATAAATATAGGACAAAATTCAGAAGAACCTTCTGAGTGTTGACCAAGACCTACTCTGGATCATGAAGAGCCTGGGTTGCTCCAGATTTGATGTTGCTCCAAACAAAGACTCCAAGGGGTCCCGGAGGGAAATCCTAAGGCTACCCCTAGATTAGTCTCATTTAGCAAAGGCTGATATATCGATGACTCCAATAGATGGTAACAAAGCAATAGATGGAAAGTGTGGTCAAATAAGCAAGTGTTAAGGCAAACAGAATTCTTTCAAAACTGTAGATGGGCAAGAAAGTCAGGGCAGAGTAGACAAACTGGGTCAAGAAATCTGGAATAATGTATCTCTTGCTCAAAGAACAGGAGGTTACAAGAAATGTGTTAAAGCAGACGGGTTAGAGGGCATTGGCCAAGGAACTAGTATTTTAGGTCTGAGAGTGAGCAAACACACAGGTGATAGGCACCATCAGTACTGGTGACTCTGGGTATGAAGGCACCATGCACGATAGGTGTGGAGGAAAGCAGAATGTTGGACAGATCCAAGTCAGAGACTGACAAGTGCCTTTATTTCACACTTTCAGATCCGCCAGTTCATTGGGGCTTAGCAAAAAAAAACAAAAAATCAGACATTTGTGGTTGGGAAAGAGTTGGGATATCCCCATAGACATTATATAGTTAGCCGATCCCATCATAATTGTTGAGTTTGTTCAAAATAATAATATTTTTGCCTTCTTCGGACCAATTGTTTAACCCTATATGAGTTATAAGTGTAGTTAAATCTATGGATTATATATTCTTATATTATATATTTTATATTTCATATAATTAATTATATATCATATACATATATATCCAAACACCTATCCATCAACACCGCCAACCCATATATCCATCCACCCACCCTTCCACCCACCAATCAATCCACCCATGCACCCACCCACCCATCCTTTCATCCATCCACCCACCCTTCCACCCATTCATCCATCTACCCACCCATCAATCCACCCATGCACCAACCCACTCATCCTTTCATCCATCCATCCTTCCATTCATCCACTCTTCCATGCATCTATCCACCCACCCATCCATCCATCCAACCACCCACCCGTCATCCTCCCTCCATTCCACCACATCCATCCATCCATCCATCCATTCGTCCATCAATCCATCCATCCATCTATCCACCATCCATCTATCCACTCATCCACCCACCCACCCACCCATCCATCCACCAATTCATCCATCTATTAACCCATCCATCATCCATCCACCCACCTTCCCACCCATCCATCCATTTATCATGGCTCAGTTCTGTCATCTTTCATTGTTGGGCTCCTTGGTTAAATTCACACCAAGTACAACATCTGCAAGGAGTTTGTATGTTCTCTCCGTGTTTACGTAGGTTTTCTCCGAGTTCTCTAGTTTCATTCTACAACCCCAAAGACAAACTGGTAGGAATTTGAGCTTGTGAGCCCCAATGGAGACAGTGATGATGATGTCTGTAAAGTGCTTCATAATATTATTGTGGTATATAAGCGAGTAAAATAAATATCTATAACTTTCATTTTCATATAGAAAACTTACAGTCATGTGAAGGTTAATCCGAAAAATAGAGAAAGCGAAGGTTCAATTATGTTAGGTTAGACGTCGACAGAGAAGTTATTTTCACTTGATGAAGAGCGATATCCAATTATAATGCGATTCCTGCATTGGATCTCATACCGCTAACAGTAGGGATGTCTTTAGACTGAATATTCATTTTTACTCCTATGTCTATAAATATTTTATTATAATGATGGCAACACAAGTCGAGAGAAATTCTTTGCCATTGAAAATTGCTTTCTAATTGTACATTGTATGTGTAGTAAAACTGCGTTGTGGGTGTAGAATAACATAACATTAATAATATTTTGCAGATTGAGTCTGTTTCTAGAATGATATCCTACGTGATAATGCTTCCTCTCCATTGAAGTCATGTACTAAATTATCACTTTTAGGGAAGCCTAGTCCATCACTGTAAAAATGTTTAAAGGGGTGGTCTGAAACGCAAATTAATTTTCATGCAAAATGCCTTTTTCAATGCCATGATCTAATCTTGTTTCTAATATACTACTATTCTCTCACTACACTAACTGCTTTTTACTACTTTTTTTTATGATGCTTTGTTTGAGACTCCTAGTGCATGCTGGGATACTCAAATGAAGCATAATCACCGTCATGAGTGACCTCCGTTTCAGGGGCTGCTCTGCTGAGGGACCGGTGACAGTGCGCTCTCTCGCCAGCTCTGATCTAAAGGAACAAGCTGGCAGCAGAGCGCACTGTCAATGTGTAACAGTGGTGGGAGCTCATGGATTGCGCTACCCGGATTACTCCAGTCCTGAGCATGCGCTAATCTACCTCGAATGATGAAACATGCAAGTCTATATAGAGAATGATTGAGAAAACTATGGTGAAATTCTATGGTAGTGGTTTAGGGTTAAAAAATTAAGTGAGAGGCTACCAATAAGCACTTGGGAGCACCATTGCTCCATCTGTGAGACACTTGTAATTAACACCTTCTTATACAAATTGATTTTCACTGAGCATTTTCCTGGAATACTGCATAATAAATTCAATGTGCACTTGGTGGCTTCTAGAAAAGTTTAGGATTCATAGCTTCTGGCACTAGCAGTTGACACATTGATGTCAGACCTTACGAAAGAAAGGGCAAGATGATTTTCTTATTGTTGTCTGATGATTACCCATGTGCCTGCCATTTCTTGAAATGTTTTTCTAACAACAGAATAAGTGTTAATTCCAACCATTCTTTTCTCCTTAATTTGTGAGACCGCAGTACAGTGAGAAGAGGAAATTCAAACAATCCAGAGCTGTCAATCACCAGTAAATGAGGCAAGGCATGCAACTTGTCAAACTGGCGTACTGAAGCTCTTGGCCACACCGAGGGTGCACCGAGCACTTAAATGAGCATATTTGATTAAACTTCAGAACTTCAGTTTCTGCTGAACTGAAAGTGCAGCTTTTATAGGGGCTACATCCCCTACAAGGCTATGTGCTTAGCTTATACTGTCACTTTGGGCTGATAGTCTGTATTCAATGCCCTTGACATCCTTGTCAAAGGCAAAGAAGAGAAACACTCCGTCTGATTCGGAAACACATGTATGAGGCAGAAAGTGAAAATTGTTTTTCAAAGGGCTGTGAAGCGAAATGATGTATTTATTTCTTTTTTTTTGGAAGATGGGCCAAGAATCAGACTTTAATAAAGGAAATCTCGGCAGCGGAGAGACTCACCGAAGCACGCTGATAATGCATCTGCACATTAAAGAATCTCAATCAGCTATTTGTTGGAGGGATGTTTTACGACGGAATTGAGGAGAGGGGGCAGATTTAAGATAATTGGTAATTACTTTTAGATCCAGTGGTTTTTCAAATTAAAATCTTCTTTTATCCGATATAATCCTCCGGCCAGCTACATTGCTTTTATATTTATCACAATGGGTTGAGTCGTCCTGACTATTGCACAGAAGGCTACACCTTAGAAAAAAAATCCATTTTATTTTAATCGAATGGCGCGGAAACAAAAAAAACTTTAATTAAACAACACAAAGAGCATCTGTAGTGCCGTGAATTATCAATTAGGAAATTTAACTCACATCCTCGGATAATAAAGCATGGTGGAGGACATAGGTATTTAGATGGTAATGTGACACATAAAGGTTCGAGTAGGCTCTGTCTTAAAAGAAGTATGCACACATTGGTATAGAATAAAGATATATGGAGAAAATAAAAAAACACAATTCGCTATGTCAAAATGCTCAAACATTTGGACGCGTGTTCATGCAATGGTTTTCCGGTTCTTATCGGAATGTGCACAATGTAGATTCAGTCTGAAGGTGACAAAACTAGGAATTAAGTAATTAGAACAATCCTAGGACCACTCTTTGCTTGTCATCAGAAAGGGATAAAGTGGTCTGACCATCATCTGTAAAGTCGCTCTGTATGTGGTCACCCACCAGCTCTTTAAAGGGTTTCCAAGGACAGGCTTCGACAATCAGGGATATAGAGTTACAAAAGGACTTTGGGTTGAGTCCTAAGAGCAGCTGCTGGCCGGTGGAGAAGGCTGGCAGGAATGTTCAGTTTCTCTGGTCAGAACCAGAATGTACAGAGAACGGACAAACTAGTAACCTAGAAAAATAGTAAGTAAAGGAGCAGAGGTCTGGAACAGGACAAAACCCTGGAATAACCAAAGCTAAGCACAGAGGTATAAACCAAATGAAGAAACACCTATAACTGTCAAGAAGATAGGATCTCAGGAATATACAATATATATAGGGTACAGATCCACCCTAGGTTCAGAAAAATAAGTATTTAAGAACTGAAAAATCTCATAATTCCTGCCTGGGATGGCAATGAAAAGGTCTGTTGGGTTGTTGCTCTGCTTCACCCACAATGAAGGCGCAACGCTGTCCGGCGACTGAAACAGAAACAAAGGAGGCAGGTACTGACATGGCACCACCAAAGTATATTTCTTTACAGTCCATCATTATATCCATATTCTGGGCTGTTCATGTATCATTTATTTTTTGTGATTTTTTTGAGTTTTTTGGATAAAAAAAGCCAGAAAAATCAAAACCAAAACCCTTGACCACCGCCACCATCAGTGTATGAGACCATGGCCAAATTCCACCAGCAGCTGTGGCCAAAATACCCTTTTTCTTGATGAATTCTAAACCCCAGAACCAGGAGAATTTCACAACCCTCTGATCCCAGATCGTTGTTGGAAAAGATGGAAGAAGTTCTGGCAGATTAGAGGCTAATGCAGAAGGACAGTGCAAGAGCCGAAATAATTCAACGTGACTTAGTATGCAGTCAAGCGTCATAAAGGTAATTTCATAGAGATCTAAATTCATTATTTTCTCGGTGCACAAAAACAAATTCTAGCAGTCCGCAGACATTTTCTAAAAGGCTTTAAGGACTTCTGTTAGGAAAATGTATTAACTATGTACAATATCTAATTATGCGTCAACCCACACATTTCTTTATTTATCGTGAAATGAAAGAAACCAGGTGATGTTCTACTTTCCTCTTGGAGAAAGCAATCAATTTTTCATTACACGTTGTTCTATTTTATAATTACACCTAAGTATATTTTGCTTTTGTTGGTGCCATTACATGAAATACATTGTCTGATAATAAGATTCTTTGGCTGGATGGATTAATAAAATAAATGCACTTAGGAAAATAAGAGAAAAAGAGCCGGGTGTAATCATAAACAGAACTGTTCGGAGTATTCATAGAAACAATTAGGTTGGATTTAGGGTTAAAATTGAATTCCGAACAGGTCGTCAATGTAACATCCATTACTTTTGAAACTCTTGTAATCAGGAGCTCTTGCTGGCTTATGCTTTATACTAAGTGATTCAGAGCCAAATGCGCATCTTATGTGAGTGATGTGAAATGGGAATTACGTCTACAACTTTCTGTGTCAATGAGAAGATTGAAGCTGGACCCAATATTGTCCCAGGGCCTTAGGATACTTTCTACGCGTTCCTCCTTTCAACAGGTAATATTCATTTGGTAGGCATGCTATGGGACTTTATTTTAGATAAGAAGTGGACCTTTGCAATATGCTTTCAATGCCCGTCCACCAAAAGAGAGTCTATTTATTAAGCCATAGTAGTAATGATCATATGATCCACCTGGATAGGTGGCTTCTCAAAGTTCTTGGCCTAGATGAACAGTTTTGGAGAAACATGGACAGGTAGTGCTTGGTGTAGCAAGTTGGCAGAGATAGGGTGAAGTGGTGTTCAAGATATAATGGGATGAAGAGGAGATACTAAACTAGTCTAGCACAGGTGGAAGAATGATAAGGGATGTAGCAGAGCTGGAACAATGATGACCGATGTTGCAAAACTACAACAGCAATGGCTGGAGTAGCAGAGCTAGAACAGTGAAGACCGATGTAACAAAACTGGAACAGCAAAGGCTGGTGGAGCAGAGCTGGAACAGTGATGACCGATGTTGCAAAACTACCTCACTACATCTGGAGTAGCAGAGCTAGAACAGTGAAGACCGATGTAACAAAACTGGAACAGCAAAGGCTGGTGGAGCAGAGCTGGAACAGTGATGACTGATGTTGCAAAACTACCTCACTACATCTGGAGTAGCAGAGCTAGAACAGTGAAGACCGATGTAACAAAACTGGAACAGCAAAGGCTGGTGGAGCAGAGCTGGAACAGTGATGACTGATGTTGCAAAACTACAACACTACATCTGGAGTAGCAGAGCTAGAACAGTGAAGACCGATGTAACAAAACTGGAACAGCAAAGGCTGGTGGAGCAGAGCTGGAACAGTGATGACCGATGTTGCAAAACTACAACACTACATCTGGAGTAGCAGAGCTAGAACAGTGAAGACCGATGTAACAAAACTGGAACAGCAATGGCTGGTGCAGCAGAGCTGGATCAGAGATGACTGATGTAGCAAACCTGGAACAGCAATGCCTGGTGCAGCAAAGCTGGAAAAGTGATGACTAATGTAGCAAAACTGGAACAGCAATTGCTGGTGCAGCAGAGCTGGAAGAGTGATAACTGATGTAGAAGAGCTAGAACAACAATTATTGATGTAGCAGAGCTTGACAGCAGTGACTGGTGTAGCAGGGCTAAGAATGTGCTAGGGAATGATAAACAATATTATTAGCAATGGGGCTAAGTAGTGCTATGATGCAACTACCTGAATACTCAGGTGACATCCTGCCGCAAGTGAAGGTGTTTCAATGACCTGGGAATATGACATCATTGATATGCCTTATTGGTTGCAGCAGTAACTCAATGTGATGGTGAAAGTGGTGCACTGCTCAGTGCTGGCACTGGGAGAGTTGAATAACAGCAGCTGAGTATGTGTCCTTTTTGACTTTATTAGCTTGGAGCCCCTGACTTCATTGCCACATCTAGTACTCACTGCTTTGACAGTCCTGGATCCTAGACCAGCTGAGATAAATTAGTAGATATTCAAGAAAGTACACAGTATTAGATAAAGCATTGGTAGATAGGTCACTGTCTCCCATAAGATCAACACACTCATCACCTGCAGCTATGATCATTCTTTTCTTCTGACTCTATACACAACGTGTTGTGTGCTCACTAACATGTCTGTCAGAAGCAACTTTTCCATTATTATTTGAATTACACAAGTAAATAGGTCACTACATCCCACAAGATCAACACACTTAACACCTGCTGCTATGATTATTCTTTTCTTGTGGCTGTCTACACATATTGTGTGTTTACTAACATGTCTGTCAGAAGCAACTTTTCCATTTCTATTTGAATTACCATGAGTAAATAGGTCACTATATCCCACAAGATCAACAGACTCATCTCCTGCTGCTACGATCATTTCTAAAAATGCAGAAGTAGGTTATTCACTTTATACCTAATGCAAATATGATGTACATTTATATCAGTACCATATTTAAAGGAGTGGTCCAACATTGACATATGAAGTTTCGAGGTTCAACTCATGTGGTCTCCAGCTATTAGTCAATGGAATAGTGTCCAGACTATATACGGTACTCATTTAACTTCTGAATTCAGATGTCTATTTAAGGGATCTGACCCCAAACTTATATTAGTCCCCCAACCAAATCCAACATGAATTAAGACCATAGCCTGGACCCTACATTAATTCAAACCCCAAAACCAGACCCCAGAACTTATTAAAACCCCCAGACCAAGCGTCTAAATTATTTCAGATGCCAGACTGCATTGCCTTGACGGTGGCCCTGATCATCATGAAACTTGTAATAAAGGAAATGAAAGGTAAGTGTTCGACAACCTTGGAAAAAATGGTGGATTGGCTTGGGACCCAGTAGCAGAACCCACTATGTTCAACTCAAAGATGGCGGAATAATCCCATCTTTTCAGTGGAGAAGTTGGCTTCAGCCAAGATGCTTTTTATGGTCTTAGCCCTTTATCTACATCCCTTGCCCAAGGCATAGTGGCTAGTCGGCACATTTTCGGCCTGTCCCCGCCTTAAAATTGCGACACTGCAATATTACTCTCCAATTTGCAATTTTGCAAGCTCTTAGGAGGCAAAAATATATTGCAGCCATCAAGCTCTTTATGTGACTGATACGTAATCCTCCAACAGGTTAATCACATAAAGCGGCGCATTGTGTATTACACGACTACATATAATTTAATTACATTCTGCCTCCGAACTTATACAATGCGACGGGATAAAGAATTGCAACTCCACATTCATTACGACGACGCGAACGTTCACGAAGCGGAAGTGCATAATTTATGTTTACAAACCGCTTGTAATTAAGGAGATATGGTTAAAATGATGGATGCCCCTTTAAAACGGTAAATATTAAATGATGCATTTAAGGGAAAGGACGGAAACGGAGCCGCGAGTCGTGTGTTATAATGAGCAGTGACAATTATAATGCCTAATTTATGGGTTTTGTTTAAATGCTGCAGTGATTTTACAATAGTAAAAAAAAGAGATCTCGGACCGAAAACCAACAATAACAGCTGAAAGTAACAGAATTTCGGTTACTGTATATACAATATATATATATACATATATATATGTATATATATATATATAATACACACCATACATATACATATATTTTTTTTTACAAACAAGGTCATTAAGGCCGTGCCTGATATTGCACTTCATCTCCATTCACTTCAATGGGTTTAAGCTGCAATACTGAACACAACCATGGACAAAAGTGGCGCTGTTTCAAAAGAAAAAGCCTATAAGCTAATTTATGTGATCAGATGGTATTTTTGGGAGTTTTCAGAGCATTTTTTTTCTCCCTTTAAACAGTCTTATTTTGTGATTTACAGGGAGTTTCCATTCAATAATATTATTCACCTACTTAAAGAAGTTGTCCACTACTTGGTCAACCACTTCTCATACCCCACGCCTGGCCCCGATAAAGAAAAAAGCTTATACTCACCTCCCAAGCTGGCGCAGTTTCTGTGGTGTCGGCACTACATCTCCTGGGACTCCCCCATGCTGTTCTTGTGACACGTGACCTCGGCGGCCAATCATTGCTGGCGTCACTGTCCCCTCCTGTTGAATTGAACAGGAAGAGGGAGTCGCAGATCAGCTGCCTCACGGACTTCCTCTTCCTGTTCAATTTGTCCAACGGGGGGGGGGCGGTGACGTCTACATCCTGGAACTGCGCCCTGGAATCCTTGGAATGTGAAGTGGATACACTGAAGACCATGTATGGAACAGGCCTAACATAGACTGATATAATGGCTGAAGCTGTGCAGCGCCCTCTTCCTGCCTGCTACATGATCTTTTGTTTATACTAATAAAGTTCAGTTCTGTGCCAGCTCTTGCTGAAAGAGGAGCTCACATCTGACCCTGTGTCCGATGTCTTTCTTCTATGCATGCACTTGGCTTATATTTATTAGGTCAGGGGCAGGCAATCACTAAGCTCTCACCTTAGGAGATCCCCCCAAACATACTGCTGCACCAGCACTAGTACCACCTGTCCATGCTGGATAAGAATATGCTTTTCTGGACTTGTTGGATCCATCTCACTAACATACTGTAACTTGGAGAACAGACTTCATCATCAGCCATGTTATTGACAGATCCTCCTATATAGACCTTTGGCAGTGAATGATGAGAGTGACCAAACAACTGATGGGTCAAAAAAATATATAAAAATCCGTCATAACTTCATAACTCTCATTTTTTTAAGCAGCAAAAGAATTTGATCAATACAATTAAGACAGACGCCCATTACTCAAGGACAGGAGGCATCCCCTTAGGAATATGGGGTTTTATTACTCTTATTGTACTGTGCCCACCGTTAGCTTCAGATCTTGTACATGAATAATGTCTGAACAGGTGTTTTCTGATCAAGTGTGAATAAACACAAGAATCCTTGACAAGAAATAAGAAGTCTCATAAATCAAATACTTTGCTGAAAAATGCATTCATCATCATTAGTCGACTGCAGGACTCAGACAGAGGTTAATGTTATCTTGTATGATGTGCAGAAGTTAGAAGGGCTGCAAGAAAAGACCATTCAGATGAACCCATATACAAAAGCTTATTTAAAAGAGCCTTTTTTTTTACCTAAATGCATATTTTTGGGGTTCAATATTATTTTTTCGATTGAATTTCATTAAAATTTTTGCACCATTTTGCTTCTACATGCTCTTTGTTTCTCTGCACAATCAACTTTGATGTGGTCATAAATCAACTGCGAGGAGCTCAGAAAAAGATAGATAAAAGATTTACCATCTCGTCATCATGCAATATTAGTGGGCTGACTGACAGATTCTCAGTGTAAAAGCCCCTAAAATATGACGAGTTGTGCATCTTGTCAAGTTTATTTATGATCCAAGGGAACCCAACTCAAAGATGGATGACTATGGGCAATAATAAGCTGTATTTTGTAGAAAATCACATCCGCAAGTTTATACTTTCCCTGCACTGCCCCCATAGGGGAAAAGATGCATTACATAGAATCAAAATCAGTGGGCTGTCCATGTAAAAAAATAGACATGCTGAATCCTCAAAAAAGAGATGATCTTTATAACAACTTTCCAACTTGCCTAATTAAAATGAATATGTCAACAGTATTTTGTTACAAAATCTGAAAAAAACATGATGCAGGGGCCGAGATCCTGATTGCAGTGATGTCACTTACTGGTTGTGTTTTGTTGTGATTAGTAAAATCAGTGTTTTATCAGCAGGAGTTTATCACTCGAAGACTAGTTGTCTTGTGCCTCCTAGTCCTCTCTGCTTTAGGTAACCCCACCCCAACTACTGATTGGCAATTGTCAACAAAAATCTGCCAATCAGTGGTGTGGGCGGGGTTATAAACAGCTAAGCATTCCGAGTTCTGTTAGATCTACAGCAGAGAAAACAGTGATTGTATTAAAATGACAGCAAGCAGCCCAGTAAGTGATACATCACTAGAATCAGGGTCTCAGCGACTACATCATACTGCTGTCAGATTACATGTCAAAAATCTGCTGACAGATTCCCTTTAATGGGGACTGTGAAGGTGTGTGAAAATGCTCTCTCCGCCTCTTAATAAATTTGGCACATCTTACTCCAGCAGGTTTCTTTTTAAGGTGGGTAAAGGGACCGGGGTCTTGGTAAATCCCCCACTAAGTAGTTTCTCAACAGCTGAAAAGCCAAGGATTGGCAGAGACCTTTGCCCAAGGATCTGACGACATGCTTTTATTTTAAGGTATAAAATAATGAATTGTTTCAAAATTGTGCAAAAAAAAAAAAATCCGACAAAGTAAAAGCTGCCAAAAAAACAAAGAATGAAAGAAAACACTTAATTACCGTATTTGAGCTTCAGAACGAGCTGGAGAGTTTGGGCTGTTATCAAGTCTGCAATTTTCGAGAACTGAGAGTTTGTTTGCCGTGTGACCTTCTGTTTGTTTAGGAGTAAAGTTGTGTGAGTGACAATCCATAATTATGAGCTTTTGTTGATATAAAACAATCCGTGACATGCCGGTCGTGTGGCTGGAAATGTGCTGCTGTTATTCAGCGCCCAAAAAAAAGGGTGAAAAATGAGTAAAGTGATTAGAAACAATGGCCTGCAAGTGGTAAAATGCCATACGGTGGTGGGCACAAACCAAAAGGGGGCAAAAAACGACCCACTGGTTTCCACCCACAGCCAGAAGGTTACTGCACACAAGTTCCAAAAAATGTTTGTATATGTGTAAGGGTGTGACTGGAGTCATATCCCTCTCCCTCTAAAGACAAAGTCTGAGTAATGTGATATGTGAATTTGCATAGAACTCTATAGGCACTAAGTGATGCAGTTAATATAAGGCATTGTGATTAACGTATAAAGTTATTCATGTATAGTGTGTAGTGAAAGTCTAGGATTGAGTTTATCATATAAGGTATAGCATAGGACATAGGGATTATGTAAGAAAGGGGGAAATATTCAGTTGTGGGCATATTAGTATAGGAAGTTCAGTACATACCGTTAGAAGATAGTGACTGAAGCTAAGAATGGGAAAGGTGATGTCTGCCCAGCAACAGGCTTCTGAGGCAGACAGTTAAATATTTAGGGCCAGCACAATTTGGGAGGGGGCAAGGACAGTAAAGAAGGGGAGCACTTCCTGGTTTTAGTCAGATGAGAGTTAGAGATTAGATTAGATTGTGTGAGAGTTCGGTGTTAGTAAGAAGAAAAGCAACGTTCAAGAGCAGTGCGCTGCAGGCACGAGAACTACCTATCGTTTGAGAGATATGGGATCCTGTCGATTTCGCTGCAGATATTTCTGGTACATCTTGAGCCTCAGGGTCGAGTAAATGGCTATGGAGAGCAATGACGTTACTTCCATAATGTAGAAGCTGGACGAGGACACTTGTGAGAGGGACATGACGGATCCTTTGAGTACTGTGGAACCTATCAGAAAATCTCTGGGGCTTAAGGGTCTTATAAGCGGAGAGACAGAACAGGTGGAAAGAACAGAGAATGTATACTGTGCCTGAAACCTTAGTAACGGAAATGAAGGCTGTGCCCAATATTGCATGATGCCATCTACTGAACGGAGACTCTTAAAGAGGTTGTACACTACTTTTCCTATCATCAGGATAGGACATCAATATCTGATTGGCTGGGGTCCAGTACTCGGCACCCCCACCGATCAGCTGTTATCGAAGCTAGCCGCCGTCCGGAAGTACTTACTTGTGGAGCTTGGCCGTCTACATAGGAGATGTGCCTGTCACAACTCAACCAGGTAAGCGTAACCAGCACTTTCCTACTCTACCTCCATGTTGTGCACTCTGTTTCCCATTTCTAGATTTATTCTATTCTAGATTTATTCAGAAGAAGAAATAAAGCAGACGTTGAGTATGTTAACCTCTGCCACATTCAGGTTGGGCTTACATAGTTACATAGATTGAAAAAAAGACCAACATCCTTCAAGTTCAACCTTTCTCCACCAATATGGTTGCAGTGTCCCATTCTTGGGCCTCCTGATCTTTGATCTTGGGGGTGCCAGCAGCTGAGCACCTCACTTTCCCCCTTAGTGATCAGCAAGTTATCCAATTTCCTATGGATAGGCAATACTTTGTTTTGGGGAATAATTACATTACACTTTTTGGTACAGAAGCTTGTAAAGTAGACTTCAAGTTCACTTGCAAACCACAGCTCTTCTTCAGCTCTCCTCGCCCAGTATTGCCTTAGCTTCTTGATTGGCAACAACCACATAGTCAATGAGAAGGTCACAGGCAACAACCTCTAACTCTGATGCCAATCAAGCAGCCAAGAACATCACCAGGTAGGGAAAACTTCTAAGCGATAACTCCACACAGTTTTCTGGACAGTGTCGGGAAAGTCAAGGATCTGGCATGTCCAATTTTGGACCACCAATCCTTTGATTCTCCAGGATATAAGCAACTACCAGACAGGATTAGCATAAAGAACACAGAAGCACTTGCCAATCAAAGCACCTTTGTGAATGGGAGAGACGACCAAGATGGCTGTGGCCAAACGATTGGCCAAACTATAGTGCATGCACTCATTGTATAAAGCCGACAACTGAGCACCATATGGCACTTTGCATCCCTACTAGAGCCTGGCCTTTTACTTATGGCAGCTGGAGGCATTCAGCATTCATGTGCTGCCAAAAAGGCCCCATGTACATATGGATGAGGCGTTAGATCTCTTATCAAACTCCCCTCTATGCCTAAAACCCACCACTAATAGTTGAGACGTACATTACGTCAACGGCTTTCCACACCTGTCCCAGAATAGACTGTTGCCTCCACCCACTCACCTGCCCACACAGAACCTTTCTTGATAACACGGTACTTGTAGACGGGCGCTGAAAAAGGTCTCGTTTTAATTACAACCGCAACGACCTTATTTTTCATATTTCTTTTTTTTTTTTTACGCTAATTAAAACACGTACTGCTTCTAATAAAGTCGAAGCCTGCGGTAATTAAAGGAAAATTCTGCTCAATGACCATTAATATAGAAAAAAATGATTGGCTTTCTAATTCTTATTATTAGTTATTGTTGGAGCATCTCCCTACGGTTTATCTGTTTGTGATAAAGAATATTGTTTCCAAGAATTTAGCTCCATGTATCGACTAAAACAAGAGAAAAAATTATGGGGGGAGGTTTACTAGAACTAATAAATGGCCAATTTTAAAGTGAATGACGTGACTCATAACCTACTTTTTTCACCAATTTTCCCCTCCCCAGTCTCCGTCTCTAATTTTCAGTTGTCTCTGAGCTGGTGGGTGTGGACTAACTATTATGATGTCTCCAACACATGCGGCACTCACAGAGATGAGGGATTCCTGCTCTCCTGTCTCTATGCCGTCTATGTTCAGAAGCAGCAGCAGCATGGAAGACATTGTGCAGCTGAACTAAACAGTGTAGCTGTGAATCCAGCTCTGGGTGAACTAAAACACTTACTAGAAAGCAACAACATATTTTTGCGTGTATCTTGCATGTTTGGCTTTAACATTTCTCTTCCCTCTTTCTCCCTTTCTTCAGTAGACAGCTGTAGTTTGATCCATTAATGAGCTGGCGGACCATCTTGTTTTGAGCAGGACTGATTTTAGCTATTTTTTTCAGAGTAAATGATGAGTTTATAGCTCTCAACTATCTCCGGTAGTCTCATAGAGAATGAATGAAGTGGAGGTGCGAATGTTTGACCAAGGCTTCATTCTGAAGGGGCTCTTCAGAGCCTCAGCAGCTGGACCACCAGCATAAAGTTATCCTTTATCCAATAGGTAAGAGATAACTTCAAATCTTGGCACAAACTTTGTAACTTTTTCTGTTTTTCCTACTATGAAGGTGGAGCCTGAATATATATGAAAGCTTGGGAACGTGAGGATATGGTATACGGTACGTTGGATGGGCAACTTCTCCTGCGTAGACCTTGTTGGTGGTCTGTTGCCTCCACTCACTATCTATGAGCCCCTATTACAGATCCTGACTGCCCAAATCCATAACATCCATAATCTACACGGACTCTTTTCCCATGTAATAGTCAAGGCCATTTCTACTGGAACCATAGACTTCTCGAATGTAAATTCTCAATGGGAAGCTTCTCAAAGAATGTAGCATCACAAAATTTTCCGCTGACTGCTCATGATGACAGTGCGGAGAAAATAAACCGTGTAAGAGCGCTGTACACCATGTCTGACAATCAATAAGACCATTAACGCTATGCTAATCACCAGGCTTTCTGCCGCATCCTTTCAATAGTCGCTGGATGTAATTGCAAACTGCTTCAGTCACTGTGAACAACGTTTGCAATGTGTTTTACAGCGACTGTTGTAGATCAATGCTCCTCAAACCATGGCATACAGTAATTACATGTTATCAGTGGGACGGTCCATACTGGTGACTGCATTCATTCCTGGAGACGCAAAAGATTAGCTCAAAGGCTGCTATGGCTTATCTTCATAGCCGTACAGACATAGCCTGGCTCATGTTAGTGTTGCAGAACTTAGCTTGTAATTTGTTCTAATTCATAGTAATATAGTGAGCACCAGACAGATGGTGCATGACACATGTGCAAGAACTAAGGGGTGGTGCAAGACACATGTGCAGGAACAAAGGGGTGGTGCATGACATGTGCAAGAACTAAGGGGTGGTGCAAGACACATGTGCAGGAACTAAGGGGTGGTGCAAGACACATGTACAGGAACTAAGGGGTGGTGCAAGACACATGTGCAGGAACAAAGGGGTGGTGCATGACATGTGCAAGAACTAAGGGGTGGTGCAAGACACATGTGCAGGAACTAAGGGGTGGTGCAAGACACATGTACAGGAACTAAGGGGTGGTGCAAGACACATGTGCAGGAACTAAGGGTGGTGCAAGACACATGTGCAGGAACTAAGGGTGGTGCATGACATGTGCAAGAACTAAGGGGTGGTGCATGACATGTGCTAGAACTAAGGAGTGGCACATGAGACGTGCAAGAACTAAAGAGTGGTGCATGACACATTTGCAGGAACTAAGGGGTGGTGCATGACACATGTGCAGGAACTAAGGAGTGGTGCATGACATGTGCAGGAACTAAGGGGTGGTGCATGACACATTTGCAGGAACTAAGGAGTGGTGCATGACATGTGCAGGAACTAAGGGGTGGTGCATGACACATGTGCAGGAACTAAGGGGTGGTGCAAGACCCGTGCAGAAACTAAGGGATGGTGCAAGACACATGTGCAGGAACTAAGGGGTGGTGCAAGATGTGCAAGAACTAAGGGGTGGTGCATAACATGTGCAAGAACTAAGGGGTGGTGCATGACACATGTGCAGGAGCTAAGGGGTGATGCATGAAACATGTACAAGAACTAAGGGGTGGTGCATGACACATGTGCAAGAACTAAGGGTGGTGCATGAAATGTGCAAGAACTAAGGGGTGGTGCATGACACATGTGCAGGAACTAAGGGGTTGTGCCTGACATGTGCAGAAACTAAGGCTTGGTGCATGACACATGTGCAGGAACTAAGGGATGGTGCATGACATGTGCAAGAACTAAGGGGTGGTGCATGACATGTGCAGGAACTAAGGGGTGGGGCATGACACATGTGCAGGAACTAAGGGGTGGTGCATGACACATGTGCAAGAACTAAGGGGTGGTGCATGACATGTACAGGAACTAAGGGGTGATGCATGACATGTGCAGGAACTAAGGGGTGGGGCATGACACATGTGCAGGAACTAAGGGGTGGTGCATGACACATGTGCAAGAACTAAGGGGTGGTGCATGACATGTACAGGAACTAAGGGGTGATGCATGACACATGTGCAGGAACTAAGGGGTGGTGCATGACACATATGCAGGAACTAAGGGGTGGTGCATGACACATGTCCAGGAACTAAGGGGTGGGGCATGACACATGTGCAGGAACTAAGGGGTGGTGCATGACATGTACAGGAACTAAGGGGTGATGCATGACACATGTGCAGGAACTAAGGGGTGGTGCATGACACATATGCAGGAACTAAAGGGTGTTGGTGCATGACACATATGCAGGAACTAAAGGGTGGCACAAAACCCAGATTTAGGAACTGAGAAATAGTGCATGGCATGCTAAAGAGGTGGTGAAGGAAAAGTAGTTGGACTTTAGGGGTGATGTAGGATACAGGTGTATGACCTGAGGGGTGAAGAAGGACAAAGGAGTAGGATCTGAGGTGTGGTACATGGCATATGTGTAGGACCTAAGGGGTGGTGCATGGCACAGGTGTAGGATGCCAGAGGGCAGTAGTTGTGGGAAAGCTGTTGCTTCATGACACTTTGGCACTCTACAGAAAATTTGTGTGACCCTAATGTCACTAACTTACTATTGTCACTATTTATGTGTTAAGCATTAACCTATGTCTTACCCTATGCTATCCTATAATGTACACTTATGCATTACCTTTACATTACTTATATACTATACATTACCATATCACAATACATAATATATATAAGAGGCATAATACTTTTCACGTTACAACATAACATGATTGGTATCTTGAGGAGCAGAAACGCGATAGCTGTTGTCCACCACCATTACTTTCCTCCCTTCCTCAATGGTGGTCATCCTCCCCCAAACATTGGTACTTGTGGCAAGGACAGAGTCAAAGAAGTCCTGACCCGGGCCAAACATCGGGTTGTCCAATTCCTCCCCTCCCCTTTTGTGAACAACAGTCCCTTTATTTGCACCACGTTGCCCACTTGGCAAACTCACAGTCCCTTGGGGAAAAGTTCATGGAAACATGGGGCAGAGTCCAGGAGAAATGGGACAGGGTCCTTGGTGACAAAGTGCACAGTCCAGAGGGACAGAAAGGGATTAGTAGTAATGGAGAGGTGTAAGCGTCATATCTTACAACATCTGAATGGGATGTTTTGGACATCAAGAATCCTATCTTTAGACATACAGTAGTATATATCATGAAACTAATTTATTCAGTCATTTTTATACTGGCCATTACTTCTTTTTACAAATAAAACCCCCAAAAATATAATTTAACACAATTTTTGCTTAAAACATAAACAACAGATATATGAAAGATTATTTTATTGTAGTCAAATTCCTTTTTACCAAGGATAAAAATAGCAAAATAACAATCTACATACTTGTATCAGCACAGTCTGTCTTCTCATTATCTTCTCCTGACTTCCATGCTACTTAAAATATTTTAAAGTTCAGGCCAATTTATTTAGGTGTGGTCCTCACCAATATTTCAGCAAGTTACAAACTTCTCTCAATAGATCCCACCTGGCAGCTGCAATCAAGGTAACACATCTCTTGAAGCACATCTCCAGTTTGTCTATACTTCATTGCATTCCTGAGATTAACTATTGCCCTGCTGGAAGATACCAGACTGCATTTACTTATTTCTTACATTGCTGCTAAGGACCACTGCCCTGCTGGAAGATACTAGACTGTCTTTACTGTTTTGGAAGAAGCAAATTAAAAGACTATCCATTGCCTTGCTGGCAGACACCAGACTGCATTACTAATCTGTTACAATGCTACCATTAACCATTGCTCTGATGGATGACGCTTGGTGGAAATTTACTTCTTTGTTACTCCTGTGTTTAATCATCGTCATGCCGGAAGACACCTGGCTACTTTTTTTGTGATTATCATGAAACTAATTTATTCAGTCGTTTTTATACTTGCCAGTACTTCTTTTTACAAATAAAAAGCAAGAAATATATTTTTTGCTTAAAAACATGAACAGATGATATATAAAAGATTATTGTATTGTAGTCAAATTCCTTTTTACCAAGGATAAAAATAACAAATTAACAATCTACATACTCTACCAAAAATGCATCTTTTGTTAGATCAGAATCGGACCCTTTTAGCTGCTAAAGGTCACATTTACTGTTCAGACATCGCATTGTCATCTCCATTAAAAGCTTTATTGTTCCATCAGATTCTATTAATAATATTTTAAATCCAAGTCAGATTGTAAATGATCACTGACATTTCAACAAACTTTCTAAAGCATATTTTGCGGAAGTCTAGACAGACTGCTAGTTCAAGGAGAAATCATATTACATATACATTTTTGGAGAGTGAAGGTGGGATGAGCAGAATAAAAAAGTAAGAGAGAGACACAGACATGCACAGACCCATGTTGCTCACTCCAGAGCTGGAATCATAGCTACGCTGCTCTCAGTACTGCTGTATAATGTCCTCTATGCTGCTGCTCATTTTGAACATATGCTATATAGACTAAGGAAAGCAGGAATCCTTCATATGTTTGTGTTTTCAGTGTATGGGAGATATCTTAGCAGCTATTCTCCACCTACTAGCTCAGAGTAAACTGAAAATTAAAGATAGAGCCTGCTGAGGGAAATAAATTAGCATACAGTTTATATAATGGCCAGAATTAGTTTTATCCCTCATGTACAGACACATTTTTAAGCCATTTATAAAGTAATAAAGATCTGTGATTAATCACCCAGTCACCTATACATGGTCTCTTTTATACCACTACTCTTTTTGTTTATGCAATGTTTTCTGCTCTGAAGGAAAGTCCAGAAAACTCACAGGTAATAAAAGTTGAGATCTAAAAGTTTAAAGGACAAAACTATTCTCATATAATGCATGTGAGTTTTTTTCAGTAAAGTTTCAGATTTGCAGGTAAGGGTGTGGCATCCCTTTCTTTGACTTGGACAATACGTTTATATAGCTTCCCATTTTTGCTTAGTATCCATATTCGGGACCCGGTCCTGCTCGGCCCTTATTCACATTGACGTCACTTTGACGCATGGTAAGGTTTTAATACTAGAGGTTAGGACCATCCTGATTTGGGTGCATTGTCATGTATAGTGTACAGTTCCTATAGCGTCTTGTGCTTGGGTGCGAGGAAAACACAGGAGACACAGGTTGAAATGAAATGACTTGTATTACTTCATACAAGCAAGCTGAAAAGTTCACACAGTTTGCAGGAACAGCGACAGGAGACACAGCAGGCCAGAGTAACTTCAAGCACTACAATAAATCTCCAAAGCAGGTTCAGGATCTCTTCTCTGTACCGTAATTCCTCTGCAAACATGGATTCACCAAACAGCAGGTTTCCAGAGTCCAAAAGTGTTCCAAGGTTCCTCAGTAGGGAATAGCTGGAGTACAAGTCCAAGGCTTCCAGGAGTCAGGTCACAGACTGACTGAGGCTTGATTCAGGAGCACTGATTGTTCAGCTGAGGCTGCTTAAGAAGCAAGAGGGAAGAATCAGGGCGGGAACATGAAAACTGGAAACTCCATATTAACTAAGGGCAAGAGCTGCAGAAAGACAGAAAGCAAAATGGCCGACGGAAAACTGAGTTTCAAGGAACATGTCAACAGAGACAAAGAACCTTACATTACTCCCCCCTTAGGGACAACCTCCGGATGACCTCAGACCAGGCTTGTCAGGGTACCTCTGATGAAACTGGCGGAGCAGGCGAGGAGCATTTACATTATTGACTGGTTCCCATGAGTTGTCCTCCACTGGGTAGCCCTGCCATTTAATCAAATATTGCAACTGATTTCTGTACAACCTGGAATCTAGAATCCTTTCCACCATAAATTCTTCCTGACCATCGACCAGCACTGGGTCAGGGCAAGGAGAAGAACGTCCAGGAAACGTATTGGGTGTTGCAGCCTTTAGTAGGGATACATGAAAGACAGGGTGGATTCTCATAGTTCTGGGCAGTTGAAGACGACAAGCAACAGCACTTATAATCTTATTGATCTTATAAGGTCCAATGTACTTATGTCCCAATTTAGACGATGGAATCTTTAATTTAAGATTTCTGGTTGACAGCCAGACCAAATCTCCTACCTTGAAAGCTGGTGCAGGTTTACGAAATTTATCTGCTGCTTTCTTGTACCTTTCCTGAGCCAATTCTAGATTTTCCTTTAGAAGATCCATATTCTTTTGTAAAGAAGTGATTCTTTCAGCCACTGCCGGCAAGGGCGTATCTATGGGAAATCGAGGAAGAATGTTAGGATGATAACCTAGATTGGAGTAAAAAGGAGACTGCTTAGTGGAGGCGCTCTGAGAGTTGTTATAAGAGAACTCAGCCAGTGGAAGTAGATCCACCCAATCATCCTGTAGGTGGCAGATAAAACAGCGGAGATACTGCTCCAGGGTCTGATTGGTTCGTTCTGTCTGTCCATTAGTCTGGGGATGAAAAGCAGAAGAAAGGTTTACTTTAATGTCCAATGCTGTACAGAAATTTTGCCAAAACCTTGAAGTGAATTGCACCCCTCGATCCGAAATGACCTCATCCGGTACTCCATGTAAGCGAAACACATTCTTAATCATCAAGTCTGATGTCTGTTTTGCAGTGGGTAAGCCGACACAAGGGATAAAATGAGCTGCCTTTGTTAGACGGTCAACCACCACTAGAATGGTGTTCTTCCCTTGAGAGGCTGGTAACTCCACAATGAAGTCCATAGAAATGGATCCCCACGGGCGGGACGGGGTGGGAAGAGGTTGCAACAGACCAGTTGGTGAGGAGCGAGGTGTTTTGCATCTTGCACAGACTTCACATGAAGTGACATAGTTTAAGACATCTTTCCTGTAAGTGGGCCACCAAAAGAAATGAGAAAGAAATTCTTGTGTCTTTAGAATTCCCTATGCCCGGCTATCTTGGAATCATGGATGAGTTGCAATACTCTCAATCTGACTGTTTCAGGTATATACAGACGTTGTCCCTGAATCCACACACCATTCTTAAAGACAAGACTTACGTCCCTTGGGGGTTGAGCCAACAAAGAATCCGCATGGTATGCTTCCTTGATGTCCTTAAGTAGGTCTTGATTATGAATCACTCCCAGGAATCTAGAGTCAGGAAGAATAGTCTTAGGAGGAGTAAGTGGACGTGTCTCTGCTGAATGAATCCTAGAGAGTGCATCAGCCTTTCCATTGCGCGATCCTGGTCTATAAGAAATGACAAAATTAAATTGGTTTAGGAAAAGATTCCAGCGAGCCTGGCGAGGAGTCAGGCACTTAGCCGACCTGATAAATTCAAGGTTACGATGGTCTGTCAGGACGACTATTTGCTGTGCAGCTCCCTGAAGAAGGTGTCTCCATTCCTTGAAGGCGGCAATAATGGCCAACAATTCTCTATTGCCCACATCGTAGTTCCTCTCAGCCGAAGACAACTGCTGGGAAAAGAAGGCACAGGGATGCAAGACATTCTTCTCACCTGTTCTTGAGAGAGTATAGCTCCAACGGCACAGTCTGAAGCATCCACCTCTATTATGAAGGCAAGCTCGGGGTTGGGATGTACTAAGATAGGTGCGGTGGTAAATTTATCCTTTAAACAGGAAAATGCTTCCTGAGCTTGCGGGGTCCAGGAGAACCTAGACTGTTTCCGGGTAAGTTGGGTGATAGGTGACACTACCTCAGAAAAATTCTTAATGAAACGTCTATAGAAGTTGGCAAAACCGATGAAACGCTGCACCTCCTTCACATTTCTAGGAATTGGCCAATCCTTGATGGCTTGGGTCTTGCTTCCATCCATACTAATCCCTTGCGTAGATAGTACATACCCAGAAATTGAATTTCGGTCCTATGGAATTCACATTTTTCAAGTTTGATGTAGAGATGGTTTTGTCTTAGGCGTTCTAAGACCATTCTCACATGTCCATGATGTTCCTCTGTGGAGTTAGAAAAAATTAGAATATCATCCAGATAAATCACCACAAATGTATCTAGGAGATCCCTGAAGATATCATTCATGAAGTGTTGGAAAGTGGCTGGGGCGGTACTCAGACCAAAAGGCATAACTAGATATTCAAAGTGTCCATAGCGTGACCTGAAAGCAGTCTTCCATTCATCCCCAGGTCTAATACGGACCAAGTTATAGGCCCCACGGAGATCCAGTTTAGAGAAAATTTTGGCATGCCGCACTCTCTCCAACAACTCAGGGATTAAAGGCAATGGATAACGGTTTCTAATAGTAACCTTATTGAGTTCCCTATAGTCTATGCAGGGTCTCAGAGATCCATCTTTCTTCTTCACAAAGAAGATGGGTGCACCTGCGGGAGATGAAGAGGGGCGTATGAAGCCCTTGGCTAAATTTTCGTCTATATAATCCTTCAAAGCTTTTAGCTCGGGCCCCGCTAGGGGGTAGATCTTACCAAAAGGTATCTCGGCTCCAGGCAATAATTCAATTGGACAATCATATGGACGGTGAGGAGGAAGCTGATCAGCGTTCTTCTTGTCACATAAATCCACATAGTCCTGGTATACAGCTGGTAGTTGTAACGGGTCAGGTAGGTGGAACCTCTGAGCTTTATTTATACAAGAAGGTTATACTTGTAAGAGAGCGGGTGGCGCCCAGGGAGACGGACAGGAAGTCACGGCAAGTGACGGGGCAGTCTCTGGTTATACGGGAAAGGATCACGGCAAGTGACCGGGGCAGTCTCTGGATTGACAGGCAGGTTGTCACGGCAAGTGACCGGGGCAGTCTCTGGATAGACAGGCAGGTTGTCACGGCAAGTGACCGGGGCAGTCTCTGGATTGACAGGCAGGTTGTCACGGCAAGTGACCGGGGTAGTCTCTGGATAGACAGGCAGGTTGTCACGGCAAGTGACCGGGGCAGTCTCTGGATTGACAGGCAGGTTGTCACAGCAAGTAACCGGGGCAGTCTCTAGATGGACAGGTATATACGACCTGAGATGGTGAAGCCTCCGGTAGGCTAGCAGGCAGATGGCGGATGGACACTCCCAAGTGAGCAGGCGAGAGTCTCTGGAACAGCCGGGGATCACCGCTTGTGACGTCCGAACCTCCGGGTAGGGCTGCAGTCAGATGGCAGATGATCGCTCCCAAGTGAGCAGGCAAGAGTCTCTGGAATAGCCGGGGATCACCGCTTGTGACGTCCGAACCTCCGGGTAGGGCTGCAGTCAGATGGCAGATGATCGCTCCCAAGTGAGCAGGCAAGAGTCTCTGGAATAGCCGTGGATCACCACTTGTGACGTCCGAACCTCCGGGTAGACTTGCGGACAGGTAGCATACAGCAAACGGGCAGGAAACAGGCAGGTAACTGGTAACGGGACCTGAGGGCTGAAGCAGAGTGAAACAGTGCAACAACAACATTGCTCGGGCACCTCCATTAAGGAGGAAGCCCTTAATATAGGGTGGAGTCCTCCGGCATTGGCCGTGGACTTATTTGAAAAATGTGCGCGGCTCCTTTAAGAGCGGGGGAGGGCGCGGGCGAGCGCCCTAAGTCCAGCAGCAGGGAAGGAGCGCGCGGCCCCAGCAGGGCGGAAGGAGGACGCTGAGGAAGGGTAAGGGGGGCGACGTCCCTGCCTGGCAGAGGACGCTGCTGCAGGGGAACAGCGTCCCTGCCTGGCAGGAGGCAGGGACGCCGACGCTACAGTACCCCCCCTCTAGGCCCCCCCCTCTTTAGGCCAGAAAGAAATTTAGCTAGGATGAGAGGGGCATGGATGTTCTCCCGAGGCTCCCACGTTCTCTCCTCAGGACCAAACCCCTTCCAATCCACCAAAAAATAAGTCTTTCTTCCTACCCTTTTGGTGGCCAGAATGTTCTCTACCTCAAATTCATCGTCAGCAGACACTGGAGCAGGAGGTGTACCTGTAGACTTGAAAAAAGAGTTAAGTACCACCGGTTTGAGGAGAGATACATGGAAAGAGTTAAGAATGCGCAAATTGGCCGGGAGTTTCAATTTATAGGACACCGGGTTGATCTGACTGATGATCTCAAAGGGACCGATGAACCGAGGGCCTAACTTGTAGGAAGGAATCTTGAGCCGGACATACTTGGACGAAAGCCAGACCTTATCCCCAGGACGGAATTGAGGAGGATCCAGACGTCTTTTGTCAGCATGTCTCTTCATACGCTCGGATGACTGAATGAGTGCGGATCGGGTACTCTCCCATATGGAGGAAAATTCTCTAACCAGAGATTCTGCAGCTGGATTGTCCACAGAGATGGTGACAGGAACAGGGATCCGAGGGTGCTGACCGAAGACTACAAAAAACGGAGACTTGGAGGAAGATTCGCTCTCGTGATTATTGTAAGAGAATTCGGCCCAAGGCAGGAGCTCCACCCAGTCAGAATGGTGGGCATTAACGAAGTGCCGGAGATAACTGGTCAGATTCTGATTGATTCGCTCAACTTGTCCATTGGACTGCGGGTGGTAAGCGGAGGAGAAATCCAAGGTGACGTCTAGCAACTTACAAGTGGCTCTCCAGAAACGTGAGGTGAACTGTACCCCACGATCCGACACAATGTGACGAGGCAGACCATGGAGACGGAAGATGTGGCGGATAAAGTCTTTAGCCAACTCGGGTGCAGACGGGAGACCTGGCAGAGGAATGAAGTGAGCCATCTTGGAAAAGCGGTCAGCGACCACCCAAATAACCGTACAACCGGCAGAAACGGGCAGATCTGTTATGAAGTCCATGGCTATATGCTGCCAGTGGGGCAGCGGGTACAGGAAGCGGAAGAAGACGGCCGGCAGGCAGGTGTCTCGGAACTCTGTTGCGGGCACAGGAGACACAGGCAGATACAAAGTCTATTACGTCCTTGTGCAGGGTAGGCCACCAATAATGCCGGGTTATGAGTTGGAGGGTCTTTTTCTGACCAGCGTGGCCAGCTAGTTTAGACGAATGACCCCAGTGTAGGATTCTCTTCCGGTCGGTTACTGATACGAACGTCTTACCAGGAGGGAGACGATTTAGACTCACGGGAGCCACCCGCATCACTCTGGCGGGATCGATGATATGTTTAGGTTCTTCCTCGAGATCTGACACCAGGAAAGACCGGGACAAGGCATCAGCCTTGACGTTCTTGTCAGCCGGGCGAAAATGCAAGAGAAAATCGAAGCGGGCAAAAAACAAGGACCACCGGGCTTGGCGAGGGTTAAGTCTCTGAGCATGCTGAAGGTAAGCCAGATTCTTGTGGTCCGTGTAAATGATTACCGGATGAAGAGCCCCCTCGAGTAGGTAACGCCACTCCTCCAATGCCAACTTGATGGCCAATAACTCTCGGTCTCCTATGGAGTAGTTGCGCTCGGAGGAGGAGAAGAGTTTGGAGAAGAAGCCGTAGGATACCATCCTCCCGGATGAAGATTTTTGAGTGAGTACCGCTCCGGCTCCAGAGGAGGAAGCGTCCACCTCCAGGAAGAACTGCTTGTTGCCGTCCGGGCGATGCAGCACTGGAGCGGAAGAGAAGGCCTGTTTTAAGGAAAGAAAGGCCTCCTCTGCTTCGGGCGTCCACTGTTTGGGGTTAGCATCCTTGCGGGTGAGCGCGGAGATTGGAGCAGTCCTGGAAGAGAAGTGCGGTATGAAAAGGCGGTAATAGTTGGCGAATCCCAGGAACCGCTGAATGGCCTTCAACCCCTCCGGTCGAGGCCACTTCTCGATGGCAGACAGTTTCTCCGGATCCATTCGTAGGCCTGTCTGAGAAATGATGTAGCCCAAAAACGGAAGCGAGGTCTGCTCAAAGAGGCACTTCTCATATTTGGCGAAGAGGTGATTCTGCCTGAGCCTGAGCAGAACCTGACGAACATCCCTCCGGTGAGACTGGAGGTCCGGAGAGAAGACCAAGATATCGTCTAGGTACACCACAACGCAAGAGTAGAGGAGGTCCCGAAAGATGTCATTGACCAACTCCTGAAAGACTGCTGGAGCATTACAGAGACCAAAGGGCATCACCAAATACTCGTAGTGGCCGTCCCGGGTGTTGAATGCCGTCTTCCATTCATCTCCCCGACGGATACGAACCAGGTTGTATGCCCCACGAAGATCCAGTTTGGTGAAGATTCTCGCCCCTCTAAGTCGATCAAACAATTCTGGAATGAGCGGAAGAGGGTACTTATTCTTCACCGTGATCAAATTTAAGCCTCTGTAGTCAATACAGGGACGGAGAGATCCGTCTTTCTTTTTTACGAAGAAGAAACCTGCTCCCGCTGGGGAGGTAGATTTCCGATGAATCCTTTGGCCAAGTTCTCCTCGATATATTCAGACATCGACCTGGTCTCAGCAGCGGACAATGGGTAAATACGCCCACGGGAGGCGTAGTACCAGGTAGCAGGTCGATCGGGCAATCATACGGTCTGTGTGGGGGTAATGTCTCTGCATTATTTTTAATAAAGACATCAGCGAAAGACCAATATGAAATCGGGAGTCCTGGTAGATTAGCAGGTGTAGGAGAAGGACGGACAGGATGAACAGGCACCAGACACGTTTGATGACAGTCCTGTCCCCAGCGAAGAATCTCTCCAGTCTGCCAGTCGAGCACGGGTGCATGCTTTTGGAGCCAAGGCAGACCTAGTAAGAAAGCGTGAGAGAGTCCAGGTAGAACATGAAATGAGATACTCTCAGAATGTAACATTCCCACCTGCAGGGTTATAGCCTCGGTGATAAGCTGGATGGGACGTGGTAGAAGACCCCCATCTACAGCAGCAACAGATACTGGTTCAAGCAGAGGTTTGGTGGGAATGCGATATTTCTCTACCAGAGCCTGTGAAACGAGATTCCCAGCTGCTCCAGAATCAAGTTGGGCTAGTTCGAAGTAACGGTTCTCACCGAGGAGAATTGAGACAGACAGCAGCAGAGATGAAGAGGATTTAGTCTTGTCTAGGTGGACCTCTCCGAGCGAACCTAGACACAGGCGTTTCCCGACCTCTCTGGGCAGGTACGGATCCGGTGCTCATTACTGCCACAGTAGAAGCAACTCCCCTCAGCACGGCGTGAGTCCTGACGGACTTTGACCATCTTGGTCTGGTCGACCTGCATGGGCTCTGCCGGGGGCACTTGAGGAGATACGGAAGGAGTTACAGGTCTCTGAAATGAAGGAGCTAGGCGAGGAAACCTTCTCTCACGGGTGACCTCTTTGGCTCGCTCCTGGAACCGTAGATCAATTCGATTGGCCAGAGTTATTAGGTCATCGAGAGAGGTTGGAATGTCCCGACCGGCAAGTTCATCTTTAATGCGGCCGGACAGGCCCTCCCAGAAGACAGCTATCAGAGCGTCATTATCCCAAGCCAGCTCTGAGGCAAGGGTACGAAACCTTATGGCATATTGACCCACGGTGAGACTCTCCTGACGAAGACGCAGCAGAGATGATGCAGAGGAGGTCTTCCGTCCGGGTTCATCGAATACCTTCCGGAAGGCTAAGAGAAAAGCAGACAGGTTAGACACCAGAGGATCTTCTCTTTCCCAAAGAGGATTTAGCCAGGCCAGGGCCTCTCCGGTGAGATGTGACATGATGAAGGCAATTTTGGCTCGGTCAGAGTTAAACTGGTGTGCCAGGAGTTCAAAATGCAGGGTACATTGGTTGATGAAACCCCGAGCCAGAGCAGGGTCGCCTCCAAACCGAGGAGGAGCTGAAAGTCGAGGTCCTGGAATAGAAACCACGGAGTTGGTAAGCAGTGGAACTGCCGGATTGCGAGTCATGGTGCTCGCGGTGGTTGTCGGGGAAGTATTCAGAGTGTCCAGGCGGGAATTAACACACCGCAGATGACCCAGGATGGACTCCTGTTGAGACCTCTGACGAGACAGTCCATGACACAGGTCAGATAGCGAAGGGGTTTGGGTGCCACCGGGTTCCATGGCCCGAGCAAACTGTAACGGGTCAGGTAGGTGGAACCTCTGAGCTTTATTTATACAAGAAGGTTATACTTGTAAGAGAGCGGGTGGCGCCCAGGGAGACGGACAGGAAGTCACGGCAAGTGACGGGGCAGTCTCTGGTTATACGGGAAAGGATCACGGCAAGTGACCGGGGCAGTCTCTGGATTGACAGGCAGGTTGTCACGGCAAGTGACCGGGGCAGTCTCTGGATAGACAGGCAGGTTGTCACGGCAAGTGACCGGGGCAGTCTCTGGATTGACAGGCAGGTTGTCACGGCAAGTGACCGGGGTAGTCTCTGGATAGACAGGCAGGTTGTCACGGCAAGTGACCGGGGCAGTCTCTAGATAGACAGGTATATACGACCTGAGATGGTGAAGCCTCCCGGTAGGCTAGCAGGCAGATGGCGGATGGACACTCCCAAGTGAGCAGGCGAGAGTCTCTGGAACAGCCGGGGATCACCGCTTGTGACGTCCGAACCTCCGGGTAGGGCTGCAGTCAGATGGCAGATGATCGCTCCCAAGTGAGCAGGCAAGAGTCTCTGGAATAGCCGGGGATCACCGCTTGTGACGTCCGAACCTCCGGGTAGGGCTGCAGTCAGATGGCAGATGATCGCTCCCAATTGAGCAGGCAAGAGTCTCTGGAATAGCCGTGGATCACCACTTGTGACGTCCGAACCTCCGGGTAGACTTGCGGACAGGTAGCAGACAGCAAACGGGCAGGAAACAGGCAGGTAACTGGTAACGGGACCTGAGGGCTGAAGCAGAGTGAAACAGTGCAACAACAACATTGCTCGGGCACCTCCATTAAGGAGGAAGCCCTTAATATAGGGTGGAGTCCTCCGGCATTGGCCGGGGACTTATTTGAAAAATGCGCGCGGCTCCTTTAAGAGCGGGGAGGGGCGCGGGCGGCGCCCTAAGTCCAGCAGCAGGGAAGGAGCGCGCGGCCCCAGCAGGGCGGAAGGAGGACGCTGAGGAAGGGTAAGGGGGCGACGTCCCTGCCTGGCAGAGGACGCTGCTGCAGGGGAACAGCGTCCCTGCCTGGCAGGAGGCAGGGACGCCGACGCTACAGTAGTTCAGGGACTGACATGGTTCCTTTAGGAACAGAGCAAGCTGAAACTCCTTGACTCATCTGTTTCTCTGGAAAGTGTAATTCCTTGGTCTCCCAGTTAATCGTAGGATTCTGCGCCTGCAGCCATGGTAGCCCTAGAATAATGGGAAAGTGGGGAGAAGAGATAAGCATAAAAGACATTTTCTCCTGATGATCTTTACCCATAAGGACCCTCAAAGGCTCTGTTTCTTGATCCACTGGTCCAGAAGTCAGTAGAGAGCCATCCACAGTCTCCATCTGTACTGAAGTAGCCTTCTTCACTGAACGTATCCCCTGTTTTCAGAGCAAAGGAGATATCCATAAAATTTCCACTTGCTCCTGAGTCGATCATAGCAGAGCTAGACACCCAGACTGAGTCAACCCAGAGTTTGATGGAAAGGAAGCAATGAGAATTGTTTCTTTTACAACTCAGCTGGGACACCGCTGAGGAAACTTGAAAAATTGCAGCGTTTATACCGTCATCGTCCCCAGAACTAACAGAGTTTAAGTCCAAGAAATCAAGATCTCTTGCAGCAGATCTCTCTGGAGCCTGAGGCTCGGACATGACAGAGCTCCTCTCGCAACACTCACAGTGAATGACTGCTGCAGTAGTCTTACGAGAACGGCTGGGGCAGTTTATAATGAAGTGCCCTGACTTACCACAGTAGAAACATAGATTTTCCTTTATACGATGTTCTTTGCGTGCATCACTAACCCGTCTTTGTAAAGAGTCCACCTGCATGGGTTCAGGTTCTGGTTCCCTTGTGATCCTACTCAAAGGTTCCTTAGCTGAGGAGGGAGGTAGTAAAAGGTTAGTGCGATTATTTTCGAACCATCTCTCTTGCCTGCGTTCAGTCAGACGAGCATCAATACGGATACAATAGTTAATAAAGTCACCTAACGCAGTGGGAGGGTCGGCACGAGCAAGTTCATCCTTAATCAGTGGAGACAACCCTTTCCGAAAAATAGATTTTTTAGCGGAAGTGTCCCAAGTGGTATCAAGAGCCCATCTCCTGAAATCCAGGGCATATTCGGCTACTGAACGCTTACCTTGGCGCAAAGTTAACATGGCTGCTTCAGCTGTTGCACCTCGATTGGGGTCATCAAACACCTGCCCCATGGCTGAAATAAAAGCATCAAGGTGATTCAAACAATCATCCTCAGTCTCAATCAGAGGGTTTGCCCACATCAAAGCCTTATTGGTAAGCAACATGATTATAGTAAGCACTTTGGATCGTTCAGTGGGAAATTGTGAAGCATGTGCAGAGAAAAATAAATTGCATTGATTAATAAATCCCCTGAATTTCTCACGTTCACCGCCAAAACGAAAAGGAGGTAATTTGGGGATCCCAGAACTCGGGGTTATGGCAGGAGCCTGGGCTCGTTCCTCTAGAGCCTCAATCCTGGCTCGCAATTCCTGGGTAGTCTGTCCAAACACTTGCAAATTATGATTAGTGAGGTCCTGTAGGCTTGCAAAACGGGTTTTTAAAGTCTGTACATCTGAAAGGATTGTATCAGTCACTCCGCAAAGTTCCTTTATGCGGGCCTCCATCTTCCAGATCTTTTAAGGCAGAAGTGCTGGAAGAGGAAAGGAAAAAAAAAAAAAACAATAGTGTTTACCTGTGGTAACACTCCAGAGTAAAATTTTAAGGGAATGCGCTCACCTGGAATGGTTGTGAGAAGTCACAACCACTGTCATCACATAAGGTATTAAACGGACATCTGATATCCACAGTCACAGTAGACACGGCTTTCCCAGACCCAGCAGACACTAAACATTGGCTCCTGAATCTTGTCATGTATAGTGTACAGTTCCTATAGCGTCTTGTGCTTGGGTGCGAGGAAAACACAGGAGACATAGGTTGAAATGAAATGACTTGTATTACTTCATACAAGCATGCTGAAAAGTTCACACAGTTTGCAGGAACAGCGACAGGAGACACAGCAGGCCAGAGTAACTTCAAGCACTAAAGAAAAGAAAATGTTCCAGCTCCTTAAAATTGCAAAATTTTATTCGTCCATTCGGTATAAAATACAAAGTGGTAAATGCTCCATAGAGGAAGCCGCATACAGCAACGCGTTTCGATCAGACGATCTTCATCAAGGCTGCTATACATATGTGAAACTTAGAGACCTATATATAACCCACGGACCAATGAGATTTGAATTGACAATCACATGATAAGCTAAAGGTCCTACAAGGTAAATTGCGATACAAATAGTCGGAAGGTCCTTCTGTAACAATACAATAACATCATTAAAATTACAAAAAATAAACATTAAAAAAAGAAGAAGAGAGAAAACACGATATGGCAAAAGATCACAATCAATAATTATAATGATACATTAACTCATTCCTTTTGTTTAGTCCATTCGGATATCTCGTGTTTAAGGAAAAGATCCAAAAGGCTTCCCTGGTCAGTAAATGTCTAGCGATGTCCCCACCTCGTACTGATTTAGTGACTCTTTCTATAGCGCTAACCTGAAAGGACGTAGTATTGCGATCATGAGAAAGAATGAAATGTTTGGAGGCCGCCGATACATTACGATTGGGATTAGTAGTGTTTCCAATATCAGATAAATGCTCCGAAATTCTTGTTTTTAATTTTCTAGTCGTGCACCCCACATATGACAAACTGCAAGAAACACAATTAATTTTATAGACTACATGTGTTGAATTGCAGTTGATATACTGTTTGATATCATAACTAACAGATTGGTTATTATTACTAAAGGATTTGGTGACTAAGGCATGTCTACATGTCCTACAATTGTTTACTCCACATTTGAAAAAGCCCTTAAATTTTAACCATGTGTCAGTTTTAATATGAGCATGAAACATACTGGGGGAAACCCTATTGCCTATAGATGGAGCTTTTCTGGCTATAATATTCACACCCGGCTGTAAAATTTCACATAGAGTATCATCTTCATATAAAATCGGTAAAAATTTGTTGATAATCTTTTTTATTTCCCCAAATTGTGGGCTAAATTGCAGACTCACAAAGGAGCGATCGCAAAATGGATCGCATTTGGGCGATCGTGAAACTTCACCATCAGAGTTGATGAGATTATCACGTTCCTTATGAGTTACAATTCTGCGAGCTCTATTTATCATCCAACGCGGATAATTTCTATTAGTCAATTTATCATCTACCATTTTGAGTTGTTCCTCCAAATTGGTTTGAGAGCTACAATTTCTCTTGACTCTAATATACTCGCCCAAAGGAATAGATTTGATCGTGTGCTTAGGGTGACTACTGCCGGCATGTAGAATAGTATTACCCCAAATGGTTTAATATGTGTTTTGGTACAAACATTTTGTCCCTCAATTCCACATAAATCCAAATCCAAAAATGACATACAATTGGAATGATGTCTATTTGTAAAACGAATATTGAAATTATTATTTTCAATGTAATCAATAAACTTCGGTATGGCAGACACATCACCACCCCAAATGATTAGGATGTCATCGATGTATCTGCCATACCAAACCAAGGAATCGCAAAAAGGATTTTCAGCAGAAAAAATGTAATTAGACTCCCAAAAGGCCATGACAAGATTGGCCAGCGACGGTGAAAATTTGGCCCCCATCGCTACACCAGTACGTTGCAAGAAAAATTGATTGTCAAAAGTAAAAAAATTGTGGGTGAGGAGAAAAAAAGTAACCTGCAAAAGAAAATTGATTAAATCATCAGAATATTGACTAAAATTTTGTTAGTGAAACTGAAGCGCTGTCATTGCAATGTGATGTGGAATACACGTATATAAAGAAATAACGTCACAACAGAGCCACGTGAAATTACTGCTCCAGATCCTATTTGAAAACATTCTAAGGACGTCTTTTGAATCTTTAATGAACCCCTGGTGCGCAGGACTCCTGGCTTCATTAAAGATTCAAAAGACGTCCTTAGAATGTTTTCAAATAGGTTCTGGAGCAGTAATTTCACGTGGCTCTGTTGTGACGTTATTTCTTTATATACGTGTATTCCACATCACATTGCAATGACAGCGCTTCAGTTTCACTTACAAAATTTTAGTCAATATTCTGATGATTTAATCAATTTTCTTTTGCAGGTTACTTTTTTTCTCCTCACCCACAATTTTTTTACTTTTGACAATCAATTTTTCTTGCAACGTACTGGTGTAGCGATGGGGGCCAAATTTTCACCGTCGCTGGCCAATCTTGTCATGGCCTTTTGGGAGTCTAATTACATTTTTTCTGCTGAAAATCCTTTTTGCGATTCCTTGGTTTGGTATGGCAGATACATCGATGACATCCTAATCATTTGGGGTGGTGTATGTGTCTGCCATACCGAAGTTTATTGATTACATTGAAAATAATAATTTCAATATTCGTTTTACAAATAGACATCATTCCAATTGTATGTCATTTTTGGATTTGGATTTATGTGGAATTGAGGGACAAAATGTTTGTACCAAAACACATATTAAACCATTTGGGGGTAATACTATTCTACATGCCGGCAGTAGTCACCCTAAGCACACGATCAAATCTATTCCTTTGGGCGAGTATATTAGAGTCAAGAGAAATTGTAGCTCTCAAACCAATTTGGAGGAACAACTCAAAATGGTAGATGATAAATTGACTAATAGAAATTATCCGCGTTGGATGATAAATAGAGCTCGCAGAATTGTAACTCATAAGGAACGTGATAATCTCATCAACTCTGATGGTGAAGTTTCACAATCGCCCAAATGCGATCCATTTTGCGATCGCTCCTTTGTGAGTCTGCAATTTAGCCCACAATTTGGGGAAATAAAAAAGATTATCAACAAATTTTTACCGATTTTATATGAAGATGATACTCTATGTGAAATTTTACAGCCGGGTGTGAATATTATAGCCAGAAAAGCTCCATCTATAGGCAATAGGGTTTCCCCCAGTATGTTTCATGCTCATATTAAAACTGACACATGGTTAAAATTTAAGGGCTTTTTCAAATGTGGAGTAAACAATTGTAGGACATGTAGACATGCCTTAGTCACCAAATCCTTTAGTAATAATAACCAATCTGTTAGTTATGATATCAAACAGTATATCAACTGCAATTCAACACATGTAGTCTATAAAATTAATTGTGTTTCTTGCAGTTTGTCATATGTGGGGTGCACGACTAGAAAATTAAAAACAAGAATTTCGGAGCATTTATCTGATATTGGAAACACTACTAATCCCAATCGTAATGTATCGGCGGCCTCCAAACATTTCATTCTTTCTCATGATCGCAATACTACGTCCTTTCAGGTTAGCGCTATAGAAAGAGTCACTAAATCAGTACGAGGTGGGGACATCGCTAGACATTTACTGACCAGGGAAGCCTTTTGGATCTTTTCCTTAAACACGAGATATCCGAATGGACTAAACAAAAGGAATGAGTTAATGTATCATTATAATTATTGATTGTGATCTTTTGCCATATCGTGTTTTCTCTCTTCTTCTTTTTTTAATGTTTATTTTTTGTAATTTTAATGATGTTATTGTATTGTTACAGAAGGACCTTCCGACTATTTGTATCGCAATTTACCTTGTAGGACCTTTAGCTTATCATGTGATTGTCAATTCAAATCTCATTGGTCCGTGGGTTATATATAGGTCTCTAAGTTTCACATATGTATAGCAGCCTTGATGAAGATCGTCTGATCGAAACGCGTTGCTGTATGCGGCTTCCTCTATGGAGCATTTACCACTTTGTATTTTATACCGAATGGACGAATAAAATTTTGCAATTTTAAGGAGCTGGAACATTTTCTTTTCTTTGGATCTTCCTGGACGTTCGTCAGACGTCGTTCCGTGCACCTGCCGTGGTAGTTGGTGAGCTGGTTTGCTTTTTTCTTCTAACTTCAAGCACTACAATAAATCTCCAAAGCAGGTTCAGGATCTCTTCTCTGTACCGTAATTCCTCTGCAAACATGGATTCACCAAACAGCAGGTTTCCAGAGTCCAAAAGTGTTCCAAGGTTCCTCAGTAGGGAATAGCTGGAGTACAAGTCCAAGGTTAGCAGGAGTCAGGTCACAGACTGACTGAGGCTTGATTCAGGAGCACTGATTGTTCAGCTGAGGCTGCTTAAGAAGCAAGAGGGAAGAATCAGGGCGGGAACATGAAAACTGGAAACTCCATATTAACTGAGGGCAAGAGCTGCAGAAAGACAGAAAGCAAAATGGCCGACGGAAAACTAGATTTCAAGGAACATGTCAACAGAGACAAAGAACCTGTTAGGGTTTGCGGAACGCACCTAATAGATATAATAGAGAGGTGCGTTCGCAGCCCGGGGTCCACCGTGCAGGCGAAGCCCGCTGCTAATAAGATGGCGAAAGTAGCGAACTCTGTTATCCCGCAGAGTCGCAAAAATAAACGCCGTAGCGCGTTGTGGCAGTAAGTGCGAACTCTGTTAATCCCCAGAGCCGCTAACGGGATGCCACAGCGCTATATGGCGATAGGTGCAAACTCACTTAACTTCAGTGAGCCGCAAAGTAAAACGCTAGGGCGCTGTCTAGCGTCAAAAGCGAACCCTGTTACGTCACAGAGCCGCTGAGAAAAAGTACCGTGTCCTGTCAGGCTCTCAGGTACACGGATAATTGCTAAGCGAGCATAATACGTGGTCATGCGCTAATGTCCTTTCGGGAGTAACCCACAATCTATGGCGTCTGAACGCCAGACCCTGAATACGGCAATCAAACTCCTCACCGGTTATGCCGGTAATCTAGGGCATCTAGGACACCGACCCTGACCAGCTAGCACACCAAACTCCTCACCGATAAGTCGGTATTCTAGTGGCTTATTTCAGCCGGGTCCCTAACAACACACACGCATGACCACACTGGCGCATAGCATACAATGGTTGATATTAGCGCATGGCGGCCCAGCCATGCTACCCTTTTATAGCAACAGCTACAGGACCTTCCAGGAACAAGGACCAATGAGAAACCTGTTCCAGAAGACTCGTAGTAACAGGGCCTTCCTGGCGGACCAATAGGAGCTGCTGCAGTACCTGAGCATGTGACCCCTGATCTCCAATGAGAGATCTCACTCTGGGCATGCTCAGAAGGGAAAATGCAGTACTTTGTCCCAAAGACGTCTGCTCCAGCATTGGCTATAATAGCAGATCCAGGAAAGGCAGCAACAAGTCACTGCCCAGTAGTGGAGTGGGCAAGACGCCTGGACCGACGCCTCTGCTGAGCAGGCTCCACTGCGGCCGGAGATGAATGGGAGGGCCGCAGCGGAACAGGTTCGAGACTCCCCTTGTGCAGCAGCGGGAAATCGAACCCTAACATTGCCCCCCCTTCTCTGGGCCTCGCTGCGCTCAAAGGCAGCGATGAGCTGCGGAGCGTGAACATGCTCGGCAGGCTCCCAGGATCTATCCTCAGGCCCATAACCCCTCCAATCCACCAAATAAAATTTTTTGCCTCGTACCACCTTGCACCCAACAATGGCGTTCACCTTATGATCGTCGGTAGATGAACCCGACGTCCCAGCAGATGACTCGGAAAACCGGGAAATGGCCACGGGTTTCAAGAGGGACACGTGAAAGGTGTCAGTGATACCAAGGCGAGGCGGAAGGGCTAGGCGGTAAACTACCGGGTTCACCTGCTCAAGAACTTTAAAGGGGCCCAAAAAGCGAGGTGCCAACTTGGTGGACTCTACCCGTAGCCTGATGTTTCGGGCAGAAAGCCACACTAGGTCACCCGGAGCAAACGTAGGAGCGGGGCGCCGATGGGCATCGGCCGAAGACCTCATCCTCTCTTTGGAGGCCTGAATGGCATCCTGAGTGCGGTCCCAAATGTCCCGTGCCTCCACAGCCCAGTCTGCCACCCTGGAATCGGCGGAAGACACGGGCATAGGCACTGGTACCCGCGGATGGTGACCGTAGTTCAGGAGGAATGGGGTCTGTCCGGTGGAGTCAGCCACAGCATTATTTAGAGCAAACTCAGCCCACGGTAGCAAGGATGCCCAGTCATCCTGCCCGGCAGAGACAAAATGTCGCAAGTATGTGACCAAGGTCTGGTTGGCCCTCTCTACCAACCCATTCGTCTCGGGATGGTATGCAGAGGAGAGATTCAACTCAATGCTGAGTAAACGACACAGCTCTCTCCAGAACCGAGACGCAAACTGGGGACCTCGATCACTAACAATTTTGTCTGGCATACCGTGTAGGCGGAAAATATGCCTAATGAATAATGCTGCCAAGGCCCGTGCAGACGGTAACCGTGGTAACGGCACCAAGTGCACCATTTTGGAGAAGTGGTCGGTTATCACCCAGATGATGGTGCAGCCCCGAGACTTGGGTAAGCCAACCACAAAATCCATCCCGACCATCTCCCAGGGCATGTCTGCCACCGGTAAAGGAAAGAGTAACCCAGCTGGCCGTTGTCGAGGGGACTTATTCTTGGCGCAGGAGACGCATGCCTGAACGTATTCCCTGACGTCACGGACCATATGTGGCCACCAGTATGTCCTCGCCAGCAACTCAGATGTCCTCTTTGCCCCAAAATGTCCACCCACCCTGGATGAGTGTGCCCAAGAGAGAACCTCGGTCGCAAATTGATGGGCACAAAAGTCTTGCCCGGAGGCACAGACTCAAGCGAAACTGGGGCCACAGTTCTTAGGCTCTCTGTGGGGACAATCAGCCGAGGCTCCTCCTCCACCTCCTCAGAGGACACCACGGAGCGAGACAGAGCATCAGCACGAATGTTCTTCTCCCCTGAGAGAAAATGGAGGGTGAAATGGAATCGGGAGAAGAACAGGGACCATCTGGCCTGACGGGAATTTAGCCGCTGGGCGGTCTGTAAATAGACCAAATTTTTGTGGTCAGTGAACACTTGGAAGGGAAAGCGAGCCCCCTCCAGGAGATGTCTCCACTCAGAAAAGGCCAACTTCATGGCTAGCAACTCCCTATCCCCAATGGAATAATTCCTCTCCGCAGGTGTGAAGGTCTTGGAGAAGAAGAAGCAAGGATGTTTACGACCTTGAGCATCCTTTTGAAAAGGACTGCTCCAGCACCAACGGACGAGGCATCTACCTCCAATATAAAAGGCTTATCAACCTCGGGACGATGTAGGATAGGAGCGCTAGCAAAATGGGACTTGATTGAAGTAAAGGCCTTGAAGACCTCCTCTGACCACAATTTGGGATTGGCTCCTTTCTTGGTGAGGGCTACCAAGGGAGCAACCAAAGTAGAGAAGTGGGGAATGAATTGGCGATAGTAATTAATGAACCCCATAAAGCGCTGCACCGCTTTAAGAGAGTGGGGTTCTTGCCAATCCATTACAGCCTGTAGTTTGGCAGGATCCATAGCCAATCCCTGAGTGGAGATGATATAGCCCAGGAATGGCAAAGACTCCTGCTCAAACACACACTTCTCCAACTTCGCATATAAGGAATTTGCCCGCAAGAGGTCAAAGACCCTGCAAACATCTCTCCGGTGGGTGTCCATATCTGGAGAAAAGATGAGAATGTCATCCAGATAGACTACCACAGAGGTGGCAAGCATGTCCCGGAAGATGTCATTTACGAAATCTTGGAAGACGGCTGGAGCATTACAGAGCCCGAAGGGCATCACAAGATATTCGTAATGTCCATCTCTGGTATTGAACGCCATCTTCCATTCGTCCCCCTCACGGATGCGGATCAGGTTATAGGCACCACGAAGATCCAGCTTAGTAAATACCCTTGCTCCCCGGAGCCTATCAAAGAGCTCAGATATTAGGGGCAAAGGATATTTGTTCTTAACGGTAATGGCGTTAAGACCCCTATAGTCTATACACGGTCGTAATTCTCCATTCTTCTTCTGCACAAAGAAAAATCCTGCCCCTGCTGGTGACACTGACTTCCTAATAAACCCTCTGGCCAGATTTTCCTGGATGTATTGTGACATGGCCTCCGTCTCAGGAAGAGAGAGAGGATACACTCTTCCCCGAGGAGGCTCCGTTCCAGGCAAGAGGTCTATAGGACAGTCATAAGGGCGATGAGGCGGCAGAGTCTCCGCTGCCTTTTTGGAGAATACGTCTGCGTATGACCGATAAACCTTGGGAAGAGAATCAAGATCTATGGGTATCTCCGTTGTGGAAACCTGAACGTCCTCTCTGAGACATTTGTCTCTGCAATGATCACCCCAACCCAGTATTCTCCCAGAGGACCACTCAATATGGGGAGAGTGGTGGCGAAGCCAGGGTAATCCCAACAAAACCTCATCTATTCCCTCAGGAAGGACAAAAAGGGATATATTCTCCTGATGTGAAGGAGACATAGACAGAGGTAGAGTGACAGTCTGGTGGGTGATTTGTGAGGGCAGAATTGCTCCATTCAACACTCTCACCGATATTGGCTCGGCGAGCGTCACCAGCGGTATGGAATGGCGAGAGGCAAAGGAGGAGGACATAAAATTCCCCTCTGCCCCAGAGTCCACACAAAGCTTGGCGGGAAGGGTGGATGAACCTAGAGAGATTAACCCTTTAAGGAGCATCTTCGGAGCAAAATCCCTCGCGTCTAATGACCCTGCACCCATGATCACGGAACATGACCGTTTACTTATTCGCTGGGGACATCGGTTGGCATAATGTCCTGACTGCTGACACACTCTACAGACCACGGATACTCAAGTGGTCCGAGACTTAGATCCCACTCGAGTATTCTCCACGGTCTCTGGGGAGTCAGACGCCCGAACGGGAAATTCCAGAGGTTTGGCAAAGGTGGGTGCCAGCCGAAACCTCTGCCTACACTGGGTCCGCTCTAACCTCCGCTCGTGAAAACGGAGGTCGATGCGGGTAGATATAGAAATGAGTTTCTCCAGTGTGGCAGGAATCTCCCTGGTAGCCAAAGCGTCCTTTACATGGTCTGCCAGTCCTCTCCAGAACACTGGAATAAGAACTTTATCTGGCCACTCTAATTCAGAGGCCAAAGTCCGAAATTGGACTGAGAACTGGCTGACCATGGACAAGCCCTGTGACATTGTCAGCAGTTGGAGTGCCGTATCGTGCGTGACCTGAGGTCCTAAAAAGACCTTTTTCAGAGCCTCCAAAAACCGAGGAGCACTCCGCACCACACGATCGTCACGCTCCCACAGCGGTGTTGCCCACTCCAACTCTCTGCCCGAGAGTAGAGACAGTACAAAACCCACTTGTGCCCGATCCGTGGGGAAACGTGCAGTCAGAAGCTCGAGCTGTATAGAGCACTGACTCACGAATCCCCGACATTGCTTGCTGTCACCGGCAAACTTGCCAGGAAGCGGGAGGTGGGATAATGTAGGGACAGAGGTAGCAGAGGACAAACTGGCTGCAGCCACGCTAGCAGCCTGAACAGCGACTGCAGTAATATCCACAGCTGAGGTTGTGCGCTCAAGAGCCGCCAACCTTCCCTCCAGCTGCTGGATATACTGCCTTAGACGCTGGTCATCCGCCATTTTACTAGCCAGACCCTGGCGCTAATATTATGTTAGGGTCTGCGGAACGCACCTAATAGATATAATAGAGAGGTGCGTTCGCAGCCCGGGGTCCACCGTGCAGGCGAAGCCCGCTGCTAATAAGATGGCGAAAGTAGCGAACTCTGTTATCCCGCAGAGTCGCAAAAATAAACGCCTTAGCGCATTGTGGCAGTAAGTGCGAACTCTGTTAATCCCCAGAGCCGCTAACGGGATGCCACAGCGCTATATGGCGATAGGTGCGAACTCACTTAACTTCAGTGAGCCGCAAAGTAAAACGCTAGGGCGCTGTCTAGCGTCAAAAGCGAAACCCTGTTACGTCACAGAGCCGCTGAGAAAAAGTACCGTGTCCTGTCAGGCTCTAAGGTACACGGATAATTGCTAAGGAGCATAATACGTGGTCATGCGCTAATGTCCTCGCGGGAGTCACCCGCAATCTATGGCGTCTGAACGCCAGACCCTGAATACGGCAATCAAACTCCTCACCGGTTATGCCGGTAATCTAGGGCATCTAGGACACCGACCCTGACCAGCTAGCACACCAAACTCCTTACCGATTAAGTCGGTATTCTAGTGACTTATTTCAGCCGGGTCCCTAACCACACACACGCATGACCACACTGGCGCATAGCATACAATGGTTGATATTAGCGCATGGCGGCCCAGCCATGCCACCCTTTTATAGCAACAGCTACAGGACCTTCCAGGAACAAGGACCAATGAGAAACCTGTTCCAGAAGACTCGTAGTAACAGGGCCTTCCTGGCGGACCAATAGGAGCTTCTGCAGTACCTGAGCATGTTACCCCTGATCTCCAATGAGAGATCTCACTCTGGGCATGCTCAGAAGGGAAAATGCAGTACTTTGTCCCAAAGACGTCTGCTCCAGCATTGGCTATAATAGCAGATCCAGGAAAGGCAGCAACAAGTCACTGCCCAGTAGTGGAGTGGGCAAGACACCTGGACCGATGTCTCTGCTGAGCAGGCTCCACTGCAGCCAGAGATGAATGGGAGACCGCAGCGGGACGGGTTCGAGACTCCCCTTGTGCAGCAGCGGGAAATCAAACCCTAACAGAACCTTACATGCATTTTGACGCTGGTGGGATGGCTTTTATGCTTTTTTTTATCAAAAAACAGTGTTTACTAAGTACCCAATGTTATTTATATGCACTATTGCTTTTACTTATTTACTTACAGCAGGGTATATGCTCATTTTGTGCATTTCTGAAGTAGTGTAGGCCAAGAGTATAGAAGAAATACAGCGCTCAAGAGGTGGAAGGCTTAAAGGTGGGAGACAGCACCAGGAGCGAACCCGTTCAGGAAATAAGTGGGTTAACACTATATAGTATAAGTGGTGGAGTGTCAGTGTCCAGTATAGAAGCAGAATACTCAGCAAATAGTTGGTTACCTTTATTAGACGTCCACAGTTCACAAATCACAAACCAGTTTTCGGCTCCAGACAGGAGCCTTTGTCAGGTGTGTGATTGTGGTCATCTGACGAAGGCTCCTGTCCGGAGCTGAAAACCGGTTTTTGATCTGTGAACTGTGGACTTCTAATAAAGGTAACAAATGATTTGTTGTGTCTTCTACTTCTGTACCGGGCTGCCCACCGACACCGAATGACTGTTCAAATTAAATCCCACCACTCGATGCTTCACGGTGGAGCCAATCATCTAAATGCATCTTCCCAACTACTCATTTTCCTTCAGTCTCCACCCCCTCTTCTTTGATTGACAGCTTCATAGAGCAGAGAAGGGTGGAGACAGATGGAAACCCATCATGTGGGATGGTGTATTTAATTTATTGTCTCTACCTTGAAGCACCGAGCGCCTATACTTGGTATGAACAGCCATCCTGTAATGACAGAGTCCCTTTAAGGGTTTGCTTGATTTTGCGATGAGTATCACCTTCATATACATTTTCGGATAATTTTAGAATCTTATGTCTTTTTTTATATTATTTTTGGTTATACATTTTAAAAGGTCGTTGAGAAATTCAGGTGACCACTGAGACATTATATGCAAACACCTGGCATGTGCTAATGTATGGATTTTTTAGCATTTACATTATGCTATAATATATTACAGCATTTAATGACCCAGTGAGTAAAACATGGCACTGTACCCAAACACTGCTCATTTGTGCCTTGTAGATATTTTCTTATGCGCTGTGCCCAAATGTCCAATCTGTGATTTTTATTAGCACCCATACTGATTTTATGCTCTGCGATGAGGTCATTCTGGCTGTGAGGAAGCGACTCTGAAATGGAGGAGGCAGAGCTGTAAATGAACAAAGAGACTTGTTTCCCCGACTCTCGCAAGCAAGGAGCTCATACAGTTTTATGGTTGTATGAACCTCTGGGATAAAGTTGGAGTCTGTAAAAATCATTCTGGACGTATTCGTGTCAAAAATCAGCAAGTGACCAAGATGTCCCAAAAATAGAAATTCGTTCAACTTGGAATATCTCGGAAAACAAGAAGAATTATTAGTTGATAGTTTTGATGCCTTTATATCAAGTAAAAAAGACTCTCGAGAACCCAACGCAAATTCTACCTATCATTCTTATTCATCTACTTTAGACCTCCAAGCCCCTTAGACTGGAAGCGTCCAAATCTTTTGATAGCGGCTGGATCTGCCAACGGCCTCATATATATATGGGACCTCCTTATTCTTCCTCTACAGATGATACTAGATGAAAGAAGAATCTGGCCTTTTGGATTTCCAACCATTGATCCTTTTGTTCTCCAGAAATCCAGAGTCCTTTGACAGTGGCTCTCCCATAGAAATTAAAGGAGAACTTGGTCGAGCGTTCTAATATGTCTGAAGGTCTTTAAGAAAAAGGTCCAGACGTGAATACTACATGTACAGTGCTGCTTTGTAATCCAGAATGTAAGGAACGGCACAAGCAAACCCTTCACAAGCAAGACCCGGATACACCTTACAAATGAAATAGGAAACCATGGACACAAATGGTATTTGATGTCAATGATGGAAAGCCACACTTGTTTTTTTTTTGCCTTGAGAAGGGCGTTGGTTCGGTACAAAACGCGTGAATGAAAATCCTTACTTATACTTTCCGATCTCATTCTTTCCGTGAGCGCAGCCCGTGATAATCTTCAATTTGCCAAACTGCTATCTGGACGGTACTGTCCTCCAGTCACATGGCTTCAGTTATGCCACATCAGGCTTCTACAGGTTTTGTGTCCTTACACAACCCGTACAGTTGAGCGTTACCAGCACTCTCACCTCCATCTTGTTCCTTACGGTACTGCCCTTTTTGTGCATCTTTGTCCCATTCAGATCTTCTCATTAATGGAAAGTCATCACTTAAGTTCTCACCATGATACCATGAAACAGATGACCCATTTAGGACCAACATTGGCTACCAAGAAAGTGTAGTATTCTTCATACAAGGCAAGGTGCATGACTGATTTTTCACCCAAGTTGAAAACAGAAAATCCATTTTGTAGGAGTAATAGAAAAGTGTCATCAACAACTTTACTTTCTGGAAAACAATATGAAAGATCAAAAAACAAAGTTCTAAAAAAATTATACAAAACTTTGGTTCCTCTAGGTCACTTTTTTTAAGTTACCTGTTCTCTTGACTGGAGGCATCTCAAGATGAGTGGAACAAGATGGCCAACTTCTTAAAAATAAAAAACGATGTTACTCTTTCGGGTGTGGTTTATGCTATATATTTCTACATGAGAATGTCCTGTATTTGTCCTGTATTTCAAGATATTGAGGTCCTTAGCCCATTATGGAATGATAAAGATGGTCACGTCGGTATTTATGAAAGGATGAACCGAGAACAACTTTTTTACAATAAAAAAAACAATACACATCTCTAAAAAAGTAGATTTTTCCATTGACCTAAGGGTCAACATTCAGCAATATTGTCATTTTTTGTTCCCATAAAGAATATACATAAAATAAAAAAAAATTTAGGCGGTAGGACGTTAGGTCTATTGAGAGCTTCTCAACCTCACGTTGTACCAGGAAAGGTCTGTCAACCACATTACCTATGAAATTGACTTCTCCAAGCATCATTCTCATGAGTCATATCATCCACTTTAGCTAAGATAGGATCTTCAAGGGGTTATTGCAAACCACGAGGGCATAAAAATGTCTAAAAAAAAATAAAATCAGTTACATCACCCAGAAGCAGTTTTCATCCAGGAGGCTGGGTAATGTGCTCTCATCTAAATGACAATGCATAGATGTTTGGGAGGGATAGTACATCACTGGTTGAGATCTATTGATGGGTTGTTTATGAGGTTTGTCTGAGCTGAGAAGCTGAAATATATCTCGCTGACAGTAATAATACCCTACATATTGCAACGCTTCTGCGGATACACTAAAAGCATATGGGTGAATCCTATTGCTAAATTTATAGAGCTACATGACCAAGGCCTGGTGAGGCAGAGCTGGTGAGGCAGAAAAAAATAAATAGTCACCTTGTGCTGCAGAACCTGCAGAGAATCACATCCACAGTGATGGTGGCCTTGAAGGTTAAAAAGAAATTGTAATAGGCTACAAGTTATCGGTGAGTTAGTAGCGTACCATGTGATTTTTGGATGTCTTTTTTTTGTTTTATTTTTGTTGTGGTTTTCATTTTTTACTTTTAAGCCTTTTATTGCTTTGTTGCTTTTAATTTAATTCTATTCTTTTGATTTCATTTATTTTTTATCCTTTTATTTGATATATAAACACCACCACCTAGTCCTGCAGGTGATAATCTCCTTCTGATAAAACACTGATTGTATTGAAACAACTGGGAGCTACTGAGCCAGTAACACATCCAAATGGGAAACAGAATAGAAAGAAATTCCCCACCCTCCAGTCCATCTCGCAACCATCAGCTGTGTCCCCCGAGATCATTGCTTGGCGACCAACCATAACCATGGCTCATGATGACCATCCATTGATTTGAGGCATCTTTGAAGCGCCATTCCAGTAGAGAGACAATATTATATTACATGATCTTATTGAAAAATGTAGATTTTTCCCAGTAACAAAACCCGAGCTTATAATAAAGCGGTAACAAGCGTATGTACAAGTCTTACATTCATGAAACTTCCTACCCGCCGTTTACGCAAGATGTTTCTTGACCTCCGTCAAGTGGTTGAACCTGTTTGCGATTCCAGCAAAAACCTGATAATTCACTGACTCACGTTGATTGACACCTTTAACTTTACCAACTTTGTACTAAAAAATGGGAAAAAAATTCAAAGTATGGTGGCATGGTGAAAAACCCTCAATTTTATCATTTTTTTTCTCGACTTTGTTCTTTGAACAGTTAGAAATGACTCGGCAACATGATTCTCCAGGTTAGTTTGATTATGACAACTTCAACATTTTTTAGATTTTTAGTGGCAAAAAAAAGTCAAAAATTTGTAAAAAATAAAAAATCTGTGACCCTTAACTTTATTTATGACACTTTCACCTGGTGAGTTGGATTCTCTAAGCCTGAGGTCCGGGTGGGCACACGGACTCCTGGAGTTGGTGCGGCAAGAAGGAAGGCATGTTGGAAGCAAGGACACGGCACACTTAGGAATTTTGAGAGAAACAGGATGGATGCAGTGGAACCCGGCTGGAATGAAAGTTAAAGCACATGGAGTACACTCAACAAGTCTTGATATTAAACCTAAAGCACAGGTGTGTGTCCTAATGGGGCTTAAATAGGATTAGGGACTCATTGGGCAACCTAAAAAACTTGATGTGGAGCACAACAGAGGGCAACAGACCAAGGTGTTGTGTTATGGTAGCTGAGCAGAATAAGCAAAAATGGCAATACACCAGAGAGGCTGGAACCTATTGGATTGCAGTACCCTAAACTAATCACACAACTAGAGGTAGCCGTGGAGCGTTCCTACGTTGATCCTAGATGCCTCGTCACAGCCTGAGAGATAACTACACCTAAAGGCAGAAAGATGAAAGCTATCTGCCCCGGAGCAGATCCTCAAAGAAAATAGGAAGCCCCCAAACATGTAATGGCGGTTAGACAAGAAGAAGCACGGACACAGACAGAAAATAGAATGAGCAAACGCTGGGGCCCAATCTGTCTAGACAGAAAAGTACAGGAAAGGATACTCACTGCAATCCAACAAAACCCTAAAAAATACCAACACTTCTGATTGCAAAAACACCTGAGATCACACGATCTCTGCCACCTAAAATCAGATCTCTGGTGTAACAAAACCAAGCCGCAGCCACTGAAAAAACAGGAAAAAGCAAATGAACAAATAACAGTGGCTTCAGACAAATTGAGAGGAGCACAACCCCCCGGAGGGGACCCGGCTGACCTCCACAGAAGTGCAGGGAACAATGCAAAAAGCAAGCACAAAAAATAAAAGCAGAAAATATCTTATCTGATAGCAGAAGATGCAGGCAAGACTCAGCAAACTTCCAAATGAACCAGGAACCACAATTGAGACAAGAACAATTGATCACCGGCAACCATCATGGGAGGGAACCTCCCTTATGTCAGACTAGTCAGCGATCCCAGATTGCCATTCCTCGCTGAAAGGGTCAGTACTGTCTGTAACCACCAGAGGGAGCCTCTGCTCAGAAACCATTTCTAGCACATTCATAACACCAAGGTGAAGGAAGCAGAGCCCGGGATACCCGGGACAGGTGTGTAACATGTAGACAAATGACTGCACATTTTAGGACCCAGATAAAACACTCTAGGAGTCAAATTCATTTGTATGGTAGCCTCATAATAATAAATAGGTATAAATAGAAAAAAATAGGGAAAAAATAGGAATATAGGAAATAAAAACAGACTCTCTGGCATTGTAAATTGGTCCAGTCTTGTCTTAAAATAACGTTATACTACATTTTATCCAACATCTATAAAAATATTGTGATAAATATAAAAAACTGCTACCCCAGATGGGCATTACAGCTTTAGTCTTTTTATTCGAAGTTTTATTGCCGAAAAATCCTTGTGACATTTCCCTCTCTGTAACCTTATTGTGTCGGCTCTAAAACATATGAAACACAAACTGCTTTGTGTCTAGTGCTTTTCTCCATGGGAAAATTATGTTCTCTGCTCCAGTTTGACAGTTTGTTAGAAAAAAAAAAAAAGAAGCGAATGCCCCGGTGGACACACAACGATGGCCCAGATATTGTGACTATTACTTCCATTGTAGCGTTATACATTCGGAACTCAATGCAGATTTTATTAATCCAAGATTGCATTTCTTCTATTTTTTTTTGTGTCTGTTGCTCCTCGTACTCCGTGTTCCTTCATACACTTGCGTGATAAAATTCTGAGTGGTGAATGATACTTTTCATTACTTCAATTGACACCTTAATAAAAGTGATCTTCATTAAAGGAGCTGTAGGAGAGAACGCCTCTGATTGACATTTGCCGCTTGATTAGATTGTAAAGATATGATTTTAGCTTTGTCATACAACAAGTCTCTCTCGGCTGTTTTCTGCATTTTAAATCAGTCCTCTTGGCGATGTAAAGGCGCGCGGCTTCGATAAGATTCTGCGGTGAGAAATTATACACTGATCTCAACGTAGATTTCCATAAACACATTTCCATCGGTTCAATGGAAAATTGGATTACAGAATTCTTTAATAGGATAAATCAGACTATCGGAGTTTTGTATCTTATTTTTAGCTAATGAAAAAAGATCTTTGGCTTCACTTTCTGTCCGTCGCAAAACCCTGGATATCTTAGGGGTGTCCATACACTTTAGATTGGCTGATTCCTCAATCAATTGGACAAATGCTGTATTTGCACACGGCTATCTCTACCGACTAGAGATGAGATGATCCATCTGCGGAGGATCACGTTTGAGTAAAATTTCCTAAAATTCTTGGTTTTATGCAAATTCGAGCACTTCTCTCCTGTAGAGTGTAAGGTCTTATGGTTAGTGGGGTCCTCTCTCTCTCTCCTGTAGAGTATAAGCTCTTATGGTCAGTGGAGTCCTTTCTCTCTCTCCTGTAGAGTGTAAGCTCTTATGGTCAGCGGGGTCCTCTCTCTCCTGTAGAGTGTAAGCTCTTATGGTCAGCAGGGTCTCTCTCTCCTGTAGAGTGTAAGCTCTTATGGTCAGTGGGATCCTCTCTCTCATGTAGAGTGTAAGCTCTTATGGCAGCGGGGTCCTCTCTCTCCTGTAGAGTGTATGCTCTTGTGGTTAGTGGTCTCCTCTCTCTCCTGTAGAGTGTAAGCTCTTATGGTCAGTGGGGTCCTCTCTCTCTCCTGTAGAGTGCAAGCTCTTATGGTCAGCGAGGTCCTCTCTCTCCTGTAGAGTGTATGCTCTTGTGGTTAGTGGTCTCCTCTCTGTCCTGTAGAGTGTAAGCTCTTATGGTCAGTGAGGTCCTCTCTCTCTCCTGTAGAGTATAAGCTCTTATGGTCAGTGAGGTCCTCTCTCTCTCCTGTAGAGTGTAAGCTCTTGTGGTCAGTGAGGTCCCTCTCTCTCTCCTGTAGAGTATAAGCTCTTATGGTCAGTGAGGTCCCCTCTCTCTCTCCTGTAGAGTGTAAGCTCTTATGGTCAGTGTGGTCCTCTCTCTCTCCTGTAGAGTATAAGCTCTTATGGTCAGTGAGGTCCTCTCTCTCTCCTGTAGAGTGTAAGCTCTTATGGTCAGTGGGGTCCTCTCTCTCTCCTGTAGAGTGTAAGCTCTTATGGTCAGTGGGGTCCTCTCTCTCCTGTAGAGTGTAAGCTCTTATGGTCAGTGGGGTCCTCTCTCTCCTGTAGAGTGTAAGCTCTTATGGTCAGTGGGGTCCTCTCTCTCCTGTAGAGTGTAAGCTCTTATGGTCAGTGGGGTCCTCTCTCTCCTGTAGAGTGTAAGCTCTTATGGTCAGTGAGGTCCTCTCTCTCTCTCCTGTAGAGTGTAAACTCTTATAGTCAGCAGGGTCCTCTCTCTCTCTCCTGTAGAGTATAAGCTCTTATGGTCAGTGGGGTCCTCTCTCTCTCCTGTAGAGTATAAGCTCTTATGGTCAGCGGGGTCCTCTCTCTCCTGTAGAGTGTATGCTCTAGTGGTTAGTGGTCTCCTCTCTCTCCTGTAGAGTGTAAGCTCTTTTGGTCAGTGAGGTCCCTCTCTCTCTCTCCTGTAGAGTATAAGCTCTTATGGTCAGTGAGGTCCTCTCTCTCTCTCCTGTAGAGTGTAAGCTCTTATTGTCAGTGGGGTCCTCTCTCTCTCCTGTAGAGTGTAAGCTCTTATGGTCAGTGGGGTCCTCTCTCTCCTGTAGAGTGTAAGCTCTTATGATCATGGGGTCCTCTCTCTCCTGTAGAGTGTAAGCTCTTATGATCACTGGGTCCTCTCTCTCCTGTAGAGCGTAAGCTCTTTGGTCAGTGGGGTCCTTTCTCTCTTCTGTAGAGTGAAAGTTCTTATGGTCAGCAGGGTCCTCTATCTCCTGTAGAGTGTAAGCTCTTATGATCACTGGGGTCCTCTCTCTCCTGTAGAGTGTAAGCTCTTATGAACAGTGGGTTCTCTCTCTTTCTTTCACTCCTCTACCATAGAGTGTAAGCTTTTATGGTCAGTGAAGTCATCTCTACCTCTCTCCTGTAGAGTGTAAGCTCTTATGGTCAGCATAGTCCTCTCTCTCCTGTAGAGTGTAAGCTCTTATGATCACTGGGGTCCTCTCTCTCCTGTAGAGTGTAAGCTCTTATGATCACTGGGGTCCTCTCTCTCCTGTAGAGCGTAAGCTCTTTTGGTCAGTGGGGTCCTTTCTCTCTTCTGTAGAGTGAAAGTTCTTATGGTCAGCAGGGTCCTCTATCTCCTGTAGAGTGTAAGCTCTTATGATCACTGGGGTCCTCTCTCTCCTGTAGAGTGTAAGCTCTTATGATCACTGGGGTCCTCTCTCTGCTGTAGAGTGTAAGCTCTTTTGGTCAGTGGGGTCCTTTCTCTCTTCTGTAGAGTGAAAGTTCTTATGGTCAGCAGGGTCCTCTATCTCCTGTAGAGTGTAAGCTCTTATGATCACTGGGGTCCTCTCTCTCCTGTAGAGTGTAAGCTCTTATGAACAGTGAGGTTCTCTCTCTTTCTTTCACTCCTCTACCATAGAGTGTAAGCACTTATGGTCAGTGAAGTCATCTCTACCTCTCTCCTGTAGAGTGTAAGCTCTTATGGTCAGCATAGTCCTCTCTCTCCTGTAGAGTGTAAGCTCTTATGATCACTGGGGTCCTCTCTCTCCTGTAGAGTGTAAGCTCTTATGATCACTGGGGTCCTCTCTCTCCTGTAGAGCGTAAGCTCTTTTGGTCAGTGGGGTCCTTTCTCTCTTCTGTAGAGTGAAAGTTCTTATGGTCAGCAGGGTCCTCTATCTCCTGTAGAGTGTAAGCTCTTATGATCACTGGGGTCCTCTCCTCCTGTAGAGTGTAAGCTCTTATGATCACTGGGGTCCTCTCTCTGCTGTAGAGTGTAAGCTCTTTTGGTCAGTGGGGTCCTTTTTCTCTTCTGTAGAGTGAAAGTTCTTATGGTCATGAGGGTCCTCTATCTCCTGTAGAGTGTAAGCTCTTATGGTCAGTGAGGTCCTCTCTCTCTCTCCTGTAGAGTGTAAGCTCTTATGGTCAGCGGGGTCCTCTCTCTCTCCTGTAGAGTGTAAGCTCTTATGAACAGTGAGGTCCTCTCTCTTTCTTTCACTCCTCTACCATAGAGTGTAAGCTTTTATGGTCAGTGAAGTCATCTCTACCTCTCTCCTGTAGAGTGTAAGCTCTTATGGTCAGCATAGTCCTCTCTCTCCTGTAGAGTGTAAGCTCTTATGATCACTGGGGTCCTCTCTCTCCTGTAGAGTGTAAGCTCTTATGATCACTGGGGTCCTCTCTCTCCTGTAGAGCGTAAGCTCTTTTGGTCAGTGGGGTCCTTTCTCTCTTCTGTAGAGTGAAAGTTCTTATGGTCAGCAGGGTCCTCTATCTCCTGTAGAGTGTAAGCTCTTATGATCACTGGGGTCCTCTCTCTCCTGTAGAGTGTAAGCTCTTATGATCACTGGGGTCCTCTCTCTGCTGTAGAGTGTAAGCTCTTTTGGTCAGTGGGGTCCTTTCTCTCTTCTGTAGAGTGAAAGTTCTTATGGTCAGCAGGGTCCTCTATCTCCTGTAGAGTGTAAGCTCTTATGGTCAGTGAGGTCCTCTCTCTCTCTCCTGTAGAGTGTAAGCTCTTATGGTCAGCGGGGTCCTCTCTCTCTCCTGTAGAGTGTAAGCTCTTATGAACAGTGAGGTCCTCTTTCTTTCACTCCTCTACCATAGAGTGTAAGCTTTTATGGTCAGTGAAGTCATCTCTACCTCTCTCCTGTAGAGTGTAAGCTTGTAGGGTCAGAGGGTTCCTCTTTCTCTCTCTCAAGTAGAGTGTAATCTCTTATACCCAATTGTGTCCTGCTGACCATAAGAGCTTTCACTCTACAAGAGAGAGACTTACCCACTGACCCTGGAGATGGAAAACGACCTTGCCATGCAAGTTGTGCTTCATTGGAAACCGCTGATCTGTGTTGGTCCCGGTACTGACCACAACTGTACAAGCTTTGATAATCCATAAGATATCATTTCCTCAGGGCTTCATGGGGAAGCCCACAGGGCAACCCAAAAGCCCACTCTCTGTTAATTCAACAATGTGGGGAAATGGTGCCAGGCAAGTGTTTTATTTTTGCAAACCGCAAATCGAATCTCAAAGTCTGCAAATTTCAGAAAATTCAACTCAAACTTGATTGTCTATGGATCAATCTGTTCATCTCTAGAACTGTACAAGGTGGTCACGCAAAGGTCGAATTTCCCTCCAAATGTCTTTTGTCTGCTCCATGGCTAAACCTACAGAAAAGTCCACGACAGATTAAAGATGAGAATTCTTAAAAAAAACTGAAAAATGTTTTATGGAACCGTAATAGTGTAATGAATAGATTCATAGTGGCTTGCTTTCTATTGTGTGTTATCAGCTTGGGTTCCCCATATTGTAACACTGGTAGCATAACAGATGCCTACGCCTTTGGTAATTACATATTGCACAAAGTACTATGTTAGAAATAGAGGGATACATTAAAAAAGGATGTAACTGTGATTATAGGTTCTAAGTACGAGTTCCATCGCTGTTGACTCAAGGTTGTATCTATCCTCCTACGAATTACACAAATCTGCTGCAAATGACGTGATGCCTCATTCACATGTAATTATATATGAAATGTTTGCTTGGATGCCTCCCTGATACCCATAGACTTCATTAAAAAAAGGACACAACCACCGCTTCACTGAAAAATCTCCTTCTATATGTATCTGCAGCTGGTCATCTAGAGTGGTGAATGGGGCTCATGTGAGTCGACTCTCTAGATACCGGCCAAGTAGGCTATTCTCATGAAAGATGAGGGACAAAAAGGAGGATATAATATAAATATCTGAATAGGTATTATGTATTTAACTTAAATTGGTTTTCCCATCTCAGTTATTGATGGCTGAGATGTCAATATCCATCACAAAGCAGTGTTCACATGTGGTCCAGACTGCAGTAAATGTGGAGAGAATTGAACAACCCAGTTTCCGTAACTCTGTACCGCTCATTGGCTGTTTCTATAGTCCTGACCACCTGTGACAACCACACAGAGATGAGATGTGGTTATCCTTTAAGTTTAATGTGTCATCTCAACAGGGTGCAATATATGGTCACATATAACATAAACATCTTGCAACAAAGTACCACAAAATCATGGTCTGTGTTACTGGCATGTCCTAGCTCCAGGACCATCTGCCTCACTAGTCTCCTTCGCTAGCTTTCTCCTTTCTTCCTCTGTTCATTGGGTTACAGTAGTAACCAAGTGCACACTTCTGTAGTCATGCTCCCAGGCTTTATAGGCCAGCTCCAGTAGCATGCTGCCTGAGTATTCAGGTACTTGATAAGCTAATCACTACCTAGAATCATTACACTAAGCTCCACTCTACTCGTAACGTGTCCGTACTTCTCAACTACGCAAATCCAGACAGAGGACTACGCGAATCCACAAGGTGAGAGCTAAGATTTCTTTTTAAAAGCTGGTCATCACTCACCTTTTTGGATATGTGAGGCCAAGAGCAAAGGTGAAAAACGAGGCACCAGTAGCCTATGAGTATGACAATGGCCATATGTAAACATGTATAGCGTTAACATCTCCAGACAGAGTATTGCAAAATCATGTATGGAATAAAAGGTTTGCAGCACTGTGAATAAGGCATAGGAATGGGAAAATTCAAGTATGGATGGTATTTCCCTGCTGTTACTATGTGTATTATGTGTTACTATGTGTCTGGCGGCACGGTGGCACGAGCAGTACGGTGGCTTGAATGACACGTGGCTTGGGCTGCAAGGTGGCTAGGGTGGCACAGTGGCTCAGGCAGCATTGTTGCTCCAGCAGCACGGTTGCTGTGGTAGCACAGTGGCTCAGGCAGCGCGGTGGCTCTGGCATCATGGTGGCTCATGCAGCACGATGGTTCGGGCAGCACAGTGGCTCAGGCAGCGCGGTGGCTCTGGCATCATGGTGGCTCATGCAGCACGATGGTTTGGGCAGCACAGTGGCTTGGGTGGTAAGGTGGATTGGGCAGCGTAGTTGCTTGGGAAGCATGGTGGCTCTGGCAGCATGGAGGATCAGGCAGCACGTTGGCTTGGGCAGCATGGTAGATTTGTCAGCACAGTTGCTCATGCAGCACAGTGGTTCAGGCAGCATGGTGGCTTGGGCAACATGATGACTCAGCGGCACGTAGCTCTGGAGGCAAGGTGGCTCAGGCAGCACGGTGGTTTTACAGCACTGGTTTCTGGGATTCAAATCCCAAACACAACATCTGCAAGGAGTTTATATGTCCTTCCCATGTTTGTGTGGATTTCCTCTGGGCACGCTCACAGACAAACTAGTAAGGAATTTAGATTGTGAGCCCCAATGGGGACAATGATGATGTCTGTAAACAGTGGTGGAAATTATTGGTGTTATATAAGTATACAAATAGATTCAAAAAATATTGTAATGTTTGAATCGTAGGCATAACAACTAGTGTTACTTATACCTAAAACTATATTTCATTGCACATTCTTATGTTACAGATCACAAGGAGTTAATGAGTCCAATTGTTAAAAAGGATCCTGCAAAACCTCTTCATTGACGTTTTACCTCGAATTTCTAACAAAACACCAACAAGGCATCAATAAAAGCTCATCGTTATCATCATGGAGATATGAAATCATCCCGGATAAGCCGGCTATTTATTCCTAGTGGGTTTTGGCATTGAGACTAAACATTGTAAACACGATACAAAAATGATCTATTATGATGATCGATAATGGCTCGTCTTGTACTATTACTGGATGAATGACAGACTATAAACACATACCAACTTCTGGGGAAATAAAAGAACTTTTTAAATCAGATAAATAATGATTTCTTTATTTTTTTTTCTTCTTACGGAGCAGATGTAGCAAGGTTTTGTATCGTAGAACTTAGGACACTCATGTTATATTAAACAAATGCTGTAATTCACACTTAACCAAAAACCGCCAGACAGAATCAATTGGAAATTGACTTTTTGCTCCTTGTATGGCACAGTTTAATTCATCTTTGAATGCTTTTAAATTCCATTGACCAACTCATAAATGCTTAAAATACTTACCCAGCAGCCTTCCGGCAGTCCATCTATCATGGCGCGCTTGACAGCTGACACGGGTACGATTAGAGGTAGAGTCCATAAGCTCGCAAGCTTCTTGCACTGGAGGGAAAGTGGAATCCTACTCTTGCTAATGGCATCTAAGTAAGTCTACGAACCTTGCTCTCTCATCACCATTGGGAAATCCACTTGCTTAGCGAGCATTTAAAGATGGACTCAAATGTGTCACCGAATGAGAGGTTCTACAGCTGCATCTCTTCAACCTACTTACAATTAATGTTCATTCTGAAATGGCTTTCCGCATTTGATGCCACCGGTGGGATTTGCCCAAGCTTTACTTGCTACTTGTGCATATTTCATGCAGAACAAAACTGCAGATTAGTTTTTTTTCTGTGCTTGCTGTCTTCTTTCAATTTACGTTCCTGGAAAATTGAGAACTTGGCCAACTTTGAAGAACTCAAGCTGTGCCGCCAGAAAAGTAGCCATGGAGGAATCTAATAGCTTGTTATGTAGGAAAGAAAGTTGACCAGAAGTCTCGGCTGTTTAGTAGTCTTCCCCGATATGTCCATAACTCACCCTATCGGGCAGTTTATCATCATTCGTGGTGCTCTGTTTAGCAATATTATGTAAGCATGGTATGGTACCAATTGGCACTTTGAGTGGTTTCATTTGGGAAAATTGGGTAATATTGGGTCATAATTTGTGGTGGTCAGTTTGGGATTATTATGTAACCTTGGCATGGTACTAATTGGGTCTATGAGTGGTGTCAATAGTAAAATTAGGACATAATTTGTGATGACCTGCTTGTCACTATTATGTACCATGAAACTAATTGGCACTATGAGTGGTTTCATTTAGGGAAATTGGGCAAAATTGGGTCATAATTTGTGGTGCTCAGTTTGGGATTATTATGTAACATTGGCATGGTTCTAATTGGGTCCATGAGTAGTTTCAATAGTAAAATTGGGACATAATTTGTGATGACCTGCTTGTCACTATTATGTACCATGAAAGTAATTGGCACTATGAGTGGTTTCATTTAGGGAAATTGGGTAAAATTGGGTCATAATTTGTGGTGCTCAGTTTGGGATTATTATGTAACATTGGCATGGTTCTAATTGGGTCCATGAGTAGTTTCAATAGTAAAATTGGGACATAATTTGTGATGACCTGCTTGTCACTATTATGTACCATGAAACTAATTGGCACTATGAGTGGTTTCATTTAGGGAAATTGAGTAAAATTGGGTCATAATTTGTGGTGGTCAGTTTGGGATTATTATATAACCTTGGCATGGTACTAATTGGGTCTATGAGTGATTTAAAGGGTAAAATTGGGTCATAATTTGGGATGATCTGCTTGGCACTATTACGCAACCATTGTATGGTACTAATTGGTTTCCTTTGGGAGCATATTACTGTATCTTCACTCCTTGCCTACTATTCTTAAAGGAGTTTTCTTATCATGTATACTGGGTAAAATTTCAAAGTGGTTGTAAAATCAAGTAATTTTGCATTATATATGTTCATAAAAATCTTCTAAATTCTCAAGAGCAGAGGGATTTTTAATTCTGTAGTTTACTATTTCTTGCTAAGGTTACAGGGCACCGCTGCAGTCTATCAGAGGTGACTGGCCTCCTATGCATGGAGTGCAGAACTTGCAAGCTCTTTTCTATGCAGCTTGTAAGCGCTGCTCTGATGCTGGCAAAATTTCTGGATCTAGCCAGCTTCAATACCCCAACGCTCTTCCGATGCTGCAAAGGCTAATATGCTTGTGTTTGCAGCATTTTATTTCTTTTAAATGGATTTCCTCAAATATCATTGTGGGACCCACTGAGAAGGTTTATTATTGTGAGTAATTATCAGTGGCGTAACTTGAAGTGTGTGGGATTCAATACAAAATCTCCAACAGGGCCCCTAACTATCATGGATCTGCAGCATTGGACTTCTAATATGGGCTTCTGGGAACGGGTAAGATTTTAACCCCTGCATGTGCAGGCCACATGTAACAGATGGTGTGGGTTTGCCAGGATCAGGTGTTATACATTTCAATAAGGGAGACCACCATTCAAGAATAAAGTCTTTACTGAAAGGTAACTTGGTAGGGGTTATGTACAAGGGATAGAGGGCACAAAGTCTTATGGACGTTTCCTTTACAGTATGAAGCTTTTTTCCACACAGTATCCATTCTTTTACTCCAGGGCTTTCAAGGCTCACTGTTTCTCACCAATTTCACAACCCAGCATTAACACCAAAGTCCTCATCAGCAAGTCTCCTTACTTTATCAGCAGTTCTGCATCCTGTTTCTGCCACTACTGGCACCCTGGAACTCCCACTTGGGACCCTTCACTAGCCCTCGTCTCTCCGTCCTGCTGTTACCTTCTGTGTTACTAGCTTCAAGAGTCGCGGCTATGCGTCCTCTCCTAGGACCCGTCTCCAGAAGGCCACTCTGTGTCGTCAGTCACTTTCTTTAGGATCTCACTATCACTTGTTTTTCAGTCTCCCCTCTCTAAGGGTCACCCTTTTTGCAGCTCTGCTCACTACTCACTCGTCTCTTTCTCACTAACCAACAGGAAGTGGTCACTCTCCCTAACACTGCCCCCAGTGTGAGTTATTCCCAAACACTAACTATTAACTTACCCTATCGTCAACTATCTACTGCATATCCTTACACTACCTATCCTATAATGCTATATCTTACACTATCCTTTCAATGTTTATCCTACACTACTATATACTACCCTTGAGAAAGCATTAGTGCAAAACGCGCATCAGGGTGGTCATGGTGACATTCACAGAGTTCTTTGATTACATTATGGGTAAGCACTGAATCTATTAAGCTAGACTACTGTAACATGTTTGAATTGATTTTAGTGACGTGTCACTTACTGGACTGTTTTGCAGTAGTTTTCATAAAATCATTATTTTGTCAACAGGAGATAATCACTAGGTGACAAGTCCAAGTAGTCCGACTCCACCTCCAGGACTGATTGGCTACTTTCTGCCTATGCATAGTGGGGTGTGGGCAGGGTTATGCAAAGCTCAGCATTCAGAGAACCGCAGCAGAGAAAATTGTGATTTTATCAAAACTGCAGCAAGTGGTCCTGGGTGATGCATTTTTAGCCAATTTTGGGCATTTTGATTAGTAAATCTGCCCCAATGTGCTAATTAACAAAAAACAAAATGTAATAATCCTACAGATAATTCCTACAAACCCACTAAACCAAGCACAACCCCCGAGAAGACTGGATGAAAAAACTCTCCGTAGAGGCATAGTAACGAGAATACAGCCACGTTCAATGTATCTACTACATGATGTCGGATTAATAATGCAGAATAAAACTCCCCATAATGGATAAAGCTAACGTCTTATGTGATCGGTAACTGCTGTGCTGCCAATGGGGCCTGCAAACGACCAACCCCGCACCAAGGCCATAAATGTGGATCTTCAGGTCCATAAAACAACAGTGCAGAATTTACCCAAACTTGTCACTTGGGAGGAATGTTATCTAGTAATGAAGCTTGCTGCGCTGTCAGACCAGAGTAAGTATTCCTTCTGCTGCTCGCATCCCGTGGCACGGCCTACTGAGCCTCATTTTCTGTTGGTACACATAAAATCTTATGTGGGTTATAAATAAAATGATGGATTCCAGAACCAAGAAAGAATCAGGAGAAGATGAAATTCAGAGCGAAACATGGAATCGCCATTTGACGTTATTAAAGTTTCAGGTATGTGATCAGAAGCCGGCCGACGGAGGGATAAAGGAGGAAAAACCAATATCAGAGGCTTTCTATGGTAGATATAAGACGTTTGTAGAAATCAAAGGAGCCGGCACTAATAAAAAAGATATTAGTTTGTTCCCAATCACAGTAAGGAGCTGTAAAGGCTGACCTTGTAAATGAGGGTTAAGCAAGTTAAATATGAAATTGTCTCTAAAAGGTCTAAAGTTAAAGATGACACATTTGTATTTTAGGCAAAAATATATATTTTATTTTTTTTTATATTTGTAAAAATTGCAAATAGGAAAATTGAGCTATGTAAACGTTTGGGCACCCTGTATGGTTAGTACTTAGTTGTACTCCCTTTTTGCAGTTTCACAGCTTGTAAACGCTTCTTGTAGCCAGCAAGAGTCTTTCAATTTTTGTTTCAGGGATTTTTATCCGTTTCTGTGAGATTTCTGGGTGATGCACTGCTATTTTGAGGTCCAGCCACAGATTTTCAATGATGTTCAGATCAAGGCACTGTGAGGGCCATTGTAAAACCTTCAGCTTGCGCCTTGTGAGGTCATCTATTGTGGATTGTGACGTGTGTTTAGGATCATTATCCATTCAGCTTTTTTACAGATGGTGTTATGTTTGCATCAAGAATTTGTTGAACTTTCATTGAATCTATTCTTCCATCTATCTGTGAAAAGTTTCCCGTGCCATTGGCTGCAACACAACCCCAAAGCATGATTTATCCACCCCCATGCTTAATGGTTGGTGAGATGTTTTTTTCCCGAAATTATGTTCCCTTTTTTCTCCACACATACCTTTGACCATTATGACCAAAGAGTTCTATTATAACCTCATCGGTCCACAGGACTTGTTTCCAAAATGCATCAGGCTTGTTTAGATGTTCGTTTCATACTTCTGATGTTGAATTTTATGGTGAGGACGCAGGAGAAGTTTACTTCTGATGACTCTTCCATCAGGGCCATATTTGTGCAGGTGTCTCTGAACAGCAGAACAATGTACCACAACTCCAGAAATCATAGTTATTAAGGTTGAAGGAAGACTTAAAGTCCATCTAGTTCAACCCATATCCTATCCTAACCTGCCCTAACATGTTGATCCAGAGGAAGGCAAAAAAAAAACCCAAGTGGCAAACAGTAAGCTTCACATTGGGGAAAAAAATTCCTTCCCGACTCCACATACGGCAATCAGACTAGCTCCCTGGATCAACGCAGTATCTAGGAAACTAGTGAATATAGCCTGTAATATTATACTTTTCAAGAAAGGCATCCAGTCCCTTCTTAAATTTTAGTAAAGAATCACTCATTACAACATTAGACGGCAGAGAGTTCCATAGTCTCACTGCTCTTACAGTAAAGAATCTGCGTCTGTGATTATGGCTAAACCTTCTTTCCTCCAGACGTAGAGGATGCCCCCTTGTCCCCCGTCACAGGTCTAAGAGTAAAAAGATCATTAGAAAGGTCTTTGTACTGTCCCCTCATATATTTATACATTGTAATAAGATCACCCCTAAGCCTTCGTTTTTCCAAACTAAATAACCCCAAGTGTAATAACCTGTCTTGGTATTGCAGACCCCCCAGTTCTCTAATAACCTTGGTCGCTCTTCTCTGCACCCGCTCCAGTTCAGCTATGTCTTTCTTATACACCGGAGACCAGAACTGCACACAGTATTCTAAGTGTGGTCGCACCAGTGACTTGTATAGAGGTAAAATTATGTTCTCCTCATGAGCATCTATGCCTCGTCTAATGCATCCCATTATTTTATTTGCCTTGGCAGCAGCTGCCTGACATTGGCCACTAAATGTGAGTTTGTCGTCCACCCATACACCCAAGTCTTTTTCAGTGACAGTTTTGCCCAGTGTTTTACAATTAAGCACATAATTATACATCTTGTTTGTTCTACCCAAGTGCATGACCTTACATTTATCCCCATTAAAGCTCATTTGCCATTTATCAGCCCAAGCTTCTAGTTTACATAAATCCTCCTGTAATATAAAATTATCCTCCTCTGTATTTATTACCCTGCAGAGTTTAGTGTCATCTGCAAATATTGAAATACTACTCTGTATGCCCCCTACAAGGTCATTAATAAATATGTTAAAGAGAAGCGGCCCCAATACTGACCCCTGTGGTACCCCACTGCTAACCGTGACCCAGTCCGAGTGTGCTCCATTAATAACCACCCTTTGTTTTCTATCCATGAGCCAGTTCTTAACCCACTTACACATATTTTCCCCTATCCCCATTGTTCTCATTTTATGTATCAACCTTTTGTGTGGCACTGTATCAAAAGCTTTTGAGAAGTCCATGAACACCACGTACACTGCATTCCCTTGGTCCAGTCCTGAACTTACCCCTTCATAAAAGCTTATCAGATTAGTCTGACAAGAACGGTCCCTCGTAAACCCATGCTGATACTGTGTCATGAGGTTATTCAGCTTCAGATACTCCAATATAGTATCCCTTAAAAACCCTCCAGGATTTTACCCACAGTAGATGTTAAGCTCACTGGCCTATAATTTCCAGGTTCAGTTTTTGCCCCCTTTTTGAATATTGGCACCACATTTGCTATACGCCAGTCCTGTGGTACAGACCCCGTTATTATGGAATCTTTAAAGATTAAAAATAATGGTCTATCTATAACTGTACTTAATTCCTGCAGTACTCGGGGGTGTATCCCATCCAGGCCCGGGGATTTGTCAACTTTAGTGATTTTTAGACTCCGCCGTACTTCCTGCTGGGTTAAGCAGGTGACATTTAATGGAGAGAGTCTGCTAAATATTTCTGAAGGTCTTCTGCAGTCAAGAGGGTGTCCTGATTTACCTCTCGGAATCTTACGAGCAACTCTCACTGAAATTTTGCTTGGTCTTCCAGACCTTATCTTGACCTCCACTGTTCTTGGTAAACGGCCATTTCTTAATTATATTTTGAACTGGGGAAAGGGCAACTTGAAAAAACTTTGCTTTCTTCTTATAGCCATCTCCTGCTTTGTGGGCCTCCACCATTTTTATTTTTAGAGTGCTAAGCATCTGCTTAGAAGAACTCATGACTGCTGTTATTTGGCACAAGGTTAGAGGAGGCTGGGTTTTTATAAACATGGGAAATTTGCATCACCCGACCTTTCCTAAAGATGATAATGAAGAAGCCATAACCCTAACAGGCTAATTAAGGTTTGAATACTTGGTCACAGTTATCTGAGCACACAAATCTCCAATGGTGCTTAAACTTTTGCATCTATCCATTTTCCTTTTTAAAAACAACAATACTCTACTTACGAAAACTAAGATTACTACAGCGTGTCCGAGATATACAGTACAAGGCTTCAACAGAGCTTAATAGACTTAACAATCTGTTTAGAAGAATTAGTCTCTTCCTGTGTACAGTAATGTCATGTGCCATAAAGCTGTTTTGGTTGACAATTATAGCGCCTGATCTGGTCATTAACCGCACATTTGTATTGGATGAAACTTCATGGTAATTCCTAAAGCAGTAAATGGATTACCAGCTGGAGGTAAAGCTTAAGTCAAAGTTGAAACAAAAGGATCCAATACAGAATTACAAGGAGATTTCTTGTGCCCATAGGAGATAATTATTTTGAGGGACATCCTATATCTGTATAGAATATGTGCATGCATCACATATTTATATTCTTGGGCCAACAAGTCATCATTACTAAAGTCTCGTTAGTTATTTGTAAAAAATTGCATAAGAAATAGGCACTAGAGGTAGAACCTGGGCTACAAAGTCATCTCCAAAGAAATCCACCTTCTATTGGAGGGGTCACTTATTGAGACAAGGACTTTACCATTGGGAGAGATCCTTTGGTAGATATCTGTTAAGTTGTCTCAAGACAAGCAATTTTCACAATGACCAATGGAAAGATAATGGGGGTCTTCCAAGTATACCACAACTGGTAATTTTTGGGGAGAAAGGACTTGGTATGTTGAATTTCAATACAAAACCTTTTTCTGATCATGGGAGATAATTCACCACCAGCGGTGTCTAATATCTTCTTTTGGGTTCAATACACAATAGACTAACGTCCAGTGGCGTAACGAGAGTCCGATGGTCCCCGATGCAAAATTTGGACCTGGTCCCCTACCTGCATTTTGGTCTGATGTATGGGCTCTTGTAGCATTCTAGAACCTATAAAAACATGCATATTCACACCCCCATGTAATAATGTCTCCCATCCAGTATTCTTCCTTGCCCCTCCGTCCTGGCCCCTTCCTGTAATAATGTCCCCTGTCCTGGCTCCTTCCTATAATAATATTCCCTGTCCTCGCTCCTTCAGTTAATGTCACACTCCTGGCCTCTTACTGAATTAATGTCTCTCATTCTGAGCTCCTTCCTGTAATAATGCCCTTCCCCCTCTCCTATCACAATGTCCCTCATCCTGGGTCCCTCCCTTGTATAATATCCCCATTTTGTTTTTCTCGTATTCAAATTGGGAGTGCCGATTTTTTGTTTTTCTGTAGTATTGGCTGAGATGATGTCGGGGAAATAAAGATCTGGCATGTCCGACTTTGGACTGTTGATCCTTTTTGTTCTTGGGTAAGAGAAGTGTGACAGCGGGTTTCTTGTAGAGAACATAGGAGCGTTGAGAGACTTAGCTGCCAACAGAATGGTCATGTTTGAGGACCCTTACTCCTCTGTCCCCATAGAGAGAACATGTCTGATGTAGAAGAGGTTGAAATTCATAGCTATTTGGGGAGGTCTGCTGATGTCACTATCCAGAGTTTGTTGACTCTCCCGAAGAGCCTACTCTCGCATCCAATGCAAATATTTTGGGCTTCAAACCCATTGGTGAGAAGAAATGAAAGCTTAATACAATACTAGAAAAATGATTTCATGCTCCATGCATCATCCTTGTAGAAAACTAAGAGGTTCTTGCTTGGTCTATTCTTGTCACCCCCTCCAACATTGTATGATTTCTTGCTGACAGCATAATGATGAGCGGGTTAGGTGAGTTAAGGTAACGGTTCAACTTTGCAGCTGGAGAAACCTCTTGAGATTCGTTTCGGCTCATCACATGTCAGTCTCCATAATTTAGTAAAATAACACTTTCGCTATTATTTTATTAATTAGCATACATTTTCTTTCATCAAACTTGCATTCAGTCCTTTGAAAGGCGCTTTAGCTTTTATCTGAATGCGTGTATTGCGCAGATAGCAGGATCGAGAATGTCATCAATCCGACCCCAACGGTGGATGGTGACAGCAGGCGCTGAGACGTTTGATTACATGCAGACATGGTATAACTATAGGAGTTATGGAAAAGCTGAGATGATCACATCTGAGTTTTCATTTGACACAATGTAGAAAATGCTGAATTTTATGATAGGAACTGGTTAATTGAACTCACCAAACCCCAAATCTCAAGTTGGATCCTCACCTGTCATCTGTCCAGCATTTATAGGGTATCCTGCAGCTATGCTGGCCATGAAGGTTTGCAAGGAATGTGACATATTGTTTAAACCAGGTTTTTATTTTAACTACTTTTTTTTTTACATTTTTAAACATATATTTTTCAATTGCATATATCACTATCTCTATGTAAAAATACACACTTTCAAACTGGACACTAAGCCCAATAATTGAATCATACTTTGTTCTGTACAGATGACTTTTCAGCAGCCTCATTATCATCAGACAGGATTGCACTGACTGATAACACCTCTATGTACAGTAGTTTACACAGGATCCACCATTCACGATAAGTGGTGTCACAGCTCACCTCCTCCCCCTCCTGAACAATGAGTGATAACACCTTTATATACAGTAGTTTACACAGGATCCACTATTCACATTAGGTGATATCACAGCTCACCTCCTCCATTGCTGGATGTGATGTGACCATTGATGGATGTGTTGTGACCTTTGATGGATGTGATGGGACCATTTATGGATATGATGTGGCCATTCATGTTGATGTGACCATTGATGTTGATGTGATGTGACAATTGATGATGTGATGTGACCATTACTGGATGTGAAGTGACCATTACTGGATGTGATGGGACCATTGATGGATGTGATGTGACCATTGATCTTGATGTGATGTCACCATTGATGGATGTGATGTGACCATTACTGGATGTGATGGGACCATTGATGTTGATGTGATGTGATCATTGCTGGATGTGATGTGATCATTGATGTTGATGTGATGGGACCATTGATGTTGATGTGATGTGATCATTGCTGGATGTGATGTGATCATTGCTGGATGTGATGTGATCATTGATGTTGATGTGATGGGTCCATTGATGGATGTGATGTGACCATTGATACGATACGATACACTTTATTGATCCCGGGGGGAAATTACAGTATTACAGCAGCAATACAAACAGCAGTACATAAAATATTAGGACACAAACCTTGCACAGGTGTACCAACATTACATAATAAATAAAAGTGTGTAGTTCATGTATACAGTGCCTACAAGTAGTATTCAACCCCCTGCAGATTTAGCTGGTTGACACATGCGGAATTAACTTGGCATTGTGACATTTGTACTGTAGATCAGCCTGGAAGTGGGAAATGCACTGCAGGAAAAAAAAATTTATAATTTTTTTTTTTTTTTAAACGTTAAAAGTTAATTCAGAGTGTCATTTATTATTCAACCCCTCAAACCACAAGAATTCTGTTTGGTCCCCCTAAAGTATTAAGAAGTAGTTCAGGCACCAAGAATAATGAGCTTCACATGTGTGGATTAATGATCTCTTTTGCCAGCCTTTTCTGACTATTTAAGACCCTCCCCAAACTTGTGAACAGCACTCATACATGGTCAACATGGGAAAGACAAAGGAGCATTCCAAGGCCATCAGAGACAAGATCGTGGAGGGTCACAAGGCTGGCAAGGGGTACAAAACCCTTTCCAAGGAGTTGGGCCTACCTGTCTCCACTGTTGGGAGCATCATCCGTAAGTGGAAGGCTTATGGAACTACTGTTAGCCTTCCACGGCCTGGACAGCCTTTGAAAGTTTCCTCCCGTGCCGAGGCCAGGCTTGTCCGAAGAGTCAAGGCTAACCCAAGGACAACAAGGAAGGAGCTCCGGGAAGATCTCATGGCAGTGGGGACATTGGTTTCAGTCAATACCATAAGTAACGTACTCCACCGCAATGGTCTCCGTTCCAGATGAGCCCGTAAGGTACCTTTACTTTCAAAGCGTCATGTCAAGGCTCGTCTACAGTTTGCTCATGATCACTTGGAGGACTCTGAGACAGACTGGTTCAAGGTTCTATGGTCTGATGAGACCAAGATCGAGATCTTTGGTGCCAACCACACACGTGACGTTTGGAGACTGGATGGCACTGCATACGACCCCAAGAATACCATCCCTACAGTCAAGCATGGTGGTGGCAGCATCATGCTGTGGGGCTGTTTCTCAGCCAAGGGGCCTGGCCATCTGGTCCGCATCCATGGGAGGATGGATAGCACGGCCTACCTGGAGATTTTGGCCAAGAACCTCCGCTCCTCCATCAAGGATCTTAAGATGGGTCGTAATTTCATCTTCCAACAAGACAACGACCCAAAGCACACAGCCAAGAAAACCAAGGCCTGGTTCAAGAGGGAAAAAGTCAAGGTGTTGGAGTGGCCTAGTCAGTCTCCTGACCTTAACCCAATTGAAAACTTGTGGAAGGAGCTCAAGATTAAAGTCCACATGAGACACCCAAAGAACCTAGATAACTTGGAGAAGATCTGCATGGAGGAGTGGGCCAAGATAACTCCACAGACCTGTGCCGGCCTGATCAGGTCTTATAAAAGACGATTATTAGCTGTAATTGCAAACAAGGGTTATTCCACGAAATATTAAACATAGGGGTTGTATAATAATTGACCCACACTTTTATGTTTAAAATTTATTAAAATTCAACTGAGCAACATAACTTTTTGGTTTGTAAGATTTATGCTTCTGTTAATAAATCCTACTCTCGTTTGCAGTTTGAAGGCTCTAACTTATTTGCATCTTATCAAACCAGCTAAATCTGCAGGGGTTGAATACTACTTGTAGGCACTGTATATAAGATAGTGTTAATTGACATTAGTACACCAACCATCAGTCATTATTTTTCTGCCACCCTTAGGAAATTATTATACATCCCCATAGCAGTAGGTACAAACGATTTCCTGAATTTCTCCTTCTTGCACCTTAGTAGGATTAGACGGCTGCTGAATGTGCTCTTCTGATTCAAGAACAGCTCGTATAGTGGGTGTGTGTTATTGTTCACTATTGCCCTTCACTTCTTCTGAATTCTATCCTCCAATACCTCCTCAAAAGAGTCAAGATGGAGGCCAACAGCTGCGCTTGCCTTCTTGATAAGTTTGTTGAGTTTATTAGCGTCAGCTACTCGCACACTACTGCCCCAGCAAATGATAGCAAAAAAGATGGCGCTTGCTACAACGGACTGGTAGAACATCTCCAGCATTTTACTGCACACATTGAACGACCTGAGCTTCCGCAGAAAGTACAGTCTGCTCATTCCCTTCTTGTAAACCTTTTCTGTATGACACCTCCAATCGAGTTTACTGTCAAGGTGAACCCCCAAATATTTGTAGCTCTCAACAATCTCAACCTCCTGGCCAGCAATGGTGATTGGTATGTAATCCTCCTTTTTCCTTCTATAACTCACCACCATCTCCTTGGTTTTCTTTACATTTAGTTCTAGACAGTTAGTCTGACACCAATCCACAAAGTCAGAAACCACCCTTCTATATTCCTCCTCCCTCCGGCCCCCCACAATGCCCCCTACAATCACGGAGTCATCTGAGAATTTTTGGAGGTGACAAAAATCAGATTTATACTGAAAGTCAGCTGTATACAATGAGAAGAGGAAGGGCGACAGCACTGTACCCTGAGGGGCTCCCACACTGCTCCGTACACTGCCAGATACCACCTCCCCCATCCTTACAAACTGCGGCCTGTCTGTCAGGTAGTCACTTATCCAGTTCACCATCCCCTCATCTACCGCCATAGCAGTGAACTTATTACGTAGTAAGAGCGGCTGTAAAGTATTGAAAGCACTAGAGAAGTCAAAGAACATAGCGCGCACTGCAGTCCCATCATTGTCCAAGAACGAATGCATTGTATGTAGCAGAGACGCTACAGCATCATCCACCCCCAATCTCAGCTGGTACGCAAACTGCAGGGGTCAGTGTAGGCCCTCACCCTCGGGCACAAGTAGGCGAGTATTATTCTCTCCAAGGACTTCATAGCATGCTATGTTAAGGCCACTGGACGATGTTGATGTGATTTGACCATTGCTGGATGTGATGTGACCATTGTTCTTGATGTGATGTGACCATTGATGGATGTGATGTGACCATTGTTCTTGATGTGATGGGACCATTGATGGATGTGATGTGACCATTACTGGATGTGATGGGACCATTGATGGATGTGATGTGACCATTGTTCTTGATGTGATGGGACCATTAATGGATGTGATGTGACCATTGATGTTGATGTGATGTCACCATTGCCGGATGTGAAGAGACCATTGTTCTTGATGTGATGTGACCATTGATGGATGTGATGTGACCATTGATGTTGATGTGATGTCACCATTGCTGGATGTAATGTCACCATGGATGTTGATGTGATATGACCATTGATGGATGTGATATCACCATGGATGTTGATGTGATATGACCATTGATGGATGTGATATCACCATGGATGTTGATGTGATATGACCATTGATGGATGTGATGTCACCATTGCTGGATGTAATGTCACCATTGATGTTGATATGACCATTGATGGATGTGATGTGACCATTGATCTTGATGTGATGTCACCATTGATGGATGTGATGTGACCATTACTGGATGTGATGGGACCATTGCTGGATGTGATGGGACCATTGATGTTGATGTGATGTGATCATTGCTGGATGTGATGTGATCATTGATGTTGATGTGATGGGTCCATTGATGGATGTGATGTGACCATTGATGTTGATGTGATTTGACCATTGCTGGATGTGATGTGACCATTGTTCTTGATGTGATGTGACCATTGATGGATGTGATGTGACCATTGTTCTTGATGTGATGGGACCATTGATGGATGTGATGTGACCATTACTGGATGTGATGGGACCATTGATGGATGTGATGTGACCATTGTTCTTGATGTGATGGGACCATTAATGGATGTGATGTGACCATTGATGTTGATGTGATGTCACCATTGCTGGATGTGAAGAGACCATTGTTCTTGATGTGATGTGACCATTGATGGATGTGATGTGACCATTGATGTTGATGTGATGTCACCATTGCTGGATGTAATGTCACCATGGATGTTGATGTGATATGACCATTGATGGATGTGATATCACCATGGATGTTGATGTGATATGACCATTGATGGATGTGATATCACCATGGATGTTGATGTGATATGACCATTGATGGATGTGATGTCACCATTGCTGGATGTAATGTCACCATTGATGTTGATATGACCATTGATGGATGTGATGTGACCATTGATGTTGATGTGATGTGATCATTGCTGGATGTGATATGACCATTGATGGATGTGATATGACCATTGATGGATGTGATGTGACCATTGATGGATGTGATATGACCATTGATGTTGATGCGATATGACCATTGATGGATGTGATATGACCATTGATGGATGTGATATGACCATTGATGGATGTGATGTGACCATTGATGGATGTGATATGACCATTGATGGATGTGATGTGACCATTGATGGATGTGATTGACCATTGATGGATGTGATGTGACCATTGATGGATGTGATATGACCATTGATGGATGTGATATGACCATTGATGGATGCAATGTGATCCACCTAAAGTGCAAACAGTGAAAACAATATTTTCCCCCGTGCTTTATGGGTATTCTCGGCTTCTGGCTTGTATTTAGCAGTGATGTTGGCAATTATGCAATGCAGATGCTTTTCCTGCCAGTATGCATTTCCATTTTAATCCTCCAATAATAAATAAAGGACTAAAATCCAAGAAGCTTCTAGAGAGAGAAGTGCAGTCGTACTTGGCAAACATAAGGAAAACATGCTTACATAAAAAGCAATATTGATGACGCCGTGTTCTGTCTCTTTCTCTGGAGGCTACTCTGGCTGTCAAAAAGTATCTGCACTTGTGTGTATAAGCAGATCCTCTAAATTTAGAGTAATCTCTACGGTGTTATGAAACACACCAGCGAGCTTCTCTTCTACAGATCAGCGGATGTGCACATGCAAATCGGCCACCAGTGAGCGCGGCGCGTCCCGGTGACTGCTCCCTTCCTCAGAATGTACAGTGTATGTGATGTCTTCATCTGCTAGATCCGGAGAAAATTGTGCAGCCTCTCTCTCTCCCGCGTTCCGTGTTTATGAGACCTGACAAATGGGAAAATCCATGTTGTATAAATTACCGGCTTGCAGTCTGTTTCCTCGCTAAACAATGTCTGTGATTAGAACACCCACACGTGCCGGAGCGATGACTTCACAATGAAATTGAGCGGTGTCACAGGGCCCCTATAGATCGTAGCCGCAGATGCCGCATCGCCTAATGATACCTTCTATTAAATATAACACAGATGTGCTGTTTGCTCATCCCATCATCCTAGCTACCATCTACATTGTTCGTTTTGATACAATATTTCGGGTTACTCATTATATTCTCCTATTTTTGAATTGCATTTACAAATCTATGGGGGCGGCAGGACCATCTACACTCTATATAGCTAACAACCCACTCGGAATGGAAAGGAGTCTAGATAAAAATGGAAATATTCCCAAAATCTCAGAAGTTAAGGCACTGTGCTGTTTACAGGAGAACTTTCTGGCTGAGACACTGTGTTTATGGCCGTATCTTGCTTAGGCACTGTTGATAAGTACATTGTCCTACTGGGGTGTTTGCACTATGCATGCACTGTATATAGAACACTCTCTGACTGTGGCACTGTATATTATTATTATTATACATTTATATAGCGCCATTTATTCCATGGCGCTTTACATATGAAAAGGGGAAAAATATAGACAGGTACAATAAACATGTGCTGGACAAGGGACACACAAGTACAGAAGGAGAGAGGACCCTGCCTGCGAGGGCTCACAGTCTACAGGGATGGGTGAGAATACACTAGGAGAGGGTAGAGCTGGTCGTACGATGGTTCAGTACACTGAGGATCATTGCAGGTTGTAGGCTTGTCGGAACAGGTGGGTCTTCAGGTTTTTCTTGAAGGTCTCCGTTGTTGGTGAAAGTCTGATGTTTTGCGGCAGGGAGTTCCAGAGTATGGGGGAAGCCCGGGAGAAGTCTTGTATGCGGTTGTGGGAAGAAGAGATGAGGGGGGGCACTATGGAGCACTCTGACTGTGGCACTGTATATGGAGCACTCTCTGACTGTGGCACTGTGTATGGAGCACTCTCAGGCTGTGGCACTGTATATAGAACACTCTCTGGCTGTGGTACTGTGTATGGAACACTCTCTGACTGTGGCACTGTGTATGGAGCACTCTCTGGCCGTGGTACTGTGTATGGAGCACTCTCTGGCTGTGACACTATGTATTGAGCACTCTCTGGCTGTGGTACTGTGTATCGAGCACTCTATGGCTGTGGTACTGTGTATCGAGCACTCTATGGCTGTGGTACTGTGTATGGAACACTCTCTGACTGTGGCACTGTGTATGGAGCACTCTGACTGTGGCACTGTGTATGGAGCACTCTCTGGCTGTGACACTATGTATTGAGCACTCTCTGGCTGTGGTACTGTGTATCGAGCACTCTATGGCTGTGGTACTGTGTATGGAGCACTCTGGCAATGGCACTGTGTATGAAGCACTCTGGCTGTGGCACTGTGTATGGAGCACTCTCAGGCAGTGGAACTGTGTATGGAGCACTCTATGGTTGTGGCACTGTGTATGAAGCACTCTGGCTGTGGCACTGTGTACGGAGCACTCTCAGGCAGTGGAACTGTGTATGGAGCACTCTATGGCTGTGGCACTGTGTATGAAGCACTCTGGCTGTGGCACTGTGTATGGAGCACTCTGGCTGTGGCACTGCGTATGGAGCACTCTGGCTGTGGCACTGCGTATGGAGCACTCTCAGGCAGTGGAACTGTGTATGGAGCACTCTATGGCTGTGGCACTGTGTATGGAGCACTCTATGGCTGTGGCACTGCGTATGGAGCACTCTCTGGCAGTGGCACTGTGTATGGAGCACTGTCTGGCTGTGGTACTGTGTATGGAGCACTCTATGGCTGTGGCACTGCGTATGGAGCACTCTCTGGCAGTGGCACTGTGTATGGAGCACTGTCTGGCTGTGGTACTGTGTATGGAGCACTCTGCCTTTGGTACTGTGTATGGAGCACTCTGGCTGTGGTACTGCGTATGGAGCACTGTCTGGCTGTGGAACTGTGTATGGAGCACTCTGGCTGTGGTACTGCGTATGGAGCACTCTCTGGCAGTGGAACTGTGTATGGAGCACTTTGGCTTTGGTACTGCGTATGGAGCACTGTCTGGCTATGGTACTGTGTATGGAGCACTCTGCCTTTGGTACTGTGTATGGAGCACTCTGCCTTTGGTACTGTGTATGGAGCACTCTGGCTGTGGTACTGCGTATGGAGCACTGTCTGGCTGTGGTACTGTGTATGGAGCACTCTGCCTTTGGTACTGTGTATGGAGCACTCTGGCTGTGGTACTGTATATGGAGCACTGTCTGGCTGTGGTACTGTGTATGGAGCACTCTGCCTTTGGTACTGTGTATGGAGCACTCTTTCTGTGGTACTGTGTATGGAGCACTGTCTGGCTGTGGCACTGTGTATGGAGCACTCTGGCTGTGGCACTGTGTACGGAGCACTCTGGCTGTGGCACTGTGTATGGATCACTGCGGCTGTGGCACTGTGTATGGAGCACTCTGGCTGTGGTACTGCGTATGGAGCACTCTCTGGCTGTGGCACTATGTATGGAGCACTCTCTGGCAGTGGAACTGTATACGGAGCACTCTCTTAAAAAATGCCGCCCTTTTTCATTAATTGGATTCACTCCCCTTCCCGCTTTGGATCATCCCCAACTGCCAATCTTGGTGAAGCTGATCCAAAGTTGCGTGAAATCGTATACTTTTCAGTAACTCTATGCTGCGCAAAAAATTGCGACTTAACAGCTTTTATGCCATTTTTGTTGGATAGAAGCTTTGAGGAATTGGCCCCAATGTCTTTGGGAGGCATTGATTTACCACTTTGTGGTCCTATTAAGACAAATCTTAGCATGATATTTGATGTAGATACTTATTCTTGTTTTATGGCCGGACTATGGAAAACTAATATGATTGATTTCGAAATAAAAATTCAGGTCGTATGGGCATCTTATTCCTTGGTTATGTGCAAAGCAATCATGGAGGAGCTTGGTCTCCGCATGCATCGGGTACAAAGTGATGAATATGGATATTCATTTAGAAAATGTTAATCCTTATTAGCATATATTTTTCATTTTATTTTATTTTTTTCCCGTACAGAGAAATATGCTCCATGCCGAATAATCTGAGCACCTTTCAAATGTAAAACTGTGGATTATCCATACTTTGCCTCTAAATCCGGCCTTTAGTAAATGGAGGTATTTCTTTCTCGAACATTAGTAAAATAACGGAACATCCTTCAAATGAAGAAAACAGCTTCCACCTTGTAATTCATTGTTTGCTCGCCAGGCATATAATAACCGCGCGGTTTGAGTAATACATTTCAGAAAATCACATTTGGAGATTTTTCCTCATTGTCCGAGGCAGCGGAATAAGATGGAAAGACGGAGGGGAGAAATTATTCTAGATGGTGCGTAATTCCGGGCTCTGACAAAATCCTCAATCCTAAATAATTGGAAAATGGGACCACAACTATCAAACCAAAGCAATTAAAGTTCTCCTTGAAATCTAATTTAGTTAAAAATTGATTTTTTTTAATCAATTTTTTTTTCAAAATTCAAGTTAATAATTCTTATGGTCTCTGGCATTTTAAACATTAGTCCAATTTTTTATTAAATTAATTTTTTTAAATTTATTGAATAATTTTTCTACAACGTAAATGGTCATAAAGAATTAATACAAATGGCGACTCATTAGATGGGAGATTAAAGAAGGTTGGCCACTAATGGTCTATCCTCAGAATAGGCCATTGATATCTCATCAGTGGGGATGCGACACCTGGTACCCCTGCCGATCAGCTGTTACCTGCGTTGGTTGGAAGTTCTCGGATGCTGTCGGAACACAGCACTAAAGTGGCGAATAATGCAGATCCACCCTCTATTCATTTGGATAGGGGAAAGATCTACAGTAACCAGCCAAAGCCACTATAGAAATGACAGAGCTGCTTGGTTTAGGCAGTGCGAACTTATGGTCGATGCCGGTGTCGGTAACAGCTGATTGATGGTGGTGCTGGGTGTTGCCTCTCCCCACCATCAGACATTGATAGCCTATGCTTGGGGTATACCAAAAATAAAAAAAGTAGTGGTGCCAACCTCTATAACTTCTTCACCCCAAAAAGATTCCATTTTGGAAAGAATTTTAAGGATCTCCCCAAATCTCGAGCAGTCACATGCGGCTCATCTCATCGAAGGTCGTTATACGGTCACCTGGAGCGTTATACATGACACTAATGTCTCCAAGTGAGCATGTGGGGCATATTCAGAGATGGTGCCACCAGGAGCAAGGAGAAGAAACAGGAAGAGACAATTTGAAAGCCGAATTGGGAGAGCTGTAGATGTGAGCATGATTTTATCGTCGTTATTTACCCAACTTTTTGACCTTCGGAATTCAGCTAAGCGGTGGTTGTCTCTAATTGGAAAATAAACACACGACAGCCAACATTATTGGTGGAAAATCAATCCAAAGGTTCCATTACACATTGTTCGTGAACACTTATGGGATCCTCCCAACTCCCCGCAGGTATCAGGCATGTTGAACTTCAATGCCGCTCTCATCGAGCTAAATTACCATGAGAGGTATCTTGTAGAGGCTTACTTCCCTATTCCAATTGAAAACATATGCATGCTCAAAGGAACTGACCATGCATGTGTATGGTGGGAAAATCAGTCTATTCGTTTGTCTTAAGTTAAATTGATTATGAGCTCAAAACTATAAAATATACCAAGACACGCAGAGAGGATTTGGTAGGGCACGTACTGTATGTAGTGTAATACTAGCATACTATGATGGCCAGTTATTACGGTAGAGTTGTGTTTAAGCAGCAATGCATAGGTAGCATTTTTCGTTGCACTTATTCTACGACCCCCCACTTCATTGATTTGCAGGATTACTTTTGCACGGATTAGTTTCTCGGTTTCCGTCGATTTCAATTCATCCCTTTTTATTAGCATAGAAAAAAAAAAGCCAAATGGGCAGTTTTCTCCTGTTAACATCCAGTGACAGCAATGAGAGTTTCCACAAGAAAACTGCCAGGTTGGCTTTGCTTCTAGTATATGATGAAACTATAATGCATGGATAAGAGATGTAAGCCTCAGCTAAAAGCAGCAGCCACCGGTTAAAAAAGAGCCAGAAAGAAAAATTCCTTCGTCTTTCCCGGGAGTGCGATTCTCTCCCGAACGAGACCTCACACAACCCTCCTTTTAAGTGGCTTAGCTTTACAATAAAAGCTGCAATCCTCACACGTGTACTGATAATTCTGCTAAGTTTACACACCGGGCCAAACATAGCCATTGTTTGCAGCTCCGCGAAGTCTCGAAAAAGTCAACGATAATACCCAACAGGGCGTGAGAGTCTTGCCTAAAGGGGCCAACATGCAAATACGCTTCTGACTACTGTGTATCACTTATGTTTAGAGATCAAGATGGAAAAAAATCATCATTGTCATCTTCATAAAATCATAATTTTATTGGAATGCACTAAATGAGAAAAGACCACCGATGAGGAATTCTCCCGAAATTCGCTGGATTCCATTTTAAGTACTTCGATTGCCAAGAAAAAAAACTTTATTTTTCTCTAAGGTTTCTCCCGAACCCAAATTATCATAAACTAAAATGAAAGAAGGGGGTTAAAATAATAAAATACGCTATAAGCAACAGTTTTAAGCCCTTACGTGATTTTTTAATGCCTCTGCAGCTAGTTTTTGGCTTTTCCAATGCTTCTTTCTGGTGCTTAGGACAATGACTGGCCTGAGCTAGTACCATAGAGGGACGCCTTTTTCGCGTGTCGTTGATATTAATGATGTGTGACTATGTGAGGTTAGAAGGGAGCACCGGAAGAAGCAAAGGCCGGTGTGGGGGATCAGGGAGCTGTAAGGACAAGTGAGGGACTTTGATAGGAAAAGTCGAAATTTTGCAGAATTTGTGTGAATCGAATTCCAATAATTTGGGATGCACCAGTGGCTTCTAGAATGTGAAGATAGCTTTACTATGTAACGTTAGAAATTAATTATTAATGGCTTGCCTTTTGTTAATGGTCGGATAGTCCCATACCTTGTATGTATAATGTTGTTATTTCTAGTGATAAATGTGTAATTTGGGCCAGGTGGTCTATATATGAAGCAAAATCTTCTTCACCACTTTGACTTAGGTCCATGCTCACATACTTGCAATTTCAATTTGGTTTCTCAGAATTGTTTTTCATTGAGTGTAGTGATTTTAGAGGTTGTACAAAGCATATAAATAGGGAATAGATTATTGATTGCTGGGTGTCCGACCACTGGGACCCGGACTGATCTTCAAAACAGGGCACTCGCAAAGCCCTGTCTGAATGGAACAGGGGTTGAGCATGTGCAACTCCACTCCTTTCATTCGCCACGTAAGTGCCGGAGATAACGAATGGATCAGATATATGAGGGGCGTTCATTAAAGATTTCCCCTGACCCACATCCTGTGGACTGAGAATAATTAAACTTGGCACAGTTATTAGTCCTTCTCTAGATAAGTGCCACCTAGGGACACACACTTCTCCCATCCCTTTAAGAGACTCAATCACAGATGTATGGAGGAGACAGGTTGTGGATGGCTTTGTATGTCATGGTTAGGGTTTTGACTTGGAGTCTTGGGGCAATGGGAAATCATTCAAGGGATTGACAGAGGGGAGAGGTCGGGAAATAGCGGGTGGACAGGTAGATTGGTTGGGTAGCAGAGTTTAGAATAGATTGGAGGGGTGCGAGAGTGTTGGAAGGAAGGCAACAGAGCAGGAGGTTGCAGTAATCAAGGCGGGAGATGATAAGGGCATGGACTAATGTTTGCAGATCTGTGCAGATCAGGGAAATATTTTGGAGTTGAAGTCCGCAGGAGGTGGATAGGGCTTGGACACAGGATGTGGTTTGAAGAAGAGAGTAGAGTCAAGGGTTATTAAATGTGTCTACGAACAAAATTGGCATAAAGGTAAGGACGGACGTGGAGTTACGGGGAAAACAAGGACACTAAATCCCACAACCATATTGGAAATAAACTTGTATCTTGTATATTTGGGAAAAATGATAGGCTTATAAGCCTTGACTACTGCAATGGTGACCTGCTGCCCCCGTCTTACAAATCAGTCTTGGGTTTAGCACTTTTACTCTCTTTAAATGAACTCCGGTGAAATGAAGAGTGATTTGTTTGCTGAAATCATCAGCAGGGGAGCATGTAATTGCTCAATCCGCAGTCTCAAATTGTGCTGGGCTATTGAAGTGACTGGACATGAAGAGAGAGAAGGGAATAGATTTGGCTACAGAACTCTGCCCCGTAAGCCTTCCAAAAAGACAGGGGAAAAAAAAATCCTTTTATGTCAAATTAGGCAACGATACATCGCACCGGGTTCTGTAATCTTCTGATAACGAACAGTAATTGCAATCTGTGCACAAATATTGCGAGGCAGGTGTTCCCAGTCTTATCTTCTAGACGTCATGTATCCAACAGATTTGCGAAAAGATAATTGTGATACATTGTTCTTAACTTTTCGCAAAAAGGCAATAAGATCTATTCACCAAGATTGATACACCTGGATTGATGATGACAACTTGGTGGCAAATTATATATCTTTCAGACCAATCTATAAACTAAATCATTGCCCTAGAGCTTTGTGTTGACATTGTGTCGACCTTCATACACCACCACTGTTCAGCTACATGCAATCATTACATTACTTTCTTTCACAAATTCCTCTTTGCTTCTATATAATAATAAACTGGATAGTTTGTGGAATGAATGATGAGATGCTGCTTCTGTCTGTACATTGTGAAGCAAAAATATCAGGTCAGCTGCTGCTCATGTGAGGTGGTAAGTGGCTTTTTTCTGTACAGAGGCCCACCGGGGGATTTATCTGTTCTCCCGTTGGCCAGTCTGAGCCTGTACACCGTCCTAATCTGAAAATATTGGCAAATATGCCATCAAGTGATGTTGCATGGTTGTTCTGTATCCCTAGATTAATGAAAAAATCCATAAAAATATTAAAAAAAATATTGACTATAAATGTAGGTGATTGATGTAGAGTACGGTTTAGAGTAAAACTGTTGGATCTCAGCCATACAAGCCCTAAGCTGTTTACGATGGGTTTATTTGGCGAGTTCATAAAGAGAGCAGCCTTCATTTCTGAGAGAGCTAAAAAAATAGAAATCCATTACGTCCGATCTATAAACCTAGAGTATTGATCAAGAAAAAGAGAAAAAAAACCTATGGGATAGTTGCCAATCACATTATTTCGGGAATAATATCCTCATTGACTCCAAATATCCCAGGATCAATGACCAATATCATCAATGAAGTTCCTATATTATACTATTAAAGTGGTTGACCGGGCATATAATATTGATGACCCATCCTAATGATAAGGTCTTAATGGGGGTCTACCAATCAGCTATTATTGATGACCAATTCCTTGGATAGGTTATCAATATTATGTGCACCGTCAACCTTTTTAAGAAAAAGTATCCAAAGATATTCTTTCTGAACTCTTTTAGGAAATGACCTATTAGAAGGTCGCTGGAATAAATTTCCCCTAAACTGTGTGTTTCTGATCTGCATATCATAAATAGAGGTGAGCGAACCCAAACATCCAGGTATCCTCCCATCTCTAATCATACATGTTCATCATCAGCACAATGCAGCTAGAGCAAGATATTGGACCATTCCATCATCGCTGCTTGTGTGGGCAGAAAAGTTCTGCCTATACGATCAGGAGCCAATGTGGGATTATATATGGCTGCCATAGTCTTGTAGTAACAATCAGGTTGCGAGAAAACTCTGATCCCGGCTAAAGCGCTATGGTCAGGGCTCTCTCTGTCCTATCCATCTCAAAGACAGCAACACATTAGATGGCATTACAGTTCAAGTCCTCTTCCTCTCTAAAGAAGCAAATTGCACATCTAATTTCCAGAGGAGCATTGCAAGGCCTATAAGTCTCCTTACCCTAGCATTTCACTATCTATAAGGAGAAATGTTACTCCTTAGACCTCAGTAAGAGGCCTATCATACAGCCTAATCAGATGTCATGCTTTGCACTGAGGAGGGAAAATACCCTTAAACACGTGTCTGCAAACTCAGATTCAGGTTTGGCTTTTATCCTAAGACATGTGGCAAGTTTTTTTTTAAAGTTCCGATACTGAGATATAGGATTTCTACTTCAAGTAGGTGGCACTAGAGTTCTGGTCCTCTTTTTCACTGATGAGGCAATTTACATATTTAATTTCACAGAGGAGCCTATGTTACATGGCCTATAAGTCTCTTTACACCGGAATGTCAGACATGTCACTCTCCATAAGGAAAGATGTTACCCCTCAGTTCTCATTTGGAAATCTTTACGTTTCAGATCCTTCGGGCTCAAATTGTCTTTGTTCTCAATGGATACATTACCTTATCGCCCTTTGTACCCACAAAAAAATATGTTGTCTTCTGTCTGACTATTGATTTGTATGCAAATAGCCTCTTAAAAGAAGAAGAAATCAAGGTCTCTAGTGCGACAAGGGATGTGCGGACCAATGGAAGTTTAGGTTCTACTGAACTTCAGTCCAAAGTTCAGTTCTGGTACTAGAACTCTACCCGAACTTTAACCAGAAGCCCTTAGAAGGCAATGGGTACCCGAACATTTGGTTTGAAAAGGTCACAGTAAGAGATGGGGGGCTGCCAAATGATCTTTCTTTCTCTCCCTCCTCCCGGAACTTCATGCACTAAAAGTTCCGGAAGAAGTTTGTGTTTGGAGTTCAGCACCGGGGTAAGAATCCCAAACTTTACAGTTCGGTTTCACTCATCTCTAAGTGTGACCTCTTGGAGATAGCAATTTCAATACCTGACTTGTTTTAGCGATTTCATTTTTTTTTCCGCCCCTTTTCAAGAGTCACAACTTTTTCTTTCAGTTGATGACTGTATAAAGGGTTTGTCTTAGGCGACACAAGTTGTAGTTTTGAATGATATATATATTTAGGTTGTTTTTGTTTTAGATGTTAAGGGTTAAAAAAATGAGACCGTTAAGGTTGGCGAATCAAACTAAATAAAAATAACTAAAGAAAGTGCGATCGCACCCCGGGGTCCTCCGTGCAGAGATGACAACCTGCTGCTAGTGAGTAATGGCGGTCTAGAGCGATCTAGAAAACACACGGGTTAAATGTCACCCTGTGTGGACTGAAGCTAGTTACCCAACTCTGATAGCTTCTCAGAGGGGTGTACTCAGAGATAAAACTGCCCTTAGACAGGACGGTGCAGCTAGATGCCAAGCTAATAAATATGGCGCTAGGTATGATCCCCTGTTAACTTCACAGGAGGATGCAGCCCTCACACGGGGCAAGGAGACAGGCAGTGGACACAAACACAGCGTATGCACACACACAAACTCCTCTCCGGAGGTGCCGGAATTCTAAAGGCTAAACGCCAACCCTGAGCACACGCTGACAAGTTCACACTGCCGTTATGTTCCACACACACGCATGACATGAATGATACTAGCGTGCCGGCGTGCACCCCTGAGAACCTTTTATATGTTCCGCTCCTATCCAGTCTGACAGGACCTTGCTTGTGGACCAATCCGGAGCTGCCACATCACCAGAGCAGCTGACGACCGACCACCAATGAGACGTTGCCACATCACGAGCATGCTCAGTAGGGTGATTTCTAGACATAGCCTCCAGAGTGCCTGTTTGCCGCTGCCTATAGCTGGTTACCATAGACTTGGCTGGAGAGCCAGCAGTAACCAAGCGAACAGCATGAGCCTGAGCAAGATGCTGAGACCGATGTCTTTGCTGAGCATACTCCACTGCGGCTGAAGCTGAATGGGAGACCGCAGAGGCAGACAAGGCTGGGGATCTACCCCATGCAGTGGGAGAATCCCGGCGCCTAACAGACTCTGGTAAGAAAAATAATTCTTTGTGTTGCCAGTTTCTGAAATCTATGTGTGCCAAGTTGTAGATTTTAGTACCATTTTGGTATTCCTTTTTGTTGCATTTATTTGGTGAAATATTGTGATTGAAAAATGAAAATGTATTTTTTTGGCAAGTCTGTTTTTTATTAACATACAGTTTAAATCATTTTTTATTTTGATGGAATGAACTTTTACAGACGTTGTTAGGGTCTGCGGAATGCACCAAATATGCACTTATGTAGAGAAGGACTAATAACTGTGCCAAGTTTAATTATTCTCAGTCCACAGGATGTGGGTCAGGGGAAATCTTTAATGAACGCCCCTCATATATCTGATCCATTCGTTATCTCCGGCACTTACGTGGCGAATGAAAGGAGTGGAGTTGCACATGTTCAACCTCTGTTCCATTCAGACAGGGCTTTGCGAGTGCCCTGTTTTGAAGATCAGTCCGGGTCCCAGTGGTCGGACACCCAGCAATCAATAATCTATTCCCTATTTATATGCTTTGTACAACCTCTAAAACAGGGATGTCAAAGTCAAACACACCGAGGGCCAAAAAAAAAAATTTGCTACAAGCCGAGGGCCGGACTGACGCCGGCCCTGCTACCGGTGCATTGTGGGAAATGTAGTGTTGGTGCCATGGCCGGCTCCAGGTTTTTATGGGCCCGGGCGAAAGAGCCTCAGTGGGCCCTTTAACACAGACCACGATTCATGATGCACAGATACAGCAGAGAAATATGGGTACAGTACAACGCCAAACACTTCTCTTCTTCCATTACATGAGTGATTCTATTGTAAATTGTACAATAGCTCAGAAACCGCCAAATCCTCACAGCGCACAGTACAGACTGGACAGTACAGTCCTCCATACAATATTATGGGCACCACAGTCTCCCCCTCATCACCCATATAATACCCCATGCAGGATGTCACCCCCCATATAATGCTCCATACAGAATACTGGACCCAATATAATGCTCCATACAGAATACTGGACCCAATATAATGCTCCATACAGGATACTGGTCCCCATATAATGCTCCATACAGGATACTGGACCCAATATAATGCTCCATACAGGATACTGGTCCCCATATAATGCTCCATACAGGATACTGGTCCCATATAATGCTCCATACAGGATACTGGTCCCCATATAATGCTCCATGCAAAATATGGAGCTCTCCTCTGCGCTGTACTGCGTTCTGCACTGTTACAGCTCAGGAAAGGGCGCTGTGGAAAGACTCCCCATTATCATCATCATTGCCTCCCCATCATCATCATGGCCTCCCCATTATCATCAATGCCTGCCCATCATCATCATCTCCTCCCCATCATCATCAATGCCTGCCCATTATCATCAATGCCTGCCCATTATCATCATCTTCTCCCCATCATCATCAATGCCTCCCCATTATCAGCAATGCCTGCCCATCATCATCTCCTCCCCATCATCATCAATGTCTGCCCATCATCATCTTCTCCCCATCATCAATGCCTGCCCATTATCATCATCTTCTCCCCATCATCATCAATGCCTCCCCATTATCAGCAATGCCTGCCCATCATCATCTCCTCCCCATCATCATCAATGTCTGCCCATCATCATCTTCTCCCCATCATCAATGCCTGCCCATTATCATCTTCTCCCCATCATCATCAATGCCTCCCCATTATCAGCAATGCCTGCCCATCATCATCATCTCCTCCCCATCATCATCAATGTCTGCCCATCATCATCTTCTCCCCATCATCAATGCCTGCCCATTATCATCTTCTCCCCATCATCATCAATGCCTGCCCATCATCATCTTCTCCCCATCATCAATGCCTCCCCATTATCAGCAATGCCTGCCATCATCACACACAGACAGCACACAAGCACTCTCTCACATACACACACATACACACACACACACAAAGCACCGCACTACATACACACACAGAGACACACACACAGAGACGTCTTACCTGTTCAGAGTCCCCGCGCTCTGTGCCACAGCCGGCCGCTGAATGATGACGTCATTCAGCGGCCGGCTGTGAGAGGAAGCGCCGGCGCCCCCTGGAGCCCGGAGCTGCGGCAGCGGAGGCACGGGAGAGGTAAGTATTGTTGCCAGCTGCTGCCGGGGCCCTGAGCAGGCGGGGGGGGGCCCAGTGGCGGCGCTGACACCGCTCTCCTCCGCTAACGGGCGCGGGGGTGCCAGACTGCGAGTGGGCCCCCCCGCCTGCTCAGGGCCCCGCCTGCCAGGGGGCCATAGATAATCAATTTGCGGGCCGGATCTGGCCCGCGGGCCTTGACTTTGACATATGGGCTCTAAAATCACTACACTCAATGAAAAACAATTCTGAGAAACCAAATTGAAATTGCAAGCATGTGAGCATGGACCTAAGTCAAAGTGGTGAAGAAGATTTTGCTTCATATATAGACCACCTGGCCCAAATTACACATTTATCATTAGAAATAACATTATACATACAAGGTATGGGACTATCCGACCATTAACAAAAGGCAAGCCATTAATAATTAATTTCTAACGTTACATAGTAAAGCGCCGTAACGCGCCGTAACGCGCTGGTGGCAATATGTGCGAACTCTGTTATTCCACAGAGCCGCTAGAAGAGTGCCGCAGCGCTATATGGCGATGTGTGCGAACTCACTAAACACAACTGAGTCGCAAAATAAACACGCTAGGGCTCTGTTTAGTGTTGAAAGCGAACCCTGTTACGTCACAGAGCCGCTGAGACAAACTTCTGTGTCCTGTCAGGCACCCAGGTACACAGTTAAGTGCTAAGCGAACATAGAACGTGATCATGCGCTAATGTCCTCTCGGGAGTCACCCGCAATCTATGGCGTCTGAACGCCAGACCCTGAATACGGCAATCAAACTCCTCACCGGTTATGCCGGTAATCTAGGGCATCTAGGACACCGACCCTGACCAGCTAGCACACCAAACTCCTCACCGATTAAGTCGGTATTCTAGTGGCTTATTTCAGCCGGGCCCTAACCACACACACGCGTGACCACACTGGCGCTAAGCATATAATGGTTGATACTAGCGCATGGCGGCCCAGCCATGCTACCCTTTTATAGTAACAGCTACAGGACCTTCCAGAAACAAGGACCAATGAAACTGTTCCAGAACACCAGTAGTCACAGGACCTTCCTGGCGAACCAATAGGAGCTGCTGCAGTACCTGAGCATGTGACCCCTGATCTCCAATGAGAGATCTCACCCTGGGCATGCTCAGAAGGGGAAAACAAGGACTTTGTCCTAAAGACGTTTGCTCGCTGCTAACCAGTATTGGCCACAATAGCAGAGCCTGGAGGAGCAGCAGTAATCCTCTGCACACTGCCAGACTGGGCGAGACGCTGGGACCGACGTCTAAGCTGAGCAGCTCCACTGCGGCCGGAGACGAATGGGAGACCGCAGTCGGGATGGCTCGAGACTCCCCTTGTGCAGAAGTGGGAACTCAACCCCTAACAGATGTGACAATAAAAAGTTATTTTTTATAATTTTCTTATTTTTTTAATGAGGACAAGGAGGGTAAATTAAAACTTTTTATACATATATAATTTTAAAAAAAATTTTTCATCTTTTTTATTTCACTTAGTGAAATTGACCTTATGATCAGGACCAGATGTTTAACAGTTCAATGAGAGAGACCACCATTCAGAAAAAAAACCTTTACTGAATGGAACCTTCAGGGAACACAGGTTTATGAACGGTTCCTTTGCAACTCAAAGCATTTTCCACGCAGTTTCATTCCGTCAAAGTCAACAATGCTCTCTCTGGCCACCATTTCACACTACTTCACCACAACACAGCTTTACACTACGATCCTGATGAACAAGTGCCACTCACTTGCTGTGCCGTTCTGTGTCTTCTTTCCGCTAATGCTGACGCTCTGGACGCTCTACTCATCCCATGTACTCAGTCCTGATTTATGCCCATTACCATTCAGCATTATAAGCTTGGAGTCTCGTGGATAGGCGTCCTCACTCAGAACCTGTCTCCAGAAGGTCACTCAGTCACTTATGCTCTGGATCTTGCTATCCCTTTGATTAAGTCTCCTCTCATTTAAAGTCACCCCAGAATGAGGCACTGCTCGCCTTGGACCTTTCGGTCAACTCACTATGCACTCAAGGCCCCATCTCACTCTCTGGCAGAAAATTGTCAATTTTACTGTAATTCAGCCCCTCCCACTCTGGGCTAGTCCCAAACATTAACTCTAACTATGCCTACAGTCAAACCACACATATCACTAACACTAACGCATAGCACGATTTACAATGCATTTCTCATTACATCACATAACACACTTTAATAATAAAACTTGATTCTTCAAGAGGGAAACAGACAGCTTGTCCATATCCTTAAACGGCCTCGGTCACTATTCCATCAACGGCGCAGCTCCGTAAAAGAGCAGTTCTGGCCACAGCTGACATATGTCGCACCCTCACCAATCAGAAACTGATGATTTACCCTAGGGATAACTCCTCAATGTTAAAGTAGTGGACAATCATTTTAAGTAAAAAAAAAAGTCATCAAAGATGGAAACCCCTTTAAGATATAAAGCCAAATCTTCTCCAAATGGAAAGATAGTTGTAGAGGCAAAAATAGGCTTTTTTTACGTATCCCATTTTTTGGGGCGCCTTTGCAGCAGCTGCCTGGCATTGGTTACTAAAGTTGGTTGTATTGTCCTAACTTATCACTGAGAGGAGGCCAGAATGTGTCAGGGATTCGAAACCAACCAACTCTTGTCTTATTTGTTCCTTTGCAAAGCGATAAGTGCCATTTCTTTGCAGAACCTTTCATCCCACACGTGGACTATAACTTCCATCCGCTTTATCCCTTTTCAATACACCGGTTGGACATTTATTCACTTGCATTTTTTTCTCCTTCTACCTTTGTAGTGCAAATCCGACATGATGGACTTTTGTATAATTCGTCCTCGGAGTCTGAGCGAGTAATAGATCATTTATCTGTATAGCGCTATTTTTTTCCCTCTGCACATTTTAGGTTTTTTTTTTTTTTTCCTTGGCAATCAACCAAGCTCCTTTCGACCGAACATTCATCAATATGCTCAGGTAGTCCAACGGCAACTTGCAAAAAAAAAAAAAAAAAAAAAAAAAAAAATTGTAACCCGCCTGTCTACGCTAGTTAATCCAAGAGAAAGACAGGCCGGCGGAGGCCGTTTGTGTGTTAAGGAGGAATGTGGAATGTGAAATTAAAATGTAAATTAAAATGTAATTGGTTTTGTGTGCATAGTTTAGATAAGATTTACTTTTGAAAGATGACTTTGTGTTTTAACACAGTGGGGCCAAATACCGAGCGGCACACTGGCGCTTAATAATGGCGACCGGTAGGGACCATAAATA
>JARQOD010000010.1:28700743-28725962 GCA_033576555.1 Oophaga sylvatica | reverse complement strand
CCCTAGAGCTTTGTGTTGACATTGTGTCGACCTTCATACACCACCACTGTTCAGCTACATGCAATCATTACATTACTTTCTTTCACAAATTCCTCTTTGCTTCTATATAATAATAAACTGGATAGTTTGTGGAATGAATGATGAGATGCTGCTTCTGTCTGTACATTGTGAAGCAAAAATATCAGGTCAGCTGCTGCTCATGTGAGGTGGTAAGTGGCTTTTTTCTGTACAGAGGCCCACCGGGGGATTTATCTTTCTCCCGTTGGCCAGTCTGAGCCTGTACACCGTCCTAATCTGAAAATATTGGCAAATATGCCATCAAGTGATGTTGCATGGTTGTTCTGTATCCCTAGATTAATGAAAAAATCCATAAAAATATTAAAAAAAATATTGACTATAAATGTAGGTGATTGATGTAGAGTACGGTTTAGAGTAAAACTTTGGATCTCAGCCATACAAGCCCTAAGCTGTTTACGATGGGTTTATTTGGCGAGTTCATAAAGAGAGCAGCCTTCATTTCTGAGAGAGCTAAAAAAATAGAAATCCATTACGTCCGATCTATAAACCTAGAGTATTGATCAAGAAAAAGAGAAAAAAAAACCTATGGGATAGTTGCCAATCACATTATTTCGGGAATAATATCCTCATTGACTCCAAATATCCCAGGATCAATGACCAATATCATCAATGAAGTTCCTATATTATACTATTAAAGTGGTTGACCGGGCATATAATATTGATGACCCATCCTAATGATAAGGTCTTAATGGGGGTCTACCAATCAGCTATTATTGATGACCAATTCCTTGGATAGGTTATCAATATTATGTGCACCGTCAACCTTTTTAAGAAAAAGTATCCAAAGATATTCTTTCTGAACTCTTTTAGGAAATGACCTATTAGAAGGTCGCTGGAATAAATTTCCCCTAAACTGTGTGTTTCTGATCTGCATATCATAAATAGAGGTGAGCGAACCCAAACATCCAGGTATCCTCCCATCTCTAATCATACATGTTCATCATCAGCACAATGCAGCTAGAGCAAGATATTGGACCATTCCATCATCGCTGCTTGTGTGGGCAGAAAAGTTCTGCCTATACGATCAGGAGCCAATGTGGGATTATATATGGCTGCCATAGTCTTGTAGTAACAATCAGGTTGCGAGAAAACTCTGATCCCGGCTAAAGCGCTATGGTCAGGGCTCTCTCTGTCCTATCCATCTCAAAGACAGCAACACATTAGATGGCATTACAGTTCAAGTCCTCTTCCTCTCTAAAGAAGCAAATTGCACATCTAATTTCCAGAGGAGCATTGCAAGGCCTATAAGTCTCCTTACCCTAGCATTTCACTATCTATAAGGAGAAATGTTACTCCTTAGACCTCAGTAAGAGGCCTATCATACAGCCTAATCAGATGTCATGCTTTGCACTGAGGAGGGAAAATACCCTTAAACACGTGTCTGCAAACTCAGATTCAGGTTTGGCTTTTATCCTAAGACATGTGGCAAGTTTTTTTTTAAAGTTCCGATACTGAGATATAGGATTTCTACTTCAAGTAGGTGGCACTAGAGTTCTGGTCCTCTTTTTCACTGATGAGGCAATTTACATATTTAATTTCACAGAGGAGCCTATGTTACATGGCCTATAAGTCTCTTTACACCGGAATGTCAGACATGTCACTCTCCATAAGGAAAGATGTTACCCCTCAGTTCTCATTTGGAAATCTTTACGTTTCAGATCCTTCGGGCTCAAATTGTCTTTGTTCTCAATGGATACATTACCTTATCGCCCTTTGTACCCACAAAAAAATATGTTGTCTTCTGTCTGACTATTGATTTGTATGCAAATAGCCTCTTAAAAGAAGAAGAAATCAAGGTCTCTAGTGCGACAAGGGATGTGCGGACCAATGGAAGTTTAGGTTCTACTGAACTTCAGTCCAAAGTTCAGTTCTGGTACTAGAACTCTACCCGAACTTTAACCAGAAGCCCTTAGAAGGCAATGGGTACCCGAACATTTGGTTTGAAAAGGTCACAGTAAGAGATGGGGGGCTGCCAAATGATCTTTCTTTCTCTCCCTCCTCCCGGAACTTCATGCACTAAAAGTTCCGGAAGAAGTTTGTGTTTGGAGTTCAGCACCGGGGTAAGAATCCCAAACTTTACAGTTCGGTTTCACTCATCTCTAAGTGTGACCTCTTGGAGATAGCAATTTCAATACCTGACTTGTTTTAGCGATTTCATTTTTTTTTCCGCCCCTTTTCAAGAGTCACAACTTTTTCTTTCAGTTGATGACTGTATAAAGGGTTTGTCTTAGGCGACACAAGTTGTAGTTTTGAATGATATCATATATTTAGGTTGTTTTTGTTTTAGATGTTAAGGGTTAAAAAAATGAGACCGTTAAGGTTGGCGAATCAAACTAAATAAAAATAACTAAAGAAAGTGCGATCGCACCCCGGGTCCTCCGTGCAGAGATGACAACCTGCTGCTGGTGAGTAATGGCGGTCTAGAGCGATCTAGAAAACACACGGGTTAAATGTCACCCTGTGTGGACTGAAGCTAGTTACCCAACTCTGATAGCTTCTCAGAGGGTGTACTCAGAGATAAAACTGCCCTTAGACAGGACGGTGCAGCTAGATGCCAAGCTAATAAATATGGCGCTAGGTATGATCCCCTGTTAACTTCACAGGAGGATGCAGCCCTCACACGGGGCAAGGAGACAGGCAGTGGACACAAACACAGCGTATGCACACACACAAACTCCTCTCCGGAGGTGCCGGAATTCTAAAGGCTAAACGCCAACCCTGAGCACACGCTGACAAGTTCACACTGCCGTTATGTTCCACACACACGCATGACATGAATGATACTAGCGTGCCGGCGTGCACCCCTGAGAACCTTTTATATGTTCCGCTCCTATCCAGTCTGACAGGACCTTGCTTGTGGACCAATCCGGAGCTGCCACATCACCAGAGCAGCTGACGACCGACCACCAATGAGACGTTGCCACATCACGAGCATGCTCAGTAGGGTGATTTCTAGACATAGCCTCCAGAGTGCCTGTTTGCCGCTGCCTATAGCTGGTTACCATAGACTTGGCTGGGAGCCAGCAGTAACCAAGCGAACAGCATGAGCCTGAGCAAGATGCTGAGACCGATGTCTTTGCTGAGCATACTCCACTGCGGCTGAAGCTGAATGGAGACCGCAGAGGCAGACAAGGCTGGGGATCTACCCCATGCAGTGGGAGAATCCCGGCGCCTAACAGACTCTGGTAAGAAAAATAATTCTTTGTGTTGCCAGTTTCTGAAATCTATGTGTGCCAAGTTGTAGATTTTAGTACCATTTTGGTATTCCTTTTTGTTGCATTTATTTGGTGAAATATTGTGATTGAAAAATGAAAATGTATTTTTTTGGCAAGTCTGTTTTTTATTAACATACAGTTTAAATCATTTTTTATTTTGATGGAATGAACTTTTACAGACGTTGTTAGGGTCTGCGGAATGCACCAAATATGCACTTATGTAGAGAAGGACTAATAACTGTGCCAAGTTTAATTATTCTCAGTCCACAGGATGTGGGTCAGGGGAAATCTTTAATGAACGCCCCTCATATATCTGATCCATTCGTTATCTCCGGCACTTACGTGGCGAATGAAAGAGTGGAGTTGCACATGTTCAACCTCTGTTCCATTCAGACAGGGCTTTGCGAGTGCCCTGTTTTGAAGATCAGTCCGGGTCCCAGTGGTCGGACACCCAGCAATCAATAATCTATTCCCTATTTATATGCTTTGTACAACCTCTAAAACAGGGATGTCAAAGTCAAACACACCGAGGGCCAAAAAAAAAAATTTGCTACAAGCCGAGGGCCGGACTGACGCCGGCCCTGCTACCGGTGCATTGTGGGAAATGTAGTGTTGGTGCCATGGCCGGCTCCAGGTTTTTATGGGCCCCGGGCGAAAGAGCCTCAGTGGGCCCCTTTAACACAGACCACGATTCATGATGACAGATACAGCAGAGAAATATGGGTACAGTACAACGCCAAAACTTCCTTCTTCCATTACATGAGTGATATCTATTGTAAATTGTACAATAGCTCAGAAACCGCCAAATCCTCACAGCGCACAGTACAGACTGGACAGTACAGTCCTCCATACAATATTATGGGCACCACAGTCTCCCCCTCATCACCCATATAATACCCCATGCAGGATGTCACCCCCCATATAATGCTCCATACAGAATACTGGACCCAATATAATGCTCCATACAGAATACTGGACCCAATATAATGCTCCATACAGGATACTGGTCCCCATATAATGCTCCATACAGGATACTGGACCCAATATAATGCTCCATACAGGATACTGGTCCCCATATAATGCTCCATACAGGATACTGGTCCCCATATAATGCTCCATACAGGATACTGGTCCCCATATAATGCTCCATGCAAAATATGGAGCTCTCCTCTGCGCTGTACTGCGTTCTGCACTGTTACAGCTCAGGAAAGGGCGCTGTGGAAAGACTCCCCATTATCATCATCATTGCCTCCCCATCATCATCATGGCCTCCCATTATCATCAATGCCTGCCCATCATCATCATCTCCTCCCCATCATCATCAATGCCTGCCCATTATCATCAATGCCTGCCCATTATCATCATCTTCTCCCCATCATCATCAATGCCTCCCCATTATCAGCAATGCCTGCCCATCATCATCTCCTCCCCATCATCATCAATGTCTGCCCATCATCATCTTCTCCCCATCATCAATGCCTGCCCATTATCATCATCTTCTCCCCATCATCATCAATGCCTCCCCATTATCAGCAATGCCTGCCCATCATCATCTCCTCCCCATCATCATCAATGTCTGCCCATCATCATCTTCTCCCCATCATCAATGCCTGCCCATTATCATCTTCTCCCCATCATCATCAATGCCTCCCCATTATCAGCAATGCCTGCCCATCATCATCATCTCCTCCCCATCATCATCAATGTCTGCCCATCATCATCTTCTCCCCATCATCAATGCCTGCCCATTATCATCTTCTCCCCATCATCATCAATGCCTGCCCATCATCATCTTCTCCCCATCATCAATGCCTCCCCATTATCAGCAATGCCTGCCATCATCACACACAGACAGCACACAAGCACTCTCTCACATACACACACATACACACACATACACAAAGCACCGCACTACATACACACACAGAGACACACACACAGAGACGTCTTACCTGTTCAGAGTCCCCGCGCTCTGTGCCACAGCCGGCCGCTGAATGATGACGTCATTCAGCGGCCGGCTGTGAGAGGAAGCGCCGGCGCCCCCTGGAGCCCGGAGCTGCGGCAGCGGAGGCACGGGAGAGGTAAGTATTGTTGCCAGCTGCTGCCGGGGCCCTGAGCAGGCGGGGGGGGGCCCAGTGGCGGCGCTGACACCGCTCTCCTCCGCTAACGGGCGCGGGGGTGCCAGACTGCGAGTGGGCCCCCCCGCCTGCTCAGGGCCCCGCCTGCCAGGGGGCCATAGATAATCAATTTGCGGGCCGGATCTGGCCCGCGGGGCCTTGACTTTGACATATGGGCTCTAAAATCACTACACTCAATGAAAAACAATTCTGAGAAACCAAATTGAAATTGCAAGCATGTGAGCATGGACCTAAGTCAAAGTGGTGAAGAAGATTTTGCTTCATATATAGACCACCTGGCCCAAATTACACATTTATCATTAGAAATAACATTATACATACAAGGTATGGGACTATCCGACCATTAACAAAAGGCAAGCCATTAATAATTAATTTCTAACGTTACATAGTAAAGCGCCGTAACGCGCCGTAACGCGCTGTGGCAATATGTGCGAACTCTGTTAATCCACAGAGCCGCTAAGGAGTGCCGCAGCGCTATATGGCGATGTGTGCGAACTCACTAAACACAACTGAGTCGCAAAATAAACACGCTAGGGCTCTGTTTAGTGTTGAAAGCGAACCCTGTTACGTCACAGAGCCGCTGAGACAAACTTCTGTGTCCTGTCAGGCACCCAGGTACACAGTTAAGTGCTAAGCGAACATAGAACGTGATCATGCGCTAATGTCCTCTCGGGAGTCACCCGCAATCTATGGCGTCTGAACGCCAGGCCCTGAATACGGCAACAAACTCCTCACCGGTTATGCCGGTAATCTAGGGCATCTAGGACACCGACCCTGACCAGCTAGCACACTAAACTCCTCACCGATTAAGTCGGTATTCTAGTGGCTTATTTCAGCCGGGCCCTAACCACACACACGCGTGACCACACTGGAGCTAAGCATATAATGGTTGATACTAGCGCATGGCGGCCCAGCCATGCTACCCTTTTATAGTAACAGCTACAGGACCTTCCAGAAACAAGGACCAATGAAACTGTTCCAGAACACCAGTAGTCACAGGACCTTCCTGGCGAACCAATAGGAGCTGCTGCAGTACCTGAGCATGTGACCCCTGATCTCCAATGAGAGATCTCACCCTGGGCATGCTCAGAAGGGGAAAACAAGGACTTTGTCCTAAAGACGTTTGCTCGCTGCTAACCAGTATTGGCCACAATAGCAGAGCCTGGAGGAGCAGCAGTAATCCTCTGCACACTGTTAGACTGGGCGAGACGCTGGGACCGACGTCTAAGCTGAGCAGCTCCACTGCGGACGGAGACGAATGGGAGACCGCAGTCGGGATGGCTCGAGACTCCCCTTGTGCAGAAGTGGGAACTCAACCCCTAACAGATGTGACAATAAAAAGTTATTTTTTATAATTTTCTTATTTTTTTAATGAGGACAAGGAGGGTAAATTAAAACTTTTTATACATATATAATTTTAAAAAAAATTTTTCATCTTTTTTATTTCACTTAGTGAAATTGACCTTATGATCAGGACCAGATGTTTAACAGTTCAATGAGAGAGACCACCATTCAGAAAAAAAACCTTTACTGAATGGAACCTTCAGGGAACACAGGTTTTATGAACGGTTCCTTTGCAACTCAAAGCATTTTCCACGCAGTTTCATTCCGTCAAAGTCAACAATGCTCTCTCTGGCCACCATTTCACACTACTTCACCACAACACAGCTTTACACTACGATCCTGATGAACAAGTGCCACTCACTTGCTGTGCCGTTCTGTGTCTTCTTTCCGCTAATGCTGACGCTCTGGACGCTCTACTCATCCCATGTACTCAGTCCTGATTTATGCCCATTACCATTCAGCATTATAAGCTTGGAGTCTCGTGGATAGGCGTCCTCACTCAGAACCTGTCTCCAGAAGGTCACTCAGTCACTTATGCTCTGGATCTTGCTATCCCTTTGATTAAGTCTCCTCTCATTTAAAGTCACCCCAGAATGAGGCACTGCTCGCCTTGGACCTTTCGGTCAACTCACTATGCACTCAAGGCCCCATCTCACTCTCTGGCAGAAAATTGTCAATTTTACTGTAATTCAGCCCCTCCCACTCTGGGCTAGTCCCAAACATTAACTCTAACTATGCCTACAGTCAAACCACACATATCACTAACACTAACGCATAGCACGATTTACAATGCATTTCTCATTACATCACATAACACACTTTAATAATAAAACTTGATTCTTCAAGAGGGAAACAGACAGCTTGTCCATATCCTTAAACGGCCTCGGTCACTATTCCATCAACGGCGCAGCTCCGTAAAAGAGCAGTTCTGGCCACAGCTGACATATGTCGCACCCTCACCAATCAGAAACTGATGATTTACCCTAGGGATAACTCCTCAATGTTAAAGTAGTGGACAATCATTTTAAGTAAAAAAAAAAGTCATCAAAGATGGAAACCCCTTTAAGATATAAAGCCAAATCTTCTCCAAATGGAAAGATAGTTGTAGAGGCAAAAATAGGCTTTTTTTACGTATCCCATTTTTTGGGGCGCCTTTGCAGCAGCTGCCTGGCATTGGTTACTAAAGTTGGTTGTATTGTCCTAACTTATCACTGAGAGGAGGCCAGAATGTGTCAGGGATTCGAAACCAACCAACTCTTGTCTTATTTGTTCCTTTGCAAAGCGATAAGTGCCATTTCTTTGCAGAACCTTTCATCCCACACGTGGACTATAACTTCCATCCGCTTTATCCCTTTTCAATACACCGGTTGGACATTTATTCACTTGCATTTTTTTCTCCTTCTACCTTTGTAGTGCAAATCCGACATGATGGACTTTTGTATAATTCGTCCTCGGAGTCTGAGCGAGTAATAGATCATTTATCTGTATAGCGCTATTTTTTTCCCTCTGCACATTTTAGGTTTTTTTTTTTTTTTCCTTGGCAATCAACCAAGCTCCTTTCGACCGAACATTCATCAATATGCTCAGGTAGTCCAACGGCAACTTGCAAAAAAAAAAAAAAAAAAAAGAAAAAAATTGTAACCCGCCTGTCTACGCTAGTTAATCCAAGAGAAAGACAGGCCGGCGGAGGCCGTTTGTGTGTTAAGGAGGAATGTGGAATGTGAAATTAAAATGTAAATTAAAATGTAATTGGTTTTGTGTGCATAGTTTAGATAAGATTTACTTTTGAAAGATGACTTTGTGTTTTAACACAGGGGGCCAAATACCGAGCGGCACACTGGCGCTTAATAATGGCGACCGGTAGGGACCATAAATACTGCAAACGATGCAGTGTGAATGGGGACGCCCTGTGAACCATGCGAAAACCCCCTGTGATTAATTCTGAAACTGTTCTGCTCATATCAAAACCTGCGGTGGCCTCCCTGATGAGATCAATACGCCATAGCTTAGAGATTCTAATAGAAGTGTTATTATCTTTTAATCTATGGCAGAATGCCATTTTTTTTTTTCACTGCAGATTTTCTTCTTCCAACGTTCAGACATGCCTACATTTTTACGGCAACCTTGAAACCACTTGCATTTTTTTTTCCCTAAAATGAAGACACATTAGAGCCTTTTTTTTTTTCAAGGATTTATCAATGATGGAGACACGGTCGGTGTTTGCGATGCCAACGCTTAAAAGGCACATTTGTATTCCGAGACTTACAATTGGTTACGATGACCTTCGCTGTCAGAGTCGATTTTCTCGGCAGACAAATGTCTTCAGCGTTGAGCGTTAAAGGACAGATTTTTCCGGGAGAGGGAAGAAATGGGATAAAAAAAAAAAAAAAGAAAAACATCATTGAGCCCAGACAGCTTGTAGATTCATTTACTTAGTGTTCAGATTTCATAAATCACATTTTAGAATAGGTATTTTCTAGCAAACCAAACGGCCTTGTGTGTCTTTACGTCAAGTATCGAGTTAACAGATCAATGGGGCATAAAACAGGAGAACGTCAGGCTGCAACAACAACAAAAAAAGGCAAAAATACAGATCTTAACGCGTCGCCTGTGTCACGAAATGTCCCTGGTATATTCATATTCAGAAATTATTTCTTTCCCTTGTGTAGTATACAAATGGAATGGCTGGAAGGCGCGACGTTACGTTGACTTACGGCTCTCGGAAAATAACGTCTTAAAAAAAACAACCTGCGAATGCATTTTTTATAAAATGGTCGATATTTCAGTTTTGCTTTTTTTTTTTGTTTTGGTGCAAAGTCTTTATCAATAGTCTGCAAGTGTTATACACCACGAAAAGTACTTAGAGATGAGTGGATCATTTGAAATTTACAAATTAAAATTTGAAAATTTGAAATCTAAATTCGACAGGTTTCTAGAATTTTGCCCAGAAATTTGTTATGTGGAGAATAAATTTGCGTGTATCTCAACACTTGGAAGAAAGAGAGAAAGAGTACAAGAACAATAAATTTAGTTTCAATATGATCTGCCTACCTGGAGGTTCTGGTGACGTTAATTTACTGATGGTGGCTATGGTGACATAGTCAAGTAATAATGGTCGTATACCCAAAAACAATTCCGTGGCCCTCCGGATATACCTCCCAGGCCTGAACATACACCAAACAAGAAAATACAGTGGAACCACATGTGAAATTAAGTTAAATAACACGTCTGCAATATATGCCTCCTGAAGAAACCGAGGACGGTGAAACGCGCGTCGGGGCTTTCTTTTTGTCCCATCTGGCTCTGCTACACCTAACCACACCATGTCACAAGGTAATTAGTAATTCTTTTTTATTATGGAGGTCTGACTTAACCTTGCATTAGAAATACTACTGCCTCTTTTTTCACTAGCACTTTTAAAGGGACAGACTTTTGGATATTTTGTTATTTAAACTGTGTCTTTTCTTGATCTGATTTTATGACTACTTATTGTCTGGCCCCTCAAAATGTACAGAATTCTGGGTAGTATTCTGATACCATTATTTTCACTAGTTCTACTTCCCAGATCGCTGTCCTATTTATTTGAATTTCATGACATTCATGACATTTTCGGGCTTTTCATTATATTTATCTGTGGCTGGGTGTAGTATACCTATGGGACATAATTCATTTTCTGTCCGGCATATTATCTGACATCATTACAATTGTTGCCAATATTATTAGCTGCTTGTATTATCTACCTCACATTTATACCTTGATTGTCTTTGTCTTGAATATTTGTAATAAAGTGTTACATTTCAAAAAAATCCTTCCTATATATTGCGGACGTGTTATTTAACTTAATTTCATATGTGGTTCTGCTGTCTTTTCTTGTTTGGTGTAAGTAATGATGGTCGGTCTGCTGATGTATTCATGTACTGATTCTGGATCTAGTGATGCATTCATGTACTAATGGTGGTTTTGGTGGCATATTCATGTACTAATGGTGGTTTTGGTGGCATATTCATGTACTAATGGTGGTTTTGGTGGAATATTCATGTACTGATGGTGGTTCTGGTGACACATTCATGTACTAATTATGTTTTTGGTGCCACATTCATGTACTATTGATGGCTCTGGTTCTCTAATTATGTACTGATGATGATTTTGGCTTTAAATTCATGTACTGAATATATCACCAGAATCATCATCACTGCATGAATACAACACCAGAGCAATCATCACTACATGAATATGTCAACAGAACCGGAATACATGACCAGAACCACCATGAGTTTTGTGCAAGCTGTATTTGTCCTAAGATCGATGCAAAAACCATCAGACGTATAACTTTATTTATAATGGGTGTCAGTTAATTTTCCATTAGGGTATTGGCAAAATGCTGGACACCTTAATTGAAACCAAACAGCCCTTTATTAGTTTCCATAGGTATCCTTGGGTTATACATGTAAAATATAGGACGTCAGGGGTGAATTTTGCTATTTTTTCCCCTGTATTGTGCAAATGGTCAAGCAAAAATGATTGATTCTGCATCTAACTTTAAAATTGCACTCCCTGTTAAGTTAAATCCCTAAAGTACACCACTTTTTTTAAAATTTTGATTACTTTTATTGTGAAAAATGTAACAATTCTAGTGGAAGTGGTCATCAGAGTTTTCTACCTAACCCATCGGTGTTGGAGGTGGGAGGCGCATTAAGGGTCCTGTTACCTTAGTCTCTGAGCTATTCCTTTGCTTTAGGGTGAGGGGGAGCCATTGACTTAATCTCCTTAGGGCACTAAAATTCTTTGTCCCGGCCCTGCTTGGTTAATTCTATTTTGATCAAATAGCGTAAAAGCTATACCACTGCGACAAGGTGTACCCAGTTGGGACGGTCCTATCCTGTCTCTAGTATTAAACCTCACCTCGAGTCTTAGGGTACAAATCAAACCAGAATCTCAATTTGCAGACATGTGTTTTGTGTGTTGGCCTTCCTCAGTGCAAAGCATGAGATCTGATTTGGCTGTATGAGAGGTCTCTGACTGGGGTCTAAGGGATGTTTCTCATTACAAAGTGACATGCCTGACATGCCAGGGTAAGGAGGCTTATAGGCCTTGCAATGCTCCTATGGGAAATTAATTATGCACTGAGGAGGGGGAAACACCCTGAAACATGTCTGCAAATTGAGATTCTGGTTTGGCTTTTATCCTAAGTCATGTGGCAAGGCTCATTAAAGGGTCGATATTGAATTTTAGGTGTCGCTAGAGTAAGTCCTCTTACTCTCTGAAGAGGCAAATTACATATTTAATTTCTCAGAGGAGCATTTCATGGCCTATAAGTCTCCTTACACTGGCATGTCACTCTCCATAAGGAGAAACTTTACCCTTTAGACCCTTGATCTATGTAGAGAGCGTGCAAAAAAACAAAAGCGTAAAGGATTTCATTGTGTGCTGAATTTGTTCCAAAACTTCCACCATTATAATTTATTGGATAGGATCCTAATACATATACAGTATGACATTTCCTACATTTGCATTTTTCGGGTCTTTTAAGGCTAGCTAGTGCATTGCAGAAACATTTTGTTCTCTTTCTGAATGGAACCTATTTAATCTTTCTCTAGTTCTAATGGTCATCATACCTGACCTGAGGTCTTTGTGTAGTGGAGCTGATCTTTGGTAGACACAGATATTGCTAACAGTAAATTTTATGAGCATTTTTTAATTTGTGGAAGTCAGTAATAAAACGTGCAATATCTACACTTTCTGCCCGGAGTTATTATGTAGCAATGACCACAAGTTAAGAGGTGGATACAGTTTATGGTACGATGATCTGATGGTAGAATGACCACTGTCCATCCATCATAGCTTACTATACATAGATGTACAAAAACCTCAAGTATCCCATAGTAAAAATAGAATGGGTTTCTTAGGTGTTTCTGATTCATGTCAGGACACCATTCACTCCATGGATATGAGGTTCTCACATTCTCTCACCTTTTAGGACAATTGGGTTTCAAAATTGTTTTGCCATATAAAAGATACTTAAAGGGAAATTTCAACACCTTGATATTGATGGCCATTACATAGGATGTATAATTAAATAACATTGGCACTCATGATCAATGAACAAGAATTTATTAATCCATATCCAAATGACGTTTCGGTCATTAACTCTGACCTTCCTCAGACTGGAAATATATACAAAAACACAAAGAATAGAATAAGCCTCATATAATACAGTCTTATAGAGGAACAAAATTGAAAGGTATACTATATAATATTGAGAACCATACCATATAATATTAGAAGAAATAATCAGAATATCAGTTAATGTCTCCATAGATGATACAGATACGAAAATATCAACATTTGGTTCTTATGAAACCACTAAAATAATACAGGTAAACATGCCATTTAGGAAAAGAGTTTGATAGGGGGATATCTGTGAAATAAAGCTTACGGTGCTTACCGAATATTGTTGTGAAAAAATAGAAGTAGATGTAGGTTGGTTTAATATCGTTTGTATATGCACAGCTCACTTTAATGCTGCGGTGTTTGGGATGAATCTCTGAGCGAAAAATGGAGAGAGACTACTCATAACAGACATGTTATATATCGAGACTTGAAATATTTGTGAAAAGTCCATCTTACCGTTGGTGTGATCGGAGCAAAACGACGATAAGTAGCGCTGTGGAAACGTGGCGATATGGCCGGTGCGAGGTGCGCTCTGAACGCCGCACACCATGTGGAAAGTAATATGGCGTCTAAACCGGAAGTATAGACGTGTCACAGCAAGATCACGTAGGGTGGAACGCAAGTGAAGCGCAAGGGAAGGGGGCGCATCGAAAGTGACGTCTCCATTCGTGTGGGTGGCCGCTGGTGGAACGCTCTGTGGAACGCAAGCAGTCTCTTACACCGTCAGGCTGTGAGCATTATTGTAACGCTGGAGAGGTAAGTATATAGGTGCATAGGGTATCAATTGAGAACCTGGAAAACAGGATAAAGGTCAATAAGACAATGATAACCAGATGTACATATAGAAAGGACAGAATTATGATATGTCACATAATGATATTATAGGGGAAAAAAAACTTTGAGTTACAGTATAACAATATCAGATAATAACAGTAAGTTAAGAAAAAGACATAACATTGTATTCACGATTTAACCCCTTCGGCTCTAATGTTTGTAAACGGTGTATCCAAAAAGCCTCCCTGTATTGGAGTTTTTTTATTAGATTACCACCTCTTCTGTTGATTGTAACCTGCTCTAAAACCATAAATTGCAGTTGAGATATGGAGTGGTTCCTTTCATTAAAATGATGTGGAACAGGTAAATGGAATTTTTTACAACGAATATCAGACTTGTGATGGGATATTCGATCTTTCACCATCTGGGTGGTTTCTCCAACGTATAATTTGCCACATGGGCACGTTATGACATATACAACATTTCTGGATTCACAGGTGAAAAACCCAGTTATGGGGATCTCCTCGCCTGAAAAAGGGTGAGAAATCTTGGGTCCTTTGAGAATATTGGTGCACTGTGCACAATTGAGACAAGGATGGGTTCCTTTTCTCTGTGTTCTAAGAAATGTCTGTCTGGGAATACTGACTGATGAGCCAATATCGGCTCGAATAATTTTATTCTTGATGTTTTTTGGTCTTCTAAAACAAGGCAAGAATGGCGACTGAAATTCAGGGATTCCTGGAAAACTGTCCCGTAATATATACCAGTGTTTCCGGATCGAATTATGAAGTTTGTACATGAACGGATGGAACGTATGTACAAAAGGGATTCTACTAATAGGGGTCACATTCCTGGACCTCCTGTCCATTTGTTGAGTTTGTTGTAGTAATCTTTCCAGATAACCCCTTTGGATAAATTTGTTCTTCATTTCGCTAAGTCTACGTACTCTGGTATCTGGGTCACTGACAATACGTTTAACTCGTTCGAACTGAGATAAAGGAATCGATTTTTTGACTGCTTTGGGATGGCAGCTCTGATATAGTAATAGGCTATTTCTATCAGTTTCTTTTGTATACAAATCCAATGTTAGGAGACCAGAATGGTCTAGTAAGACCTTAGTGTCTAGAAAACTCACTTCATGGTAGTCATACTTAAGAGTGAATGTTAACTCAGGCCATATTCCATTGATCTGTTCAAAGAAAATTATTAAGTCGTTACATGAACCTGTCCATATGCAGAATATATCGTCAATATAACGGCGCCATATTAAGCAATGTTGACAATATAGTGCATTGCTATAGATGTAATCGTGCTCAAAAAATGACATAAAGCAATTGGCATAAGGGGGGGCCACATTGGACCCCATTGCTGTACCTTGTACTTGAAGATAGAACGAATCCTCAAACATAAAAAATTTTTTTGTAAGAACTAATTCTAACATTTCAATGAGAAACTTAATGGTGTGAGGATCGACTGAAGATTGCTGGAGTAAACGCTCTGTGGCACTTATGCCCTTCTCATGTGGAATAGATGTATATAAGTTATTAACATCTAAAGTCACTAAAAGAGCATTTGGTGGTAATGGATCCATTTGACGAATAAGTTGGAGAAAGGAACCAGTGTCCAAAAGAAAGGATGGCATCTTTTTGGTAAGAGGGGTTAGTACTTTCTCTAGAATTATCGATAGAGGATAATATTATCGATAGTCCTCTATCGATAATTCTAGAGAAAGTACTAACCCCTCTTACCAAAAAGATGCCATCCTTTCTTTTGGACACTGGTTCCTTTCTCCAACTTATTCATCAAATGGATCCATTACCACCAAATGCTCTTTTAGTGACTTTAGATGTTAATAACTTATATACATCTATTCCACATGAGAAGGGCATAAGGGCCACAGAGCGTTTACTCCAGCAATCTTCAGTCGATCCTCACACCATTAAGTTTCTCATTGAAATGTTAGAATTAGTTCTTACAAAAATTTTTTTTATGTTTGAGGATTCGTTCTATCTTCAAGTACAAGGTACAGCAATGGGGTCCAATGTGGCCCCCCCTTATGCCAATTGCTTTATGTCATTTTTTGAGCACGATTACATCTATAGCAATGCATTATATTGTCAACATTGCTTAATATGGCGCCGTTATATTGTCGATGTATTCTGCATATGGACAGGTTCATGTGACGACTTAATAATTTTCTTTGAACAGATCAATGGAATATGGCCTGAGTTAACATTCACTCTTAAGTATGACTACCATGAAGTGAGTTTTCTAGACACTAAGGTCTTACTAGACCATTCTGGTCTCCTAACATTGGATTTGTATACAAAAGAAACTGATAGAAATAGCCTATTACTATATCAGAGCTGCCATCCCAAAGCAGTCAAAAAATCGATTCCTTTATCTCAGTTCGAACGAGTTAAACGTATTGTCAGTGTTAGGGTCTGCGGAACGCACCAAATATATAAAGTGGAGAGGTGCGTTCGCAGCCCGGGGTCCACCGTGCAAGCAAAGCCTGCTGCTAGTAAGATGACAAAAGTAGCAAACTCTGTTATCCCGCAGAGTCGCTAAAATAAACGCCGTAGCGCGTTGTGGCAGTAAGTGCAGACTCTGTTAATTCACAGAGCCGCTAACGGGATGCCACAGTGCTATATGGCGATATGTGCGAACTCACTTAGCTTCAGTGAGCCGCAAAGTAAAATGCTAGGGCGCTGTCTAGCGTCGAGAGCGAACCCTGTTACGTCACAGAGCCGCTGAGAACAAACACCGTGTCCTGTCAGGCTCTCAGGCACATGGATAATTGCTAAGCGAGCATAATACGTGGTCATGCGCTAATGTCCTCGCGGGAGTCACCCGCAATCTATGGCGTCTGAACGCCAGACCCTGAATACGGCAATCAAACTCCTCACCGGTTATGCCGGTAATCTAGGGCATCTAGGACACCGACCCTGACCAGCTAGCACACTAAACTCCTCACCGATTAAGTCGGTATTCTAGTGGCTTATTTCAGCCGGGTCCCTAACCACACACACGCATGACCACACTGGCGCATAGCATACAATGGTTGATATTAGCGCATGGCGGCCCAGCCATGCTACCCTTTTATAGCAACAGCTACAGGACCTTCCAGGAACAAGGACCAATGAGAACCTGTTCAGAAGACTAGTAGTAACAGGGCCTTCCTGGCGGGCCAATAGGAGCTGCTGCAGTACCTGAGCATGTGACCCCTGATCTCCAATGAGAGATCTCACTCTGGGCACGCTCAGAAGGGAAAATGCAGGACTTTATCCCAAAGACGTCTGCTCCAGAACTGGCTATAATAGCAGATCCAGGAAAGGCAGCAGCAAGTCACTGCCCAGTAGTGGAGTGGGCAAGACGCTTGGAACGACGTCTCTGCTGAGCAGGCTCCACTGCGGCCGGAGATGAATGGGAGACCGCAGCGGCACTGGTTCGAGACTCCCCTTGTGCAGGAGTGGGAACTCGAACCCTAACATTACCCCCCCTCCTAGGGCCCCCCCTTCTCTGGGCCTCGCTGCGTTCAAAGGCAGCGATGAGCTGCGGAGCGTGAACATGCTCGGCAGGCTCCTAAGACCTATCCTCAGGCCCATAGCCCCTCCAGTCCACCAAATAAAACTTTTTGCCCCGTACCACCTTACACCCCACGATGGCGTTCACCTCATGGTCATCCGCAGATGAACCCGATGTCCCGGCAGATGACTCAGAAAACCGGGACATGAGCACGGGTTTCAGGAGGGACACGTGAAAGGTGTCGGAGATACCCAGGCATGGTGGAAGAGCTAAACGGTATACCACAGGGTTAACCTGCTCGAGGACCTTGAAAGGACCCAGGTAGCGGGGTGCCAACTTAGTGGACTCAACTCGCAGCCTGATGTTACGGGCGGAGAGCCACACCAAATCCCCAGGAGCAAATGTAGGAGCGGGGCGCCGATGGGCATCGGCCGAAGACCTCATCCTCTCTTTGGAGGCCTGAATGGCATCCTGCGTGCGGTCCCAAATGTCCCGTGCCTCCACAGCCCAGTCTGCCACCCTGGAATCGGCGGAAGACACGGGCATAGGCACTGGTACCCGCGGATGCTGACCGTAGTTCAGGAGGAATGGGGTCTGTCCGGTGGAATCAGCCACAGCATTGTTTAATGCAAACTCAGCCCATGGTAGCAAGGATGCCCAGTCATCCTGCCTGGCTGAGACAAAATGTCGTAGATAGGTGACCAAGGTCTGGTTGGCCCTCTCTACCAACCCATTCGTCTCAGGATGGTACGCTGAAGAGAGATTTAACTCAATACTGAGTAGACGACAAAGCTCTCTCCAGAACCGAGACGCAAACTGGGGACCTCGGTCACTGACAATCTTGTCTGGCATGCCGTGTAAACGGAAGATGTGCCTAACAAACAACGCTGCCAGAGCCCGTGCAGAAGGTAACCGTGGTAGTGGCACCAGATGCACCATTTTAGAGAAATGGTCGGTGATTACCCAAATGATGGTGCAACCCCGAGACTTGGGCAAGCCCACCACAAAGTCCATTCCAACCATCTCCCAGGGCCTGTCTGCCACCGGCAAAGGGTAAAGTAACCCAGCTGGCCGTTGTCGTGGAGACTTATTTTTGGCGCAGGAGACACACGCCCGAACATAGTCCCCAACATCACGGACCATATGCGGCCACCAATATGTCCTCGCCAGCAATTCAGATGTCCTCTTTGCCCCAAAGTGTCCACCCACCCTGGACGAATGTGCCCAAGAGAGTACCTCCGGTCGCAAATTAGTAGGCACAAAAGTCTTGCCCGGGGCACAGACTCTAGCGAAACCGGGGCCACTGTTCTCAGGCTCTCTGTGGGGACGATAAGCCGAGGCTCCTCCACCTCCTCCTCCGAGGACACCACAGAGCGAGAGAGAGCGTCGGCACGAATGTTCTTCTCTCCCGAGAGGAAATGCAGTGTGAAATGAAACCGGGAGAAGAACAAGGACCATCTGGCTTGGCGAGAATTAAGCCGCTGGGCTGTCTGAAGATATACCAGGTTTTTGTGATCCGTAAAGACTTGGAAGGGAAAGCGAGCTCCCTCCAACAGATGTCTCCACTCCGAGAAGGCCAACTTCATTGCTAGCAACTCCCTGTCCCCGATGGAATAATTCCTCTCTGCTGGTGTGAAGGTCTTGGAGAAAAAGAAGCATGGATGCTTCCGACCTTGAGCATCCTTTTGGAAGAGGACTGCTCCAGCACCAACGGACGAGGCATCCACCTCCAATATAAATGGCTTATCAACATCGGGGCGATGTAGGATGGGAGCTCTAGCGAAATGAGACTTAATAGACGTGAAGGCCTTGGAGACCTCTTCAGACCACAATTTGGGATTAGCTCCCTTTTTGGTAAGGGCAACCACGGGAGCTACCAAAGTTGAGAAGTGGGGAATGAACTGACGGTAGTAATTCATGAACCCCATAAAGCGCTGCACCGCCTTTAGAGAGTGGGGTTCTTGCCAGTCCATCACCGCCTGTAGTTTGGCAGGATCCATAGCCAATCCCTGGGCGGAGATGATATAGCCCAGGAAAGGTAAGGACTCCTGCTCAAACACACATTTCTCCAACTTTGCGTAAAGGGAATTTGCCCGTAGGAGGTCGAAGACCCTGCCAACATCCCTCCGGTGGGAGTCAATATCTGGAGAGAAGATGAGTATATCATCCAGATAGACTACGACCGAGGTGGAGAGCATATCCCGGAAGATGTCATTGACAAAGTCTTGGAAAACGGCTGGAGCATTACAGAGCCCAAAGGGCATCACCAGATATTCGTAATGCCCATCCCTGGTATTAAAAGCCGTCTTCCATTCGTCCCCCTCACGGATGTGAATCAGGTTATAAGCACCGCGCAGATCTAGTTTAGTGAAGACCCTTGCTCCCCGAAGCCTATCAAATAGCTCAGAGATCAGGGGCAACGGGTACTTGTTTTTAACGGTGATGGCGTTAAGACCCCTGTAATCAATACACGGACGCAATTCTCCGTTTTTCTTCTGCACGAAGAAAAAATCCCGCCCCTGCCGGTGACACCGACTTCCTAATAAACCCTCTTGCCAGGTTCTCCTGAATATATTGCGACATGGCCTCTGTCTCAGGAAGAGAGAGGGGATAGACCCTTCCCCGAGGAGGTTCTGCGCCAGGCAAGAGGTCGATAGGACAGTCATAGGGGCGATGAGGCGGAAGAGTCTCCGCAGCCTTCTTGGAGAACACGTCTGCATATGACCAGTAGTGCTTGGGAAGTGGAGTAAGATCTGCGGGTAACTCAGTAGTGGTAACCTGAACGCAACTTCTGACACATCTGCCTGTACATGCATCACTCCAACCCAGTATCCTACCCGAAGTCCACTCTATATGTGGGGAGTGGAAACGGAGCCAAGGTATACCTAGTAGGATCTCGTCTATTCCCTCGGGAAGGACGAGTAGGGAAATAAATTCCTGATGGGAAGGAGATACAGACAATGCAAGTGGGACAGTCTGGTGTGTAATTTGTGAGGGCAATGACGACCCATTCACTACCCGAACAGTTACTGATTTGTCAAGCGCCACCAGAGGTATTGCATGACGGCGAGCAAAGCTAGAGGACATGAAATTCCCCTCTGCTCCTGAGTCCACGCAAAGGTCGGCGGTGAGAATGGTAGTACCAACAGTGATTGTCCCTTTAAATGTTATCTTGGAGGAAAATGCCGCTGTCTCTAGTGAACCTCCTCCCAGGGCCACTAGACGCGATCGCTTCCCCGATCGCTGTGGACATCTGTTGGCATAGTGTCCTGTCTGCTGACAATGGTTACAAACCACGGATACTCGGACGGACCGAGACTTAGGTCCTGCATGAGGAACTTCTGTGGCCTTTTGAGGTTCGGACGCCAGATCGGGGAATTCGAGAGGTTTGGCAAAGGTAGGAGCCAACCGAAACCTCTGCCTACACTGGGCCCGCTCCAACCTCCGCTCGTGAAAACGGAGGTCAATGCGGGTAGATATGGAGATAAGCTTCTCCAGTGTGGCGGGAATCTCCCTGGTAGCCAAAGCGTCTTTAACATGGTCAGCCAGTCCCCGCCAGTAGATAGGAATAAGAACTTTATCAGACCAATCTAGCTCAGCAGCCAGAGTCCGAAACTGGACGGAAAACTGACTGACCAAAGACGAACCCTGTGTCAATGCCAGCAGTTGTAGCGCCGTATCGTGGGTGACCTGGGGTCCTAAAAAGACCTTTTTAAGAGCCTCCAAGAAACGAGGAGCACTCTGCACCACACGATCATCGCGCTCCCACAGCGGCGTTGCCCACTCCAACGCTCTGCCCGAGAGTAGAGAAAGTACAAAACCCACTTGTGCCCGATCCGTGGGAAAACGTGCAGCCAGAAGCTCGAGATGTATAGAGCACTGACTCACGAATCCCCGACATTGCTTGCTATCACCGGCAAACTTGTCAGGAAGCGGGAAGTGGGATAATGTAGGGGCAGAGGTGGCAGAGGACAAACTGGCTGCAGCCACGTTAGCAGCCTGAACAGCGACTGCGGTAACATCCACAGCTGAGGTTGTGCTGTCAAGAGCCTCCAACCTACCCTTCAGCTGCTGGATGTACTGCAATAGACGCTGTTCGTCCGCCATTTTACTAGCCAGACCCTGGCGCTAATATTATGTTAGGGTCTGCGGAACGCACCAAATATATAAAGTGGAGAGGTGCGTTCTCAGCCCGGGGTCCACCGTGCAAGCAAAGCCTGCTGCTAGTAAGATGACGAAAGTAGCAAACTCTGTTATCCCGCAGAGTCGCTAAAATAAACGCCGTAGCGCGTTGTGGCAGTAAGTGCAGACTCTGTTAATTCACAGAGCCGCTAACGGGATGCCACAGTGCTATATGGCGATATGTGCGAACTCACTTAGCTTCAGTGAGCCGCAAAGTAAAATGCTAGGGCGCTGTCTAGCGTCGAGAGCGAACCCTGTTACGTCACAGAGCCGCTGAGAACAAACACCGTGTCCTGTCAGGCTCTCAGGCACATGGTTAATTGCTAAGCGAGCATAATACGTGGTCATGCGCTAATGTCCTCGCGGGAGTCACCCGCAATCTATGGCGTCTGAACGCCAGACCCTGAATACGGCAATCAAACTCCTCACCGGTTATGCCGGTAATCTAGGGCATCTAGGACACCGACCCTGACCAGCTAGCACACTAAACTCCTCACCGATTAAGTCGGTATTCTAGTGGCTTATTTCAGCCGGGTCCCTAACCACACACACGCATGACCACACTGGCGCATAGCATACAATGGTTGATATTAGCGCATGGCGGCCCAGCCATGCTACCCTTTTATAGCAACAGCTACAGGACCTTCCAGGAACAAGGACCAATGAGAACCTGTTCAGAAGACTAGTAGTAACAGGGCCTTCCTGGCGGGCCAATAGGAGCTGCTGCAGTACCTGAGCATGTGACCCCTGATCTCCAATGAGAGATCTCACTCTGGGCACGCTCAGAAGGGAAAATGCAGGACTTTATCCCAAAGACGTCTGCTCCAGAACTGGCTATAATAGCAGATCCAGGAAAGGCAGCAGCAAGTCACTGCCCAGTAGTGGAGTGGGCAAGACGCTTGGAACGACGTCTCTGCTGAGCAGGCTCCACTGCGGCCGGAGATGAATGGGAGACCGCAGCGGCACTGGTTCGAGACTCCCCTTGTGCAGGAGTGGGAACTAAAACCCTAACAGTCAGTGACCCAGATACCAGAGTACGTAGACTTAGCGAAATGAAGAACAAATTTATCCAAAGGGGTTATCCGGAAAGATTACTACAACAAACTCAACAAATGGACAGGAGATCCAGGAATGTGACCCCTATTAGTAGAATCCCTTTTGTACATACGTTCCATCCGTTCATGTACAAACTTCATAATTCGATCCGGAAACACTGGTATATATTACGGGACAGTTTTCCAGGAATCCCTGAATTTCAGTCGCCATTCTTGCCTTGTTTTAGAAGACCAAAAAACATCAAGAATAAAATTATTCGAGCCGATATTGTCTCATCAGTCAGTATTCCCAGACAGACATTTCTTAGAACACAGAGAAAGGAACCCATCCTTGTCTCAATTGTGCACAGTGCACCAATATTCTCAAAGGACCCAAGATTTCTCACCCTTTTTCAGGCGAGGAGATCCCCATAACTGGGTTTTTCACCTGTGAATCCAGAAATGTTGTATATGTCATAAAGTGCCCATGTGGCAAATTATACGTTGGAGAAACCACCAGATGGTGAAAGATCGAATATCCCATCACAAGTCTGATATTCGTTGTAAAAAATTCCATTTACCTGTTCCACATCATTTTAATGAAAGGAACCACTCCATATCTCAACTGCAATTTATGGTTTTAGAGCAGGTTACAATCAACAGAAGAGGTGGTAATCTAATAAAAAAACTCCAATACAGGGAGGCTTTTTGGATACACCGTTTACAAACATTAGAGCCGAAGGGGTTAAATCGTGAATACAATGTTATGTCTTTTTCTTAACTTACTGTTATTATCTGATATTGTTATACTGTAACTCAAAGTTTTTTTTCCCCTATAATATCATTATGTGACATATCATAATTCTGTCCTTTCAATATGTACATCTGGTTATCATTGTCTTATTGACCTTTATCCTGTTTTCCAGGTTCTCAATTGATACCCTATGCACCTATATACTTACCTCTCCAGCGTTACAATAATGCTCACAGCCTGACGGTGTAAGAGACTGCTTGCGTTCCACAGAGCGTTCCACCAGCGGCCACCCACACGAATGGAGACGTCACTTTCGATGCGCCCCCTTCCCTTGCGCTTCACTTGCGTTCCACCCTACGTGATCTTGCTGTGACACGTCTATACTTCCGGTTTAGACGCCATATTACTTTCCACATGGTGTGCGGCGTTCAGAGCGCACCTCGCACCGGCCATATCGCCACGTTTCCACAGCGCTACTTATCGTCGTTTTGCTCCGATCACACCAACGGTAAGATGGACTTTTCACAAATATTTCAAGTCTCGATATATAACATGTCTGTTATGAGTAGTCTCTCTCCATTTTTCGCTCAGAGATTCATCCCAAACACCGCAGCATTAAAGTGAGCTGTGCATATACAAACGATATTAAACCAACCTACATCTACTTCTATTTTTTCACAACAATATTCGGTAAGCACCGTAAGCTTTATTTCACAGATATCCCCCTATCAAACTCTTTTCCTAAATGGCATGTTTACCTGTATTATTTTAGTGGTTTCATAAGAACCAAATGTTGATATTTTCGTATCTGTATCATCTATGGAGACATTAACTGATATTCTGATTATTTCTTCTAATATTATATGGTATGGTTCTCAATATTATATAGTATACCTTTCAATTTTGTTCCTCTATAAGACTGTATTATATGAGGCTTATTCTATTCTTTGTGTTTTTGTATATATTTCCAGTCTGAGGAAGGTCAGAGTTAATGACCGAAACATCATTTGGATATGGATTAATAAATTCTTGTTCATTGATCATGAGTGCCAATGTTATTTAATTATATATGATACGGGCTTGGTAACCCTAGCATTTGAGCACCATTATACTACTAAGAGGAGTGACGTGCATGTTATTTACAATTACATAGGATGTGTTATTAACATAAGATAGTTAGGAACTTGGCTACTGGAACCACCACCGATCAGGTTCATGAAGGCCTGTGGAGCTTTGGTGGGTACCCGATTCTATACTCATACTTACCAATAATGTTAACATGAAATTTGTGAAATTTGTTAAAATTAAATTTGTGATTGTGGCTCTCCTAAGACACCCAAGAACTGCCCACTCAAGGTATGGTTTTCCTAGCATCTTTTGTTTTAGTTTTCTGGTTTGGAGGACTGTCCTGACAAAATCATGACTGCTAGTCAATATGCCTTTTTGTGGCATTTTTGTAGAGTCTGAGTCTAGTACTTCAGCTTTCTACCACTCATTCCCATTCAACGTTGGGTTTGGAATAACAGGGTCTTCCACTACAAAATATACAAATCTGAGCTTAGTAAATAGCAAAGGGGACCTCAAATTGGCTGGAGCTGATTGTGAAAATTGTCACATCTGTCAGAGGCCACAGGCTCAAAATGGCTACCTCGGACAGACTTGGCACAAGCCACTACGTCTGGCAGATCCCAGAGAAATCCTGACCTTCACTCTTTAACCCTTGTATAGGTATTTGGTCTCACAATGGAGTCCAGTGGATTGCTTCCATGGAAGGGCTGCCAACCAGAGGAGCGAATCAGAGACAGGAAGGGTCGCCAACCAGGGTGAAAGCCAAGATGTCACATCAGGAACAGAATTATAAAACAAGAGGATAGCCAAAATACATACCGAGGTCAGAAAGCAGGAGTAATTAGGAAAACACTAAAACCAGGGACAAGAGCACTAGTCAGATAGCAAAACCAATTGACTGGCAGTGGAAATCAGAGTTCCAAGAGTTTAAAT
>JARQOD010000010.1:28507292-28700643 GCA_033576555.1 Oophaga sylvatica | reverse complement strand
TTCTTACAATGGTTATAAAATATGTAAACTTTCCATGGAAAGTTTAGATCAACTCTCAAAGATAGGAAATGTTCTGCAAACATAAAACGTCAATTTTTTTTACATAAAAACAATACTGTAGATCTAAATGCATTACACACCTGACTGCTCCTCAGGGAGGAGCTTAGAGTAGTTTTCAGCCCACTCAGTGATCTTAATAACTGTGAGATGCTCGTTGAATTGTTGTTAGAGATAGTCAACAAAATATAAAGTAATGAATTCCACTGAAAATCTAAAGTGACAGCATTTTGCTTAGCACATGAGCATTCCTCAGCTGATTATTTAAATTATATCACAGCATGGGCACTACTCAAAGTAGTTCCACTCCCCTGAGGAACACTTAGGTTTAAACAGCGAGATTTAAGTATCCATAGACAAATATTTTTTAATAACTGTAGATTATTTGATAACAATGGTGAAATTACATACCAATTATGGCTCTATTCCACAGCCATCCCCACCTTTTTCTCCTTCACTGACAGCTCACTGACTAGGTAGTCAATCCATTGAGCTTTTAGTCAAGCCAAGGAAGGTGGAGCTTGGAGGGGAATAAAGCCAGGGGAGGCAGTGGCTTTGGAAGTGCTCTGATCACACCTAGAGCACTTGAGCAGCATTTGCATATAGATTCCAACATTGATGTTTCAGACAGGAAGCAACAATTTGCATAAGAAAATGTAAGGATTATATTATCTTTCAGAAAGCAACATAACCATATCAACAGGTTAAGGGGGTGAAGTGGATCATTCTCACCGATTCACATAAAAAATTTTTTTCATTATAGGGCTTTCCACTTTCAACAAAGTGAGCCCCAAACTCTGTAAAACAGTTCAAATAACAAACCTAGGAGATACTCACTATCCAAGTGTCCAGCACTGGTTTCCTGGTGCTGCTCCAGTCTTGGAATTTTGGCTGCTGTGGTAATATCACATCAACAGCGCATGTCACTACTTTACCATGTCACTGATCTCAGCGGCTCGTGCCGCAAATCTCAGGACATTTGATGAGCCGCTAAGCTCATTGATTGGTTATAACAGTGATGTGCGTTGTTGACATGGCGTCACCACTGGATTAGTGGTGGGGAATCGATGCTAGATCCCAGGAGAGTGAGTATCTACTGGCTGAGTTGTTTATTTTAGGTATTTTATAGAGTTTAGAGCCCACTTTCCTGAAAGTGGACAACCCCTTTACGTGTATGCATTGGAAGACAGCATCATTGTTGCCCATGTCGTCTACAGCATCATTGTTGCCCATGTCGTCTACAGCATCATTGTTGCCCATGTGGTCTACAGCATCATTGTTGCCCATGTGGTCTACAGCATCATTGTTGCCCATGTGGTCTACAGCATCATTGTTGCCCATGTGGTCTACAGCATCATTGTTGCCCATGTGGTCTACAGCATCATTGTTGCCCATGTGGTCTACAATCAAGAGGTTGTGACTCTTCTACTTAAGTGCACCTTTTTGGCTTTTTGGTAGGACTATCCCTACTTTTGATTGATACCAGTCTGCCCACTTTTTTTCACCTAATATTTTCCATTAATTTGTGGGTTGACCATCTAAAAAGTTGCCACAAAGTAATTGGTCATTCAGGTCAAAAGTACTTTGCGCTGCATTGGGTGCCCAGTGGACTTACCGTACATGCTCCACTGTACAGTTTGAGACATAATTTCCTAGCAGGTGTCTATGATATATCAAAAAGGGATGCATTCCTCTTTAAAACATGGAAAACAATAAATGAACATCGCTAAAAGCTATTACCAAGAAATGCGTTATGCTATGTATCAGAAGTTTCCATCAGTACATAGGCTATAGAATGAACAATGTACAGTATGTCCCACATGGACAGAAATTGCTTCCGCCTCTAACAATAAAGAACCGGATCTATCAATTCCAAATGGGAAATGATTTTCATAATACATTTATATAAGAAATAAGGAAAAAATGCTTGCTCCATTAACCTTAGACATCAAATAGTTAAAATTGCAAAATATTTGGCTTGATCGGCAAATTGGCAGTCACCAAATCAATACTGTGTTATGCCCGTCTCGCGAAGGCTTCTTAAAAGTAATCTTAAATTGCCTAGAATTTCGAGTATTGAGTTTTCATATAATATGGCTTATTTGTGACGCTACCCTATTTTAACTGTGTGAAAAGTACGGGCAGAAAATAGATTGGTTGGAAACCTTAGAAGTACTTATCAAAATTGGTTGGAAATGACATATTTCGTAGTGTGCCTGCTGGCATCCTAAACAACAGCAACGCAATCTGTGATATAACAATTTCCATCCTTATATTATGATATTCTTTTCTGCATTAACACGGAAAAGAATCATCAGATGCATCCATTGAATACTAGAACTGAACCCCTAAGAAGAACCAAGATTAGAAAGTTCAAAAAGTTTTATTCACAATTTTTTGAATTTGTATAACTTTTGGCTTATTCTCTCACACTCTCTCTTTTTTTGCTGACATTCATGAAAAAATTAAGGATATAATTTCCTATTTTACTAAAATATATATTTTTTAAGACCATTAAGAATTTCTAGAAATTTGTTACCCCTTCCTCAACAAATATTTTTACATATAAATATATTTACATATCAGAAACACATTTTTTTTCTAGTAAAAGCAATTTGGATTGACAGTAGCGTTTAAAAAAAGAAAAGTTTATTAATTTATTTTTTACTTGTTTTATCTATTTAATTTTCATTTATTTTACAAATTGTGCCCCCCCATCCATAAAATGATAAAAGACCTTTGGGTGTAAGCATTTAAATATTGAAAAAAAGTTTTCATTTATTTCCCTTGTAACTGGGGTTGGTATATTAGCCCCAGTTACAGGGGAACTGCAGTCTGCTGTTAGCATAGCAGAGCAGTTTAGGTATCATATGACCTAGAAACTCCTGCTACCTCTCAATGCACAGCGATCACCTGACCTCTGAATGGAAGAGTAAGTGCCATCAGCCCTTATTATTACTGCATACACTGCGCTTGTTCAGTGCTGTATATACAGCGATGGAGAAGAGACAGAAGGTAATAAACCATCCCTGCCTTCTGTATGGGGATTCTGGTTATCTCTGACAGTCGGATTCCTGCTTCAGAAGCTACACGATCCAGTATAGCTGTGCTACTATGCAGTGATATTTTAGAATGTCCAGCAGAGAAGAAGCGGGACCAACTTTATGTATAACGTATATGGGCACTACGGAAACAGTTAAATCTTATCTCTATTGCCTATGGTGTTTTGAAGGGTTAAATTAAGAAAGATCAAAACTGAATGCTCCATTTTGTGTTTGTAACTCCATCTTGTGGTTTATAAGATAAATTCTGTTACTTAACAAAGCTATAGTTCCTGGCCGTTATAAAGAAGTAGAGTAAAGGTTATGGGCTGTAATAAAACCAGACCGCTCCAGTTTGGACAAGATATGAGGCCTTGGGATGTATCACTGTAGAATACTCTGAAGAATAAGTATGCTATTGTTCCTTTCTATGGTCACGTGGATATGACCATATATGTAGTTTCCAGTCTTCCTGTATTTTCATTGGTTAAATGTTGTAGGTGTGGTTTTATACTATTGGTTGAAGTACAAGCTCACTAAATACTATAAAAGATGATGATGTAATACATGGGATAGGAATCTGTTTCGATTCTCCGAGACGGAAACACGTGTCTGTTTGGTTATTTATGTTGCTAGCAACGCTCTATGAATTAATTTGGAAATCACTAGGTCAACCGTGAAGGGTCACTTAGATCCTACCTCAACAGTGTATTTATAATATGGACAGTCTATGTGACTATTATGGGACAATGGGAATTAGGAGTCCAATTCTGGTTGACCCCATCCTTTTTGCTATTGGTTAGTGTGAAGATCTGAGGTTGTGAGTTGTAATAATCGCAATCCTATTTTGCATGAAAGAAAACAAAATGAAATACTGCTACTAAAAATGAAAAGTATCCAAAAGTAATCTACATTAGACTTTAAAAAGGTTATTCCCATCTTTGTAGATGGATATAGTCAGATAGTCCTTGTAAATACAAGCAATTTTGCAATTTACTGCATATTAAAACTTTTAGCCGTTCATAAGATATTAACACTTTTCTTTATTTACAGCTCGTTGCCTTGGAGACCGACCACTGCTGCTAGACGAGAAAATAAAAATGTTAATATCTCAAGAACGGCTGCAAATTTTGATAAGCTGTAAAAGGTAAAAGTGGTTGTTTTTACAAGCACTATATGACAATATCTATATATGAAGCTGGGAATAACCTTTAAAGGGATTGTCCAAACTGGACAAGTTATTATTTTTCCTTACTTGCACTGGCGCGCATGCGCAGCTACTGCTTTGTTCTGATAGGAAATTTCAGAGCTCCATCTCCAGCTGGGTCAACTGGGTCAACATCTGAATATTGTTGGAAAAAGCTCATAAAATGGACATCAAAGGGTTAGAATTTATATCTGAACTCCATGAACTCTATGATTAGTAAATTTTTCCTATACCTGGGGCTAGACTGTGCATCGAGTCATAGATGTCATTGATATAAAGGGCTTGGATATACATTCTTTGGTTCATATTACTGAGGTTTCGTATTTATTATCTCATTGATATCTTTATGCATGCATATCTGTTGGATTTTCGAGCCGTAATGCTTGTACCGTGTTACATTAGCTCGCATGGTGAAGGCTCCTAATGCAATGTCACAGATGGTTATCGTACATATTAGGTGTTGTATAATGGGGGATTATTGGATATTGTGTCTGAAAAGGGATTTCTATTGAGGATATCAGTAGAATATGGAATATGTAAGGTGCAGAGTAATATAGAGTTCAGCGCACAATGAAATATGTAGGATAGTAAAAGTCAGAGCAGGATGTTTATTGTGTCCACAGGGATTTGGATATAATAATGGAATAGGCTTGTAAATTGCTGCCTAGGTTCAACATAGATAAATGTCATATCGTTGCATTTGTGGATTGGAAGTGAGAATGCCACATAGACACTTAATGGAATTACGGGAAGACAGGAATCGACAGAGAATAATGTCGGCAATGACTGCACATAGTGTATACAATATATGTGTATGGATTGCCCCGGCTGAGATTGATTCTAGGTTATTTGACATTATTAAAAGTAGCGTGCACCGTTTAATAAGTGAAAATAGCAAATAAAACCATTAAAAGGTTTATCCTTTTTTTTTTTTTTACTGTGGGCTAACAGGAACGTAGTTGCTATCTGCCTGTTCTACCTGGTAGTGGCTCAGAGTGGTCACTGACCGCTCCTGCCGGCCACTCAGCTGCTCAAAGTCAATAGAGCAGCTCTTGCTCAGTCGACAGGGCATGACTGCTGACGTCATGCTGATTGAAAGCCACCTCCCCGCAGTTTGGCAGCAGGGAGCCAGCTGTCAATCAGCATAATGTCAGCAGTCATACCCCATCAACAGAGCATGAGCGAAAGGTTACTTTTGGACCACCTACTGCTCTAGGGCCCAGGTGTGACTACAACCCATGGACTCACTAAAATTAAGCCACTGTTTACAGTGTCCCTCATGTAGTTATAGGAACCATTGTCCCAAACATTTAAAGTATTTTAGATACCATGACCTGGGTTGGTGTTTTGCCAATTATTTAAAGGGTCAGAGGTGGCTTTAACCCCTTAACCCCCAAGGGTGGTTTGCACGTTAATGACCGGGCCAATTTTTACAATTCTGACCACTGTCTCTTTATGAGGCTACAACTCTGGAACGCTTCAACGTATCTTCGCGATTCTGAGATTTTTTCTCGTGACATATTGTACTTCACGTTAGTGATAAAATTTCTTCCATATAACTTGCGTTTATTTTTGAAAAAAACGCAAATATGGCGAAAATTTTGAAAATTTTGCAATTTTCAAACTTTGAATTTTTATTCCCTTAAAACAGAGAAATATGTCACACAAAATAGTTAAGAAATAACATTTCCCACATGTCTACTTTACATCAGCACAATTTTGGAACCAATTTTTTTTTTCTTAGGAAATTATAAGGGTTAAAAGTTGACCAGCGATTTCTCATTTTTACAACAAAATTTACAAAGCCATTTTTTTTAGGGACCACCTCATATTTGAAGTCACTTTGAGGGGTCTATATAGCAGAAAATACCCAAAAGTGACACCATTCTAAAAACTGAACCCCTCAAGGTACTCAAAACCACATTCAAGAAGTTTATTAACCCTTCAGGTGCTTCACAGGAGCTGAAGCAACGTGGAAGGAAAAAATGAATATTTAACTTTTTAGCCACAAAAATGATCTTTTAAAATTTTTTTTTTATTTTCACAAGGTAAAAGGAGAAAATGGGCAGATAAGGTTGTTATGCAATTTCTCCTGAGTACGCCAATACCCCATATGAGGGGGAAAACCACTGTTTGGGCGCACGGCAGAGCTCGTAAGGGAAGGAGCGCTGTTTGACTTTTTCAAACTAAAATTGGCTGGAATTGAGATTGGACGCCATGTCGTGTTTGGAGAGCCCCTGATGTGCCTAAACAGTGGAAACCCCCCACAAGTGACACCATTTTGGAAACTAGACCCCCTAAGGAACTTATATAGATATGTTGTGAGCACTTTGAACCCCCAAGTGTTTCACAAAAGTTTATAATGCCTGGGTGTGAAAAAAAAAACAATTTTCTATAAAAATAATTTTTTAGTCCCAAATTTTTGATTTTTCCCAAGGAAATTGGACCCCAAAAGTTGTTGTCCAATTTGTCCTGAGTACGCTGATACCCCATATGTGGAGGGGGGGAACTGTTTGGGCGCACGACAGGGCTTGGAAAGGAAGTAGTAACGTTTTGGAATGCAGACATTGATGGGGGTCATGTTCCGTTTGCAGTGCCCCAGATGTGCCTAAACAGTGGAAACCCCTCACAAGTGACCCCATTTTGGAAACTAGACCCCCTAAAGAGCTTATCTAGATCTTTGGTGAGCACTTTGAACCCCCAAGTGCTTCACACAAGTTTATAATGCCCGGGTATGAAAATAAAAAATCCACTTTTTTTTCCCACAAAAATTATCTTTTAGTCACTAATTTTTTATTTTCCCAAGGATAACAGGAGAAGTTGGACCACAAAAGTTGTTGTCCAATTTGTCCTGAGTACGATGATACCCCATATGTTGGGGGGAACCACAGTTTGGGCGCACGGCAGAGTTTGAAATGTAAGGAGCACCATTTGACTTTTTCCAAACAAAATTGGCTGGAATTGAGATCGGACGCCATGTTGCATTTGGAGAGCCCCTGATGTGCCTAAACAGTGGAAACCCCCCACAAGTGACCCATTTGGGAAACTAGACCCCCTAAGGAACTTATCTAGATCTTTGGTGAGCAATTTGAACCCCCAAGTGATTCACACAAGTTTATAACGTAGAGTCTTAAAATTAAAAAAAATCATATTTTTTCCACAAAAATGATCTTTTCACCCCAATTTTTATTTTCCCAAGGGTAAGAAGACTCCAAAAGTTATTGTGCAATTTGTCCTGAGTACGCTGATACCCCATATGTGGGGGTAAACCACTGTTTAGGTGCATGGCAGAGTTTGGAAGGGAAGGAGCGCCGTTCGACTTTTTCAACACAGACCCCTCAAGGAACTTATCTAGATGTGTGGTGAGCACTTTGAACCCCGAAGTGCTTCACAGAAGTTTATAACGTACAGCCGTAAAATAAAAATCTTTTTTTTTTTTTTTTACAAAAATTATATTTTCGTCCCCAATATTTTATTTTCACAAGGGTAACAGGAGAAATTGGACCACAAAAGTTGTTGTCCAATTTGTCCTGAGTACGCTGATACTCAATATGTGGGAGAAAACTACTGTATGGGCACACGTCGGGGCTCGGAAGGGAAGTAGTGACGTTTTGGATTGCAGACTTTGATGGAATGATCTGGGGGCGTCATGTCGCATTTGGAGAGCCCCTGATGCGCCTAAACAGTGGAAACCCCCCACAAGTGACCCCATTTTGGAAAACAGCCCCCACAAGGAACTTATCTAGATGTGTGGTGAGCACTTTGAACCCCGAAGTGTTTCACAGAAGTTTATAATGTACAGCCGTAAAAATAAATAATCTTTTTTTTTTTTTACAAAAATGATTTTTTTCGCCCCCAATATTTTATTTTCACAAGGGTAACAGGAGAAATTGGACCCCAAAAGTTGTTGTCCAATTTGTCCTGAGTACGTTGATACCCAATATGTGGGAGAAAACTACTGTATGGGCACACTTTGGGGCTCGGAAGGGAAGTAGTGACGTTTTGGATTGCAGACTTTGATGGAATGGTCTGGGGTCGTCATGTCGCATTTGGAGAGCCCCTGATGCGCCTAAACAGTGGAAACCCCCCACAAGTGACCCCATTTTGGAAAATAGCCCCCACATGGAACTTATCTAGATGTGTGGTGAGCACTTTGAACCCCGAAGTGCTTCACAGAAGTTTATAATGTACAGTCGTAAAAATAAAAAATCTTTTTTTTTTTTTTACAAAAATGATTTTTTCGCCCCCAATATTTTATTTTCACAAGGGTAACAGGAGAAATTGGACCCCAAAAGTTGTTGTCCAATTTGTCCTGAGTACGCTGATACCCAATATGTGGGAGAAAACTACTGTATGGGTACACGTTGGGGCTCGGAAGGGAAGTAGTGACGTTTTGGATTGCAGACTTTGATGGAATGGTCTGGGGGCGTCATGTCACATTTGGAGAGCCCCTGATGCGCCTAAACAGTGGAAATCCCCAACAAGTGACCCAATTTTGGAAAATAGACCCCACAAGGAACTTATCTAGATGTGTGGTGAGCGCTATGAAGCCCCAAGTGCTTCACAGAAGTTTATAACGTACAGCCGTAAAAACAAAAAAATCATTTTTTTTTTTAAAAAATTATATTTTTACCTCCAGTTTTTTATTTTCCCAAGAGTAACAGAAGAAATAGGACAAATTGCACAATAACTCTTGAGGTCCAGAGTACACTGATACCCCATATGTGGGGGTAAACTACTGTTTGGGCGCATGGCAGAGCTCAGAAGTGAAGGAGCACCGTTTGACTTTTTCAACGCAGAATTGGCTGGAATTGAGATTAGACGCCATGTCACATTTGGAGAGCCCCTGATGTGCCTAAACAGCGGAAACCCCCCAATTCTAACTCCAACCCTAACCTCAACACACCCCTAACCCTAGTCCCAACCCTAACCACAAACCTAACCCTAACACACCCATAACCCTAATCCCAACCCTAACCCTAACTTTAGCGCCAACCCTAACCCTAACTTTAGCCGCAACCCTAACCCTAACCCTAATGGGAAAATGGAAATAAATACTTTTTTTTAATTTTATTATTTTTCCCTAACTAAGGGGGTGATAAAGGGGGGTTTGATTTACTATTTATAGCGGGTTTTTATGATTGGCAGCTGTCACGCTAAAAGACGCTTTTTATTGCAAAAAATAGTTTTTGCATCACCACATTTTGAGAGCTATAATTTTTGCATATTTTGGCCCACAGAGTCATGTGAGGTCTTATTTTTTGCGGGACGAGGTGACATTTTTATTGGTACCATTTTTGAGCATGTGACGTTTTTTGATCGCTTTTTATATCGATTTTTGGGAGGTTAGAATGAGCAAAAATCAGCAATTCAGGAATTTCTTTTGGGGGAGGCGTTTATACCGTTCCGCTTGTGGTAAAATTGATAAAGCAGTTTTATTCTTTGGGTCAGTATGATTACGGCGATACCTCATTTATATCATTTTTTTATGTTTTGGCGCTTTTATAGAATAAAACCAATTTTATATAAAAATTATTATTTTGCATCGCTTTATTCTGCGAGCTATAACTTTTTTATTTTTTCGCTGATGATGCTGTATGGCAGCTCATTTCTTGCGGGACAAGATGACGTTTTCAACGGTACCATGTTTATTTATATCGGTCTTTTTGATCGGCACTGAGGAAGCCGCCTCCCTGCAGGACCCGGATGGACCCCGGCACCATCTTGGATCCGGGGTCCTGCAGGGAGGAAGGACCCTCGGAACAGCGCGACACATCGCGCTGCACTGAGGGTCTCAGGGGAGCACGCAGGGAGCCCCCTCCCTGCGCGATCCTCCCCTGTGCCCCCGGTACACCGCGATCATGTTTGATCGCGGTGTGCCAGGGGTTAATGTGCCGGGAACGGTCCGTGACCGCTCCTGACACATAGTGCCGGGTGTCAGCTGTGATAATCAGCTGACACCCGGCCGCGATCGGCTGCGCTCCCCCCGGGAGCGCGTCCGATCGCACGGGACGTACTATCCCGTCCATGGTCATTTGGGCCCAGGTACCATGGACGGGATAGTACGTCTGATGGCAGTAAGGGGTTAAAGAAGGCGATTAATTTTATTATAATTAAATGATTATAGAAAATAGGAAATAGTGTGATATTGCGTACACTTTTGCATAATATAAATCACAAAGGTTAAGTACTTACATTGCACACTAGACAGGAAAAACTTCACCAGGAATAGCACGTAATCTGTCCGGGAGCATCAGCTGTGAGAAGCAGAACAGCGAAGACAGAGAAATTCCTGTGATCCACACTGTGGTATTACGGGCGTTCCTTTTTAGTCCACAGGTTAACAGGCCTTCTGTCTTAGCTGAAGTCTTCCCCAACTTCTATCTTGTTTAGAAACAAATGCTTGCGTAACCAAGTATTACACAAGCCCTAACAAGTTCTATTTGTCAGGTATAGTATCCCTCTGGCGGAGCGGCCAGCTCTTCAGAGGTTAATCAACATTGGACAAATACATTACCGGATAAAACATGCCAAAGGATCTCCTGATACCAAATGTTTTACCATACTATAAACACGACATTTCTCACTAAACATTGATAACGAAACTATGCAGTAATTGGATGATACTATAAGCATACGCTTTCTCACTAAAGATTGATAAAGGAGCTATGCGGTCCAGGTATTGGGAAAATTACAGAAAATACAAGGCTAATATAAGCTGAACTGTTACTGTCCAATATCTTAAAGGTTCCTTAAAGACAGGCTACTAGCACTACAGTTGGGCCAGGGGTGTAATTATAATAGGTGCAGGGTGTTGTGAATGGGTTTGAGATGAGTTCTGAGTAGAGACTCCCTCTGGTGGTTACAAGCGGTACTGGTCTGTTCAGTGAAGATTGTGAGGACTGGGAATCAGGTGTTGCTGACTGGTCTTATATAAGGGAGTCACCTTCCCATCAGGGTTGCCGGTGATCAATTGTTCTGGTCTGAATCCTTCATTCCTGTTTCCCTTGTAGCCTGCTGTGTCGTGTCTGCATCTCCTGCTAACAGATAAGACATTTTCTTCTTTTTGTTTTTGTACTATATTTTTGCATTTTGTCCTGCACTTCTTTGGGGGCCTTCTGGGTCCCCTTCGGGGGCTTTTGCCCTCTCAGTTTAGTTCAGCCACTGTTGTTTGTACTTTTGCTTTTTCCAGTTTTCTCAGTGGCTGCTGTTTTGATTTTGTTACACCAGAGAACTAATTTAGGTGGTAGAGGTCGTGTGATCTCAGGTGATTTTGAAATTAGTAGAGTTGGTGCTTTTCAGGGTTTTTTGGGATTGCAGTAAGTGCCCTTCCTATCCTTTTCTATTTAGTTAGTTTGGGCCCCAGCGTTTGCTCATACTATTTTCTTTCTGTGTCAGTATTTCTTCTTGTCTAACCGCCATTACATGTTTGGGGGCTTTCTATTATCTTTGGGGTTCTGCTCCGGGGCAGATAGCTTTCCTATTTCTATCTTTAGGTGTAGTTAGTTTCTCAGGCTGTGACGAGGCGTCTAGGACCAACGTAGGAACGCTCCACGGCTGCCTCTAGTTGTGGTGGTTAGTCAGGGTACTGCAATCTCATAGATTCCAACTGCTCTGGTGTATTGCCTTTTTTACCTGCACTCCTCAGCTACCGAAACATAACAGTAACACCGGCCTAAAAATTGAAAATTGTATGGTACTCACAGAAGGGAAAAAATATTGTGAAAGAAAAAAGGTTGTCAGAGTTGTCAGAGATATTTTTCTATTTGTTGCATTTTTTTTTTCCCTCTGTATCTCTGGGTGCTGGGGAGAATCTTTTCTCTCAATGGAGTTTGCACGGTTGTCTGGCCGTGTGGATCAGCTTGCCACTGAGGTTCAGAGTATTGCTGCATATCTTGCTAGGTTGCCTGTTGTGGAACCTAGGATCCCCATGCCAGATTTGTTTTTGGGGGATCGAGCTAAGTTTCAGAATTTCAAAAATAATTGTAAATTGTTTTTTGCCTTAAAATCTAAGTCCTCAGGGAACGCAGCGCAGCAGGTTCAAATTGTCATCTCTCTCCTGCGCGGCGATCCTCAGGATTGGGCTTTTTCCCTGACACCTGGGGATCCTGTTTTGAGTGATGTTGATGCATTTTTTCAGGCTTTGGGGTTATTGTACGATGAGCCTAATGTCACTGATCAAGCTGAAAAAGCCTTGTTGGCATTAAATCAGGGGCTTGATGACGCTGAGTTATACTGTCAGAGATTCCGTAGGTGGGCAGTCCTGACCAAATGGAATGACGACGCTTTGGCAGCCCTTTTCCGGAAGGGTCTGTCAGATAATGTAAAGGATGTTATGGTGGGATTCCCTGTCCCCTCTGGTCTCAATGATTCTATGTCATTAGCGATTCAAATTGACAGACGTTTGCGTGAGCGGAGAAGTATGCGTGGAATGGTGTTGCCTTGTGAACCAGCTTCTGAACCCATGCAGTGTGATAGAGTGGTGTCTGGGGCACAGCGTCATGAGTTTCGAAAGCACAATGGGTTATGTTTCTACTGTGGTGATGCCTCTCATGCTATTTCAGTCTGCCCTAAGCGGGGAAGACGTTTTGCACGCTCAGTTGTCTTGGGTAGTGTTCAGACTAAGTTTTTATTAACTGTCACTCTGATATGCTCTCTGTCCTCATTTTCTGCTCAGGCTTTCGTTGATTCTGGAGCAGCTATTAACCTGATGGATTATGATTTTGCTAAACGTTGTGGGTTTCCCTTGATACCCCTACAGAAGTCTATTCCCCTACTGGGATCGATTCTACCCCTTTGGCTGAGAATAAACCCCAGTTTTCTACTCAGGTGATAATGAGGGTTGAACCTGATCACCAGGAGTGCTGCAGATTTTTGGTTCTGTATAATCTGCATGACATTATCGTGCTGGGTTTCCCTTGGTTACAGTCTCATAATCCTGTTTTGGATTGGAAATCTGTGTCTGTAACCATGGGGGCTGCCAATGTGTTAATACCAACACTCCTGTTTTTTCTGCCTCCCCCCAGGCTCAGGATGTTCCTGACTTTTTGATTGATTTTTCTGATGTGTTTAGCGAAAGTAAATCTGCATCCTTGCCTCCCCATAGGAGCTATGACTGCGCTATTGAATTAGTGCCGGGTAGTAAATTCCCTAAAGGTCGCCTTTTTAACTTGTCTGTACCTGAACATGACGCTATGCGGTCTTATATCAAGGAATCATTGGAGAAGGGTCATATCAGACCATCCTCTTCACCCTTAGGTGCCGGTTTTTTTCTTTGTGGCCAAAAAAGATGGTTCATTAAGGCCGTGTATTGATTATCGTCTCTTGAACAATATTACTGTGAAATATCAATACCCGTTACCCTTGATTTCTGACCTGTTTTCCAGGGTGAAAAACACTACTTGGTTTACCAAGCTTGACCTCAGGGGGGCGTATAACCTTATTCGCATTAAGCACGGGGATGAATGGAAGACGGCATTCAATACCCCTGAAGGGCATTTTGAGTACCTAGTGATGCCCTTTGGGCTCACTAATGCTCCTTCCGTCTTCCAGTCCTTCATGAATGATATTTTCAGGGATTTTGTGGACAAATTTCTGATTGTTTATTTGGATGATATCTTGATTTTTTCTAATGACTGGGACTCTCATGTGAAACATGTTCGAACTGTGTTCCAGATTTTGAGAGAGAATGCTCTGTATGTGAAGGGATCAAAGTGTCTTTTTGGCGTACAGAGGATCTCATTTCTGGGATTCATTTTGTCCCCATCTGTTATTGAAATGGACCCGGTCAAGGTTCAGGCCATCTGTGATTGGGTCCAACCTACTTCATTAAAGGCTCTTCAGAGATTTTTGGGTTTTGCCAATTTTTATCGTAAATTTATTGGTAATTTCTCGGTTATTGTTAAACCATTAACTGATTTGACCAGAAAGGGTTCTGATGTGGTGAATTGGCCTCCTGAGGCAGTCTCTGCGTTTCAGGAACTTAAGCAGAGATTCACTTCTGCTCCTGTTCTACGGCAGCCTGATGTTTCTCTGCCATTTCAGGTGGAGGTTGATGCCTCTGAAATTGGGGCAGGTGCCGTTTTGTCCCAAAAAGATCCAGAGACCTCTAAAAGTAACCCTTGTGCCTTTTTCTCTCGAAAATTTTTCCTACTGAACGTAATTATGACGTGGGTAATCGGGAGTTATTGGCCATGAAGTGGGCTTTTGAAGAGTGGAGACATTGGCTGGAGGGAGCCAAACATCAGGTGGTGGTCCTTACGGACCATAAGAATCTGGTCTATCTGGAATCTGCCAAGCGACTCAATCCTAGACAGGCCAGGTGGGCCTTGTTTTTCACACGTTTTAATTTTGTGTTTCCTTTCTTCCTGGCACTAAGAATGTTAAGGCGGATGCCCTCTCGAGGAGTTTCCTTGCGGACTCTCCTGAGTTATCTGATCCTTCTGTTATTTTGAAAGAGGGTGTAGTTCTTTTCGCCATCTCGCCCAATTTGAGACTTGCTCTGGAGGGGTGTCAGGAGGATAGGCCCGAGTGCTGCCCTGTTGGAAAATTGTTTGTCCCGGACCAGTGGAAAAAGAGTGTGATGTCTGAGATTCATTGTTCCGCATTGGCTGGGCATCCCGGAATTTTTGGTACCAGAGACTTGGTTAGTCGGTCCTTTTGGTGGCCTACCTTGTCTCGTGATGTCAGAGAATTTGTGCAGTCCTGCGGGACTTGCTATTGCTCCAAGCCTTGCTCTCGCTCTAGTGGTTTGTTGATGCCATTACCTGTGCCCAAGAGACCATGGACCCATATCTCTATGGATTTCATTTCCGACCTTCCTCTTTCTCAGAGAATGACCACCATCTGGGTAATTTGTGATAGGTTTTCCAAAATGATACATCTTGTGCCATTACCTAAGTTGCCTTCCTCCTCTGAATTGGTGCCATTGTTCCTTCAGCACGTGGTTCGTTTACACGGCATTCCTGAGAACATTGTGTCTGACAGAGGAGTCCAGTTTGTTTCCAGATTTTGGAGGACTTTTTGTTCTAAACTGGGTGTTCAATTGTCTTTCTCCTCGGCATTTCATCCTCAGACCAATGGTCAAACTGAGAGAACAAACCAGACATTGGAGACTTATCTTAGATGCTTTGTGTCTGCTGATCAGGATGACTGGGTCTCTTTTTTACCTTTGGCTGAGTTTGCTCTTAATAATAGGGCTAGCTCTGCCACTTTGATGTCTCCGTTTTTCTGTAATTCTGGGTTTCACCCTCGAATTTCTTCAGGACAGACGGAGGCTTCTGTCTGTCCAGGTGTTGACTCTGTTGTGGAGCGTATGCAACAGATTTGGGACCAGGTAGTGGAGAGGTTGTCCCTCTCTCAGGAGAAGGCCCAGCGGTTGGCTAACCGGCATAGGACTGATGGTCCTCGGTTTAAAGTGGGGGACTTGGTCTGGTTGTCCTCAAAGAATATTCCTATGAGAGTAGCATCTCCTAAATTTAAGCCTAGGTTCATTGGACCTTATAAGATCATTGAGATTCTTAATCCTGTTTCTTTTCGTTTGCTTCTTCCAGGGACATTTAAGATCCATAACGTGTTCCACAAGTCCTTGTTGAAGAGGTTTGTTGAGCCAGTGGTTCCTGCTGCTGTGCCTCCTGACCCTGTTTTGGTTGAGGGCAATCTGGAGTATGTGGTTGAGAAAATATTAGATTCTCGTTTTTCTAGACGGAAACTCCAGTATTTGGTTAAGTGGAGAGGTTATGGTCAGGAAGACAATTCTTGGGTGTTTGCTTCGGACATCCATGCTAGGAGACTCATCCGTGCGTATCATAGAACTCATCCTGACCGACCTGGTTGCTCAAATGAGGGTTCGGTGACCCCTCCTCAAGGGGGGTGGGGTACTGTTGTGAATGGGTTTGAGATGAGTTCTGAGCAGAGACTCCCTCTGGTGGTTACAAGCGGTACTGGTCTGTTCAGTGAAGATTGTGAGGACTAGGAATCAGGTGTTACTGACTGGTCTTATATAAGGGAGTCACCTTCCCATCAGGGTTGCCGGTGATCAATTGTTCTGGTCTGAATCCTTCATTCCTGTTTCCCTTGTAGCCTGCTGTGTCGTGTCTGCATCTCCTGCTAACAGATAAGACATTTTCTTCTTTTTGTTTTTGTACTATATTTTTGCATTTTGTCCTGCACTTCTTTGGGGGCCTTCTGGGTCCCCTTCGGGGGCTTTTGCCCTCTCAGTTTAGTTCAGACACTGTTGTTTGTACTTTTGCTTTTTCCAGTTTTTTCAGTGGCTGCTGTTTTGATTTTGTTACACCAGAGAACTAATTTAGGTGGTAGAGGTCGTGTGATCTCAGGTGATTTTGAAATTAGTAGAGTTGGTGCTTTTCAGGGTTTTTTGGGATTGCAGTAAGTGCCCTTCCTATCCTTTTCTATTTAGATAGTTTGGGCCCCAGCGTTTGCTCATACTATTTTCTTTCTGTGTCAGTATTTCTTCTTGTCTAACCGCCATTACATGTTTGGGGGCTTTCTATTATCTTTGGGGTTCTGCTCCGGGGCAGATAGCTTTCCTATTTCTATCTTTAGGTGTAGTTAGTTTCTCAGGCTGTGACGAGGCGTCTAGGACCAACGTAGGAACGCTCCACGGCTGCCTCTAGTTGTGGTGGTTAGTCAGGGTACTGCAATCTCATAGATTCCAACTGCTCTGGTGTATTGCCTTTTTTACCTGCACTCCTCAGCTACCGAAACATAACAGCAGGGGTTGCCATTGCACCTGGGCCCTGGGCATTAGGGGGGGAGCCTAAGGTCTATTAAAGCCCTGTGTTAGTTGGGGGCAAGCCACATTGGAGATTTTCCTTTGGGGCACACAAGCTACAAGTTACGCCTAGTTACGCCACTGGACTGGACTTTCGTGGTTTGCTGCAAAGCATTCTAATCTTGTATTTCAATAAAAAAAAATAGCATAGTTGGGGCTCCGACTGCGGAAACTTCCAACAAATCCTAAGAACAGGACTCTGTAATGTCCTTTTGGAATGCAATGGTGGCCATGCATGCACCAGTCATTGCTTATAGCATTGTTGTTAATAGCCAATGACAGAGAGTACAGTCCAATATGGCAGTCCCATAGATAAGACATCTTTGGGAGTATCAAGGTGATAAGAAAGTTATCACCTATTCCATGTAAAGGTAATAACTTGCCAATTTGGGAAAATCCATCATAGCATCGCTCACCGCGCACTTCTACGATTGCCATGTCTTCTGTGTAGATCAGAACCCTACAATTACGAAGTCTGACTATGAAATAAACAAAGACCGTCTGGGTCATATTTATTTTATCCTCCTGCAAAACAGACACCATAAATTATGTTAGATGAAGGATTTGTGGAGCGTTTATTATAAATTGTCATATACTTTGAAAAGCTCTGCATGTAATTAAATTGTTCATCAAGCTCCTACAGTAGGATTTCTCCCGGCTGACTGTGAATTTTACATAGACCGGTTCCTGCCGTCAATCTCCTAAACTCTCTTTATTAGATCTCGGCTTTGATGGAGAACCGCCACCTCCACCCCCTACTGAGTTTAGTATTCACGGCATTTCATAAGCATGGGATGTGTTTTGTCTCACCTGTTCCTGTGATATATTGTTGTCAGGAATGACACGGCTGATGTACTTATCCATAATATTGCCTGACACTATTCTCTTTCGCCAGTCAGCACTTGTCAAAACTTTGGCCTTGGTTCATCAAGGAGCACCGTTTATCACTGTCTCACTGCCATAGGCTGAGATTACGGGATTTCCCCCTTATAATAAGTGATGGCATTGACAAAGAAGCATTAATCTCTCATGCTCTCTCTACAGACGGACACAGTCTCCTCTACAACAACATTATTTTTGACATGACCAAAATTTCCTCTATGAGCATTCGGATAATTTTAAGAATGTCAACCTTTATTCTTACGTTACTAAAGAAAACATCTGGTTTTGAAAAATCATTTTCGATACCTTTTTAGGGGATACAACGTTTATAGAGGGTGGAGAATCATTGAGGACAGTCATTAATCAGATGGAGCAGTGAGCAGCTACAGGAAATCACAAGCTCTAGACATGGTGTCGTCTTTTAGGACCCTCATCTTAAAGCTTGAGCTAAGAGGGGATAGAAAAGTTGTCTCTTATGAAAGTCTTGTTCAGATGTCCGTTTTTTCAGACAAGTGCTATGGTTTTTTTTCACAGATAGCATGAATTAACTACAATAGTTAGTGGGGTCACTCACATGTTTGTGATTTTCCACAGACCGAGTGGTCTGAGCAAAATTGTGGAGGAATGTCCAATTTTGATCAGAATCGGCAATAACAGTCTATGGGTCCGTGAAAAATTTAGACCGCAGTCGAATAACATCTGAGTGAGGTCTGATTTTCCTAAACTGTTACATATGAAAACAATGGAGATTTTTTTTTCTTTTTATGTACGAGAAAAACTTTTGACACTCGGCCCAAACTTGGACCAAACACGGATGAAACTCTGACGAAAAATCACTTATGAAACCTGGTCAGTTTTTCTCGCATTTGAAAAAAAAAATGGACATCTGAATGAGGCATATGGAGAATTACACATAGAGCCAATTCAAGGGATGTTTTTAATAAAAAAAATGGCCAATTATATCCTGAAAATAGACAAAAACAGATTAACCCTAACGGAACCCTAGATGTTCCTCTTCACAGTTGCTTATGTCACCTGCTGGCCTAATGTCTTCCTCCTCTGGTAAGGGATATCTGTCCAATCAGGAGATCTCCCAGCTCTCATTTGCCTCATATGGAATGTCACTGCTGCAGCCAATCAGGCTAATTAGGTGCAGAGATCACGTGACATTCCCCACTGGAAGAGGAAGCTTTGACTCAAAAAGGTGGACATGGCCACTGTAAGGTCGGGACCGCCACCATCTTGTATAGGGCCTATACCAGCCTCCATTTTGTCGGTTCACAGAGCCACAGACTGCTAACTACACAGGGCCTGTTAGCATATCCAGTACGACCGGTTTTGATGTCCACTATGAATCAAAAGGGCTTTAGTATGCTAATTAGTTTAGGCCAGTGTCTGAATAAGATGGTCATTCGTATGCTAAATAGCTCAGACTCAAGCCAGTATTTCCTGCTCCATATGAATTTCAGGCCACTTAATATGCGTGCTTCAAAGCAAAGGGGAGGGGCCTAACAGGTTTAAGAACTGTAGCCATGAGCAGGCTGTTCTCAATCCATTTTGACACAGAAGCCAAGAAGATGGACTAAGAAGGACCAAGGGACAGATTTGATTTGCCTTGCCAAGGGAGCAGCAGCACATGCTTTGGTAGACTGTCCAGCAACTAAAGACTGTTACCTGGGGACCGCAGAGCTCCCTGCCTCCCCATGTCCATACAACCCGGTAATATTGATCTATAGCTAATACCTTTAAGCCTTGTACATTATTGTGGTATTTTATTCTGACTGCAAATCCATTGTAATTACGTTGTATAGCTTTACTGTATATTTCTGTAATTATCTAGTGCGCCCTTAAGGCAATTAAACCATAAAATTAATCTTGGGCTGATGCTTTTACTCTGATCACAAATCTTAGAATACACAGTGGGTAACAGGACAACCTCCCCGGCGGCCATTTGCTCTAGGTGCAGTTCCCTTACTGACCTGAGAGACAAAGGGGGCGCCGGAGAGTTGTACCTGTGGAGTTACGTCCCATTGGTGACGTGGGAGGAAAGGGGTCGTCCTTCACATTTGGTAGCAGCAGTGGGATCAGAAGCTGTGATACCCAGGCTACCGTGTGGCGGTCGAATTAGTTCCTCACAATTGCCACTTTATGGAGAAATGGCAGGGTCCCATAGGTGAGCAACTATTTTTTGTAATTAAGACATACATGAGCACATTTTACAAAATAAAAAAAAGTAGACAACCCCTTTAATTTTAATCGTAGTGAAATAATCTTTCATATTGCCTGAGATGATACTACAGGAGCTTGAACACTTGCCATCAGGTTCACCCAAATACAGTTGTGTCCACCTTCAACTTTGCAAAAATTTTGACAAGGACTCCAAATTCAATACGCTATCAATACATGTAGCAAAACCATCAACAGGCTACAACTTACATCCCAAACGGCCATATATAGACACATAGGATAAATATCTCCCAATTATCCTCAAATCATATTTTTATCAAGCTGTGCTACATATCTGAGCAAAGGTTGAGCCAAGAAAAAAGGTAAGAAAAGACACAATGGGATCTTGACCTGTTGCTCAGGGGTGGGTTTATAGGAGTGGCTAAGTTAAGAGGGGGCCGGTTTAGGGTGGACATTATATCAGAATTTAGTTTGGCTGAAAAGTTAACATTTGCAGACAATACTAGTGTCGAATAACTAATGTTGCTCCAGTTTTAATGCAAAACATTACCCATATCAATTTCTATACCAAAATATACAGAAAATGCAACTTTATATTAAATTAAATTTAATTTTAGCAGATCTGATTTTTTTCTAATTGCTCTTGGAGATCTTGATCACATTATGGACAGTATGAATTGAGGCTTTAGATTTTGGAAGCAGGCTGAGGATACAGTAGTTTCTAGATCTTATTCTCAGGGATGGGTGTATAGGAGTGGCTATGTAAAGAGTGGTCAGATTAGGGTGAAGTTTATATATGAGTTCATATTGGCAGCTAAAATAACATCTACAGACAATGCTAATGTCATATAAATCTTGTTGCTCCAGTTTTAATGCAAAACCTTAGCCGTGCCCACTCCTATACCTAAATATATAGAAACTACAGCTTTATTGTAAGTTAAATTTAATTCTAGCAGATATGAGTTTCTCTAATTCCTCTTGGAAATCTTAAGCACTACATGGACATTATGAATGGCAGAATTGTGCCTATTAGATCTTGCATGTAGACTGAAGACATAGAACTTCTTTGAGCTTCTCCTCGGGGGTGGGTTTATAGATGTGGCTATGTTAAGAGTGGGCCGGATTAGGGTACAGTTTATATCAGAATTTATTTTAATATCTACTGAAAAATACTAGTGATAATATTGTTGATCCAGTTTTAAACCTAAACATTAGTCATGTCCACTTCTATACCTAAATATAAAGAAACTTCAGCTTTATACTAAATGACATTTAGTTTTAACAGATATGATTTGCTCTTTGAATGGCAGAATTGTGTTTTTGGATGCTATAGTATCTTGACCTTTTGCTCAGGGGTGAATTTGTAGGTGTGACTAGGTTAAGAAGGGGCCAAGTTAAGGTGGAGTTTACATCAGCATTTATTTTGGCTGCAAAATAACATCTGCAGACATTACTAGTGCCAAATAAATATCGTTGCTCCAGTTTTAATGCAAAACATTACCCATGCACACTTCTATAAAAAAAAAATTGCAGAAACTTTAGCTTTATATTAAGTTAAAATTAGTTTTAGCAGACCTGATTTTTCTCTAATTGCTCTTGGAAATCTTGAACACTATGGACACTATGAATTGTGGTTTTAGATTTTGGAAGAAAGTTGAGGATCCTGTAGTTCCTTCAGCTTTTGCTCAGGGGTTGGATTTTTGGTTAGGAGGGGGCAGCATTAGGATAGTTCATTGAGCTCTTGCTCAGGGGTTGGATATTTGGTTAAGAGTTGGAGGCATTAGGATAGTTCCTTAAGCTCTTGCTCAGGGGTTGGATTTTTGGTTAAGAGGGTGCAGCATTAGGATAGTTCCTTGAGCTCTTAATTAGGTGTTAAATATTTGGTTAAGATAAGGCGGCGTTAGGATAGTTCCTCGAGCTCTTGCTTAGGGGTTGGATTTTTGGTTAAGAAAGGGCGGCGTTTGGATAGTTCCTTTATCTCTTGCTCAGGGGTTGGATTTTTGGTTAAGAGGGGGTGATGTTAGGATTGTTCCTTGAGCTTTTGCGCAAGGGTTGGATATTTGGTTAAGAGGTGACGACATTAAGATAGCTTCGAGCTCTTGCTCATGGGTTGGATATTTGGTTAAAATGGGGCGGCGTATGGATAGTTCCTTGAGCTCTTTCTCAGGGGTTGGATTTTTAGTTAAGAGGGGGCAGCATTAGGATGGAGTATATATCAGAAATGATTTTGGCTGCCAAAATAACATCTGCAGGCTACCCTAGTGTTAAACAAATATCATTCCCATGCCCATTTCTATATCTAAATATACAGAATATGTAGCTTTATATTAAGATAAATAAATATATTATACATTTACCATTCCATCTTTACCTGATCTAGATTTAGCAGATCTAATTTTACTCTAATTGCTCTTGTAAATCTTGGCACATTAAACTTCGCCCATTTATATTCCGGTAACTGCGCTGCCTTACATAATGCTTGATTTACCCAGAAATCTCTCATTTCCAGCCGCGTCTGTTTATTGAGAACTTATCAGATCATCTCAGTGGTAGGCTCTTAATACCATATTAATGATGCACCATCATGCATTTCATGACCATTTTTAACAAAATTTCATTAGGCAGGACACATAATCATCATTAAAAAATGTTTACACATCTATAAATTAGTATTAAACTCCACGCGGAAGGTCACTGGTAATCTCATAAGGTGAACGAGTCCTGTGTGCTCAGGAGATTTTTTTAACTAGATCAAGAGGCCATCTCCTGATTAATTAGATACTGTGCTTGCGTGGTATTGACAGGAACTGAACAAAAGGGTCAGGTCTTCGGGCCGTGGACAATTATTCCTAGCTAATGATTGCCCTTCAGGTATCAGAGCTTCAGGCTGGAGATGTATGGACACGTTTATTGTATTTGGCTATGCGTCTCGTCAATATGCATTTCTATAAGGCCGTGAAGCTTTTGCTACTTCATGACCTACAATAATTAACTTTATAACGCAAGTGTTCTACCAATCTGAAATACTAAAGAGTAAAGAGCTGATGTAAGGCTTTGTATTCCATTTTTTGCTATTTGTATTTATCTCTTGAGGGGTTAAGTACACCTGCTGTTTGTGGCCCTTTCCAGCTGCTGTCTCAATGCCCAGAGTAGTCTGTGATGCCATTAGGTGAGGCTGGGAACCGTCTCTGTCCTGTAGATCAATGTTTAAGATCAGGTAAATTCCTCCGGGGCTATAAGGTTATCTCCACCTGGAGATATCACTGTCCTCGAAGTTTTTTTTGTTCCTGATGAAGGAAGAACAAATATTTTCTCCAGTATTGACCAGTCTCAATTTATCTTCAATCATTTTCCAGGTATCTCACTGGATGGAGACACCATCAACCCTTATGGTGGAGGTCCTAGTCCATAGTCTTTGGAACCTTCATAAACTTCTTCACTCTGCCCTTGTCCCACTTGTCAAATCAAAAGTTCATCTTCCCATTCCAAACTGAGGACATTGATGGATGGGATGGGACTGGTCAGTTTTGTTCATGAGTCTCAAGGCTTAATTGTTGAGTATTTGGAAAAACTTACAGAGCAGAAAGATCTATCTGGATGTTCTCAATTATGTTATCAAATCTAGACATGCTGTATGTTAGTTGACGTAGTAATCAAGGAATTATTTTTTGTGTCCTCAGTACCACCTAGCAGTGACTACTGTCAGCCACTCTATATCCCAGATCCAAACCAAAGCCACCATTGGTGAGTAATTAAAATATAGCTCATATGGCTTCTACCTTCTCTATATGAAGTCATTATCTAATGAACAATTAAAAAATTGGGGGAGAGGACAGATATCGAAATTTGTTGTTGAATCTGAAGCACAAGTCTGGATTATTGTTGGTCAATATGCCTTTGAGATTGAACAGCAAGTTTGCTGAAATAATGATATCATATCTGCGGTGCAATAGACTGCCCCTACTAGCTGCACAGTCATGTTTTAGCTCCTCTCACTTAAAAGAAAATGAAGGATGAGTAGATTAACAGGAAGTCATTCAGTTTTTGGATGTGAGAAAAAGGCACTGCAAATGCTTTTGGCCTTCAGAACACTGTTTATAGTACTACTGTATAATAGACTGCCTCAGCAGGTTACACAGACAAGTTTTAAAGGGAACCTGTCATCAGGATTTCCCCATATAAAGTAGAGCTATAATCTTTCATTGCTCTTTTACAGCATTCTAGAACGCTGTATATAAGTGCCCAATGCACTCTGCAAGGCACAAAAAAGACCTTTTATTATACTCACCGACAGCGAGGTCTGGTCCTATGCGTCTCTGGTTTTGATCCAGCGTCTACTCTCTTCTTGAAATTGTCATCTTCCTTTTATAAAATCACTGCTTTATCTGCTGCAGATCTAGCAAAGGTCAGAATGCTGAGCTGTGTATAACCCCGCCCACACCACTGATAGGCAGTTTTCTGTGCACACTGTGAAGAGGCAGGAAGCAGCCAATCAGTGGTGGGGGTGTGGTTACACAAGGCAATTGACTGGAATACACAAGATGCCTAGTCCTGTAATAATAATCTACTGCTGATAAAACACTGATTATATTGCTACAAGAATAAACACCCCAGTAAGTGACACATTGCCGGAATCACAGTCTCAGCCCCTACATCATGCTGCTTTCAGACTAAATATCAAAAACCTGCTGACAGATTCCCTTTCAAGCCGTTCCCTCTTGAAGCATGAGGTTAACAGCATGTTCTTCAGTTTCATGATAAAAGAAAAAAGTACTGAAAATGGAACATAAAAAAGGAACAAAAATTAGACAAATGAAAGTGTCACTGAGCTGCTCATGATTCATAACAATATTACACAATTCACTTTTTTCCTATGAGTAAAGAAAGTTGAGAGTTACCTTGTGACCATCACAAAAACTCCAAGTTCTTTTCATTTTTTGCAAGATGGCTTACAATCACTATAATTGCCTCAGTCAACTTGGTTCATTGTGGAGCCTTAGGGTTTGTGCAGTGATAGAGAGGCTTTAGGGATATATCTTTTATAGTGAAAAAATAGATTTTAATGGGTTATGTTTCCTATTACTTCTTCAAATACACTATGTTTGCTTATTTTTCCAATTGAGTCATGTAGCATGACGATAAAGTAACTGCTAAGCTTGTTTTCGACGTGCCGGATCGTCTTCCCGATACGGTTTCGTAATGCAACAAATAAGCAACTGGTTACATAAGATTTTGTTTTCCTCCCATGTCTGTACACTGTCTTATCTACAGTACAACAAAAGCATTGTTAGCTCTTCATTAAGTAGTAGCTGTTGAAATTTCAAGGACTCATCACTTGGGAATATTATCTTTGCCCAAAGGGTCATATCACCAAGGTCCTAATCATTGCTGTAATCATTTGTCCAAAAAAACACTGCGGCAGCAATACTTCCAGTCACAAATTGAAGGAGCGGATAAAAGATGTCTTTGTGCGGCTATCGCGTGTGCTGTTTATGCTTACAAATGAGGTATTTTGGAAGCAGGAGAGGTTTGACTAAAAATAATCTACTGTTGAAGTTTATAGAAGCTGGAAATTGAGCAGCGACTACAGAACATGGAGATATAAGATCAGGAAATGATGCTTGGTGAACTTGGGAAAAAGCCAGTTGAATGATTCGTAAGAAAATTAGGAACACATTCATATAAGAATAGTTAAAAAAATTGAATTTCCTAATTTTGGAGGTGAACAAATAAATTCCAAAGACCCTGGTCCAACGACCAGCTCAGTATTTCATGGCTGCTGGATGGGAGCCCTGCAAACTGTCTTCTACATGCCAGACTGTAAAGTTGGGGAAGATGGCGTAACACCCCTCTGAAGACCGGCGGTGATGTCATGCCTGGAAGCAGGAAGAGGTCCCCATGCCAGGTAATACACAGCATGCAACACAATTCCTGTTCCAGGCCAGCAGGGGGAGCTCTGAACCCGACTCCAGGTGAGCTTCTCTCTCTGGTCAGGAGGAGGAGGTAAGGCAGTTAGTCTGAGGAGAGGGAAGAGAGAGGAGCGGAGGCAAGGGTTCTGGGGAATTGCAGCTGCAACAGAGCCAATCCCAGAGCTGAGCGCTGAGGAAAAGGAAGCCAGAGTCCTTGGCTGTGTGGGTGCTGAACGCCCAGACTGCAGAATCTGGAGCAGACAGAGATCCCAGGGTTGTCAGTGAACAGGCAGTGCCCATGATAGGCTCTCGCTGTCTGCCATACAGGTTAAAGCCAACACGCAGGAGAGAGTCGCAGCATAGCTACAAGCAGCAGGGACTCGAACAGAGAGCACAGCAGGAAGGCCTCCAACCCAACTGGCAGGGTGGATCCCCTGAATGCTTCCAGGCTAGCCAGACTCCTAACATCTGTAACTAGTTCCCCGGACTGCATTTTCATCTACCAAGAAGTAAAAGGTAAAGAAAACTACACTCTTATGTGTTTTCCTTGCTTATTCTCTGCACCCCAATGTTCACCACCACCTGAACACCCTGTTACATCTGCCCTGGGACCTAGCTCTACCCATGGAGAGCAGTAACATCTCTGCTGCATCACCATTTCCCCCAAGTGGAACTGAACCGCAGCGTCGGCCATATATAGCCGAACACCACGGGTGGCGTCACAAAGTAATTCCCCCACAAACTACCCCATCAACATCTTTGACATTTTTATTGGACGCCCAGGGCCACTGCTGCCGTGACTTCCCCTTTAAGAACTGGCTGGACCGAGACCAAGTACCCCACGGCCATGGTGGGGTGCTCCAGTAGTGAAAGCTGTCAAGAAGGATAGTCAGGTAGTTGGGTCAAATCCAGGAGATCACGTCAGAAACAGAATTTCTTAAAATCCTTCATTAAATGCAATCGGTCACGTATATCCCGGTCCAATTTGGTTACCTGGCCGTCGTAGTGACCCAGGAGGGATAGTATCGATTTTCGTTCGATAGGACTATCGCGTCCTTTCCGGGGGAGCGCAAGCCGCGTACGGCCGCGGTGGATGTGTGCGGTGGATTATCACAGCTGACACCCATGACTGTGTGTCAGGAGCGGTCACGGACTGCTCCCGGCACATTAACCCCTTGCACACCGCGATCAAACATGATCGCGGTGTACTGGGGGCACAGGGGAGGATCGCGCAGGGTGGGGGCTCCCTGCGCGCCCCCCTGAGACCCTCAGAGCAGCGCGATGTGATCGCGCTGTTCTGAGGGCTTCCTCCCTCCCAGGACCCGGATCCAAGATGGTGCCGGGGTCCTGGAGGGAGGCGGCTACCTCAGTGCCTGCCGAGAGCAGGCACTGAGAAGCCTGCTGCACTGCCTGAGCGATCGCTGGTGTGACAGAGTGCTGTGCACACTGTCACACCAGCGATCTGATAAAATACAGTGATGTCCCACCCTGGGACAAAGTAAAAAAGTTAAAAAAATAAAAATAAACATGTTTTAAAAAAAATCCAAAATAAATAAAAAAATATATATATATTCCCCAATAAATTCACTTCTTCCTGTAAATAAAAAAAACAAAGCAATAAAAGTACACATATTTGGTATCGCCGCGTCCGTAACGACCCCCCCTATAAAATTGTCCCACTAGTTAACCCCTTTAGTGAACCCCTTAAAAAAAAAAAAAAACGAAGCAAAAAATCAATGCTTTATCATCATACCGCCGAACAAAAAGTGGAATAACACGCGATCAAAAAGACCATATAAAAAAACATGGCACTGCTGAAAATGTCATCTTGTCCCGCAAAAAATGAGCCATCATACAGCATCATCAGCGAAAAAATAAAAAAGTTATAGCTCGCAGAATAAAGCGATGCAAAAATAATTATTTTTTATATAAAATTGTTTTTATTCTATAAAAGCGCCAAAACATGAAAAAATGATATAAATGAGGTATCGCCATAATCGTACTGACCCGAAGAATAAAACTGCTTTATCAATTTTACCACACGCGGAACGGTATAAACGCCTCCCCCAAAAGAAATTCATGAATTGCTGATTTTTGTTCATTCTAACCTCCCAAAAATTGAAATAAAAAGCGATCAAAAAACGTCACGTGCTCAAAAATGGTACCAATAAAAACGTCAACTCGTCCCGCAAAAAAAAGACCTCACATGACTCTGTGGGCCAAAATATGCAAAAATTATAGCTCTCAAAATGTGATGATGCAAAAACTATTTTTGCAATAAAAAGCGTCTTTTAGCGTGACAGCTGCCAATCATAAAAACCCGCTATAAATAGTAAATCAAACCCCCCTTTATCACCCCCTTAGTAAGGGAAAAATAATAAAATTAAAAAAAGTATTTATTTCCATTTTCCCATTAGGGTTAGGGTTAGGGTTGCGGCTAAAGTTAGGGTTAGGGTTGGCGCTAAAGTTAGGATTAGGGTTAGGGTTGGGATTATGGGTGTGTTAGGGTTAGGTTTGTGGTTAGGGTTGGGACTAGGGTTAGGGGTGTGTTGGGGTTAGGGTTGGAGTTAGAATTGGGGGGGTTTCCGCTGTTTAGGCACATCAGGGGCTCTCCAAATGTGACATGGCGTCTGATCTCAATTCCAGCCAATTCTGCGTTGAAAAAGTCAAACGGTGCTCCTTCACTTCTGAGCTCTGCCATGCGTCCAAACAGTAGTTTATCCCCACATATGGGGTATCAGCGTACTCTGGACCCCAAGAGTTATTGTGCAATTTGTCCTATTTCTTCTGCTACCCTTGGGAAAATAAAAAACTGGGGGCGAAAATATCATTTTTGTACAAAAAAAATTATTTTTTTGTTTTTACGGCTGTACATTATAAACTTCTGTGAAGCACTTGGGGCTTCATAGCGCTCACCACACATCTAGATAAGTTCCTTGTGGGGTTATTTTCCAAAATGGGGTCACTTGTTGGGGATTTCCACTGTTCAGGCGCATCAGGGGCTCTCCAAATGCGACATGATGCCCCCAGACCATTCCATCAAAGTCTGCAATCCAAAACGTCACTACTTCCCTTCCGAGCCCTGACGTGCGCCCATACAGTAGTTTTCTCCCACATATTGGGTATCAGCGTACTCAGGACAAATTGGACAACAACTTTTGAGGTCCAATTTCTCCTGTTACCCTTGTGAAAATAAAATATTGGGGGCGAAAAAATCATTTTTGTAAAAAATAAAAGTATTTTTTATTTTTACGGCTGTACGTTATAATCTTCTGTGAAGCACTTCGGGGTTCAAAGTGCTCACCACACATCTAGATAAGTTCCTTGTGGGGTCTATTTGCCAAAATGGGGTCACTTGTGGGGGGTTTCCACTGTATAGGTGCATCAGGGGCTCTCCAAATGTGACATGACGCCCCCAGACCATTCCATCAAAGTCTGCAATCCAAAACGTCACTACTTCCCTTCCGAGCCTGACGTGCGCCCATACAGTAGTTTTCTCCCACATATTGGGTATCAGCGTACTCAGGACAAATTGGACAACAACTTTTGAGTTCCAATTTCTTCTGTTACCCTTGTGAAAATAAAATATTGGGGGCGAAAAAATCATTTTTGTAAAAAAAAAAAAAGATTTTTTTTTTTTTACGGCTGTACGTTATAAACTTTAGTGAAACACCTGGGGGTTAAAAGTTCTCACCACACATCTAGATAAGTTCCTTGAGGGGTCTAGTTTCCAAAATGGTGTCATTTATGGGGGTTTCCACTGTTTAGGCAGATCAGGAGCTCTCCAAACACGACATGGCGTCCAGCCAATTCTGCGTTGAAAAAGTCAGACGGCGCTCCTTCCCTTCCAAACTCTGCCATGCACCCAAACAGTGGTTTACCCCCACATATGGGGTATCAGCGCACTCAGGACAAATTGCACAATAACTTTTGGAGTCTTGTTACCCTTGGAAAAATAAAAATTGGGGTGAAAAGATCATTTTTGTGGAAAAAATATGATTTTTAAATTTTACGGCTCTACGTTATAAACTTGTGTGAAGCACTTGGGGGTTCAAATTGCTCACCAAAGATCTAGAAAACTTCCTTAGGGGGTCTAGTTTCCAAAATGGGGTCATTTGTGGGGGGTTTCCACTGTTTAGGGACATCAGGGGCTCTCCAAATGCAACATGGCATCCAATCTCAATTCCAGCCAATTTTGGTTGGAAAAAGTCAAATGGTGCTCCTTCCATTCCGAGCTCTGCCGTGCGCCCAAACAGTGGTTCCCACCCACATATGGGGTATCAGCGTACTCAGGACAAATTGGACAACAACTTATGTGGTCCAATTTCTCCTGTTACCCTTGGGAAAATAAAAAATTAGTGACTAAAAGATAATTTTTGTGGGAAAAAAATAGGATTTTTTATTTTCATGCCCGGGCATTATAAACTTGTGTGAAGCACTTGGGGGTTCAAAGTGCTCACTAAAGATCTAGATAAGTTCCTTAGGGGGTATAGTTTCCAAAATGGGGTCACTTGTGGGGGGTTTCCACTGTTTAGGCTCATCTGGGGCACTGCAAACGGAACATGACCCCATCAACGTCTGCATTCCAAAACGTTACTACTTCCTTTCCAAGCCCTGCCGTGCACCCAAACAGTTTCCCCCCCCACATATGGGGTATCAGCGTACTCAGGACAAATTGGACAACAACTTTTGGGGTCCAATTTCCTTGGGAAAATTCAAAAATTTGGGACTAAAAAATCATTTTTGTGGAAAATTGTTTTTTTTTTTTTCACACCCAGGCATTATAAGCTTTTGTGAAACATTGGGGGTTCAAAGTGCTCACAACAGATCTAGATAAGTACCTTAGGGGGTCTAGTTTCCAAAATCGTGTCACTTGTGGGGGTTTCCACTGTTTAGGTGCATCAGGGGCTCTCCAAACACGACATGGCGTCCAATCTCAATTCCAGCCAATTTTAGTTTGAAAAAGTCAAACGGCGCTCCTTCCCTTACGAGCTCTGCCGTGTACCCAAACAGTGGTTTTCCCCCACATATTGGGTATTGGCGTACTCAGGAGAAATTGCATAACAACCTTATCTGTCCATTTTCTCCTTTTACCCTTGTGAAAATAAAAAAAAAGTTTGTAAAAGATCATTTTTGTGGCTAAAAAGTTAAATATTCATTTTTTCCTTCCACGTTGCTTTAGTTCCTGTGAAGCACCTGAAGGGTTAATAATCTTCTTGAATGTGGTTTTGAGTACCTTGAGGGGTGCAGTTTTTAGAATGGTGTCATTTTTGGGTATTTTCTGCCATATAGACCCCTCAAAGTGACTTCAAATGAGAGGTGATCCCTAAAAAAAATGGCTTTGTAAATTTTGTTGTAAAAATGAGAAATCGCTGGTCAACTTTTAACCCTTATAACTTCCTAACAAAAAAAAATTTTGGTTCCAAAATTGTGCTGATGTAAAGTAGACATGTGGGAAATGTTATTTCTTAACTATTTTGTGTGATATATTTCTGTTTTAAGGGAATAAAAATTCAAAGTTTGAAAATTGCAAAATTTTAAAAATTTTCGCCATATTTGCGTTTTTTTCAAAAATAAACGCAAGTTATATCGAAGAAATTTTACTTCTAAGTGAAGTACAATATGTCATGAGAAAAAATCTCAGAATCGCGAAGATCCGTTGAAGCGAAGATCCGTTGAAGCGTTCCAGAGTTATAACCTCATAAAGAGACAGTGGTCAGAATTGTAAAAATTGGCCCGGTCATTAACGTGCAAACCACCCTTGGGGGTGAAGGGGTTAAGGCAAGATGATGGTCAAAATTCATGCCAAGGACAGAAAACAGGAGCAATCTAGAAAACAACAGAAGCAAGGACTAGAGCACAACTCAGGTAGCAAAACTAATTGTATGGCAATGTAAGTCAGAGACCCAGAGGTTTAAATAGCAGACAGTCCCACCTGGATACTTAGTAATACCATTTCGCCTGAGGGAAAAGGGAGGAGAGTCAGCTTACTCTGGGCTACAGGTGATTACTGTGGCAGATGCTGAAGAGCAGCACAAACAAGGAACATTCAAAAGTTTCCAAAGTCCAGCAGGAAAAAAATTTGAGTTAAAATAAAACTTTATTCATCTTTTTAAAATCATGGTACACAATAAAGAGTCATGTGCAGCATTGCAGACCTACGTGTTTCAACGTTATACTTATTCATGGTATGAATTTGATATTGTTACACATCTGTTCCAGGTTTCCCGAGCTTCGCTTCCTTCTCCTGGATCTGCTGCCCTATGTTGCACTCCACGTCGGGTGTTGCAGGTTGCCCAGCATGTATCATTGAGGTCATCTCCCTAGATCTATTTAAGGTCCATTGATTCACATATCTGTTTCTTGGGATTTAGTATCTAGACCTCTTTGTTTGATGTTCACCACATCTGTCCATACTGTGCTTTACTAGCTATCTTTCCTGCTGGGTTCCACTTCATCCATCCTGACACCTCTGAGATTGCTGAGTGTGCAAGTTCTTGATGCCCACATGCCTTCCAGCTTTCTGCATGAATGCCCAGCATCCGTGTTCCCACCCAGACCTGGGGCTTAGAGGATCCACCTCACCTGGAGAGGCCTGACAGACATTTGTTAATTATCCCAAAGTCACATGCTGTAATAATGGCATCACCACTCATTGATGCTATGATTGTTACATTTATTGGGCTCACATGGTGAGGTGGACACTCTAAGCCCCAGGTCAGGATTGGCATATGGGCAGGAAATCGGGCAGAGGTGGTGTAGCACATGGGAAACAAAGTTACTGAAGACTTCAGGCAGATTGCAGAATTACTAAAGACCTTGGCCAGATTGCAGAGATACTCAAAAGCGCAGACAAGTAGACAACTAACAGGTAATAAGGTTACTGGAAATCACGGACAAGTATCTCATGGATGGGAAACCATAGACAGCCAGGACTCATCCTAATGACTATGGACTGGAGCTGCGCACAGACAACTCAAAGAGTTACTCCAAGTCTTAGACAGCAATGCCAAGATACAGGTGTGTACCTTGGGAGGACTTATATAGGCCGAGAAAATACAACACACTGGAGTATGCCGGGCTACTTGCAATGCCTGATGTGGAGCATAAGAAACTTTAGCAGTCCAGGGCATGTGCGTCACAATGATGTCATTAATATGGCACATAACCTCTGATTGGATGCAGTGGTCAGGAGCTGGATGCATGTGAAAAAAGCGCTGCTGGAGGGTCAACATGAGCGCTGCTGGAGGGTCAATGTGAGCCCTGCTGGAGGGTCAATGTGAGCCCTGCTGGAGGGTCAACGTGAGCGTTGCTGGAGGGTCAACGTGAGCCCTGCTGGAGCATCAACGTGAGTGCTGCTGGAGGGTCAACGTGAGTGCTGCTGGAGGGTCAACGTGAGCCCTGCTGGAGGGTCAATGTGAGCCCTGTTGGAGGGTCAACGTGAGTGCTGCTGGAGGGTTAACGTGAGCACTGCTGGAGGGTCAACGTGAGCGCTGCTGGAGGGTGAACGTGAGCGCTGCTGGAGAGTGAACGTGAGAACTGATGGAGGGTGAACGTGGCCACTGCTGGAGAAGGGTTTCATTTGTTACTTTTATTACATCAGCAGCTTTTTTATCTTTAATGTTTAAGTTGGATAATCCTTTTAATTTTAGACCAGAGCTCCATTGTACACACACTTTACGTGGTTAAAGTCCTAGTGCTCAAACTATGGAGGAACCTTTGAGAAAGGGAGACTATAGGCAAATTGTCCATTAGGATTAAAGGGTCCACATAGCTCCACAGATATTGCAGAATTTAGAATAATTTTACCCTAATCTGACTTTACTTGTCTCTTTGAAGACTTTAGTAGATTATCGCTGCTGGTATCAATTGGTATCTTGGTGTTACTTTAATTATATTTCATCTTTTATAGCATTATCTTATATTAACTCACCAAGATGGAAGGCAAATGCTTTTAGCAAAGAAGAATACAGTAAAGTGTTAAACCAATGACTATATCTAGATGTAAAAAAATGCAAGCCACAAAACATTTTATTTGGATTACTTTAATTTCCTGTGCAGTCTAGACATGACTATTCCAGCGCTTGTGTTTCTGGCAAAAAAAAAAAAAATTAACGTTTTTACCAAAAATAGTAAGAACGAGGAAAAAAAATTGAAAGAAACTTGCTAGCTCGACTCTATAGCATTTAAACAAAAGCTTATTCACTTTATCTTCTGACCCAGTTCTCTGCATATGCAAAATATATTCCCAGCGCAAATTATTGAATCCTTCTCCAAATGGAAAAAATCAGCGTTGCCAATAGGCAAGTGCTCTGGTTTCACTTGAGATTTATTTATTTTTTTGCAATCAGACATTAAAGTCAAAGGCTTATAGGGTTTGTCGGGAGAAAATGTAAAAATTTGGCACAGAACGGGACGTGAATTATTTTGCATTGACAGTTTCCATTTTATGAAAAATTTTGCATCACTTGCATGGTGTACACCATCTAAAACCCAAGAATTGTTTTCAGTTTCAAAAAAAATATCCACTGGTAAAAATAAATCTTACCTAATGGGATATTCCAGTGTACAAATTTTTTTTCACTCGTGATCTACCCATGGAGGAAACAAATTTTTAGATAAGAGTGGTTTACACCATTGAGACCAACACCAGTCACCAGGATGGGAGACTTATATTCTGGCCTTCATACATAACTATGGCCAGGAGAAGTTGAGTAAAGAAGTTGGCCATGCATGTGCCCTGCTGCTCTATTCAAGATTCGTGGCATTGACTAAGATATCCAAGGCTCTGTTATCATTCCCAAGGTCAAAAACAGGAAGACATTTCATTGGTCCAACCTATGCATCCGGACAGGGGTCCAACAGATAGGGCGGCCAATCTCCACCTACAAAGCAGGTGAAATTTTGCATTAGGATGGTCTATTGGACTGCAAAGGGTCCATATATTATTCTTGCACAGGGCCCTTCCCTGTCTGCGTCCACCAGTGGTCAATGAACAAGATGGCAGAGTACATGCATAACCGACCACTCAGATGAACTCCTCATGGCTGTTGTCACACAGACAGGTTAAAACCAAGTAGACAAGTCCTCAATTCTGGACTTCAGTGGGGGTCCATTCCCAATTGTAGGATCTACCCTGATCTAAACGTTGACACTCAGATGATGAGTGTATTATTTCTGAATGATGGATCCTCCTTTCTGTAGAGTTTTACTTTTATGTTGGAATCACACGTACAATTATTTTGTTAGTTTTTGGTGTAGTTTTGAATGCAAAGTCAAAGGCAGGAGTGGATTCAGAAGGAATAGTAAACATAAAGAACTTTTACATCTGTATCCTGATGAATAGAGATGGGTGGACACCTGGATGTTCGGGTCCGGCGGGTTTGGCCTAACAGTTACAAAAAGTTCACGTTCGGTGTCTGTGCTCGAACAGTAGGTTCTTGGTACGACCCCGAACTTTACTGTTCGGGTTCACCCATCTTTACTGATGAATGCATTTCAGGCTTTGACGCAAAAAAAAGATGTTGAAAAACTATTATGGCTCACTTAGTGAAGTGGACCCACTAAGCCCCAGACCGGGGTGGGTGCATGGGCCCCATGTGTCAGTGCAGATGGCAGGATGATACATGGAAAGGCAGGATGAGATACCCTAAGGAATCTTGGGAACAGCAGGATAGATGCAGCAAAGTCAGCAGGGCTTCTGGGATGGAAGCAAGTATCATGCTGTGCAAACAAGCAGTGGAGTAACAAAATAAATTCTTGAACAACAATGTAAAGACAAAGGTGTGTGTCCTATGGGCCTTAAAAGCCTAGGGAGATGATGTCACAGGCTGGGTAATCTGTAAAGCCCGACGTGGAGCACAACAGAGGGCAGCAAACCAAAGCAAATGGTGCAGAGCCTGGACTATAGTGGAGAAAAAACAGGTCACCGCTGCCAAAACACTGCGATTGTTGGCACGTATGGAATCCACTCCTTAATCCATGATTAAGGACTGGTTCACAGTTTGAAATGCTTAGGATCACGTATAATTGTTGGCTGTATCTGAAGATGTCAATTTCTCTTTTAATCATTTTGGAATAAAGTTATACTGCTTTACCTGCACATACGGCTGGAGGATTTTCCTATTGGATTCACAGCAGAGCCCTGACCCAAGACAGGTGTGTAGCAAAAACTACATTTGAAAGTGAATCAAAAGCTATATGCAAACTTCCTGAATTATCAGCAATTCCAAAAATAAAATAATAAATTTGAAGAATGACCATATTTACGACAAAGCTTTAGATATCCCATAAAGGACAATGCAGACTCAAATATCGATCTGCATCTATGAATCTTCAACTAATAGAATGGTTTTTAACAGGAAGAAATGCAAGATTCTACATCTGGGCAAGAAAAATGAAAATTACATCTGTAGAATGGGAGGAATAGAACCAAGCAACAGCATGTGTGAAAAAGACTTGGGTATACCAATAGATAAGACTGCACATGAGTCAACAGTGTGATGCAGCAGCAGCAAAAAAGGCAAACACAGTTCTAGTATGTATTAAGAGAAGCAAAGAGCCTAGATCACGTGAAGAATCTACTCTTTGGTCAGACCTCATCTGAAATACTGCTTCCAGTTCTTGGCACCACATTTAAAAAAAAAATGTAAAATAACTGAAGCAAGTTCAGAGAAGAGCTACCAGGATAGTGAGTGGACTGCAATGTATGTCCTATGAGGAACAGTTAAAGAATCTTGGAATGTGTAGGTTGCAAAAAAAGCTAAGAGGAGACTTAATAACTGTCTACAAATATCTGAAGGGAAGTCACAAATGTAGAGGGATCATCCTTATTCGCATTTGCACATGGAAAAAGGAGAATTAATGGAATGAAACTGAAAGGGAGAAGATACAGATTAGATTTTAGAAAAAAACTTTTTGACAGGGTGATCAATAAGTGGAACAGACTGCCACGAGAGGTGGTGAGTTCTCCTTCAATGGAAATCTTCAAACAGAGGCTGGAACAGAAACATCGGTCCGAGATGGTTTGGTGAATCCTGCATTGAGCAGGGGGTTGGACACGATGACCCTGGAGGTCCTTTCCAACTCTAATATTCTAGCATTCTGTGATTCTATGATTTCAGCCTCCATTGTCTAATATATTTAATACATTCTTTTTAATATGATCTTGAACATCGGTGAATCACCTGCTAAGCAAATTTGAAGATTCCCATTTCCCTAATCAAGGCAATAGAAGAGTAGCCAGTACTGTTCCAAGTGCCATATTCATTCTCCAGATTGCTTGTTACTTGCTTCCCCCCAAGTCAAGTTCAAGGGCTCCATGAATAGAATTTCCTTTCTTCTGCTACTCCCATGGTCTTGGATCAAATTCAAATTAAAAGTGAGTTTGCTCATGAACAACTTTTTTTTATGTCTTTTTTAAATTCTTTTTCTACCTGGGAAAGTTTTTTTTTTCTCAACTCCTAATGATAATTTACAAAAGTAAACTAGAAATGGAGACAACCGGACCAGACGGGAGGTAAAGTATAACTGCCACAGATTTCACATTTTGGAGAGTGGAAGGCGTATTATCAGACTGTGAAGCATGTTCGGTGCGGAGTTGTTCCTGTCTCCCAGTGAGGAGGACATCATGCATAGGTGAAGTGGGGATGATTTGCAGGTTGTTTCATCTTAGCTTCCCAGCATGACTACAGACTACGGGGAGCCTCCAGCAAGTTCAATTTCACACTGTACTCTACCTCTCGCTTCCCACTTTTCTCTGCTTCCGTTTCTTAGAGAAAATGAAGCTTTATTTTACTAAATGCAGAATTAGACTGCCATAATATCATTTATCCACACTTCACTAGAGATCAAAAAACTGCCACGGTGCTACCGTCATGGCACCAGAAGTTGCAAATTACAGCCTTAAAAACAATTTAATCAGTGTGATCTTTTCTTAAAGAGGAGGTAGACACCACATGGATAAAGAATTAAATGAAGATAACGAATGTAATAAGGCATTATAAATATATGCACACATAACAGTAATGATCAATGCAAAAGAGTTCACAGAAGAATGGAAAGATTAGGAGGACCCCACCTTATCTCTAAGCGCACTGGAATAGTGGGCTTCATGCATGTTTTGGCTATCTCCTTTCCATGATTCTTGGGAAATTCTTTGGTTTTGTGACATTGTGGAGCCTAAACAGGACATGGTTCTCACCATTCCTTTAAAAGCTAGATGAGGACAACCTTGGCTAGACCTCTTCTTTCTTGGGACCTCATAGCATGTGCCATGTTTTGGGCTGCTAATGCTCTACATGAACTCGTAGAGGTTCAATTTCTTTTGGTCTGCACATTAGCTCTTTTGTCAAAGAAGAACTTCGTGCCCCAAGGCTTCTCTGCCTTCTTTAAAATGTGTCCAGGACTAACATATTGATGACCGATCTGTAGGATAGAACATCAATATCAGATTGGAGGGGGTCTGACACATGACACCTCCACCAATTAGGTGTTGTCTTCTAAAACCAAATTTAAACAATTTATGGAGTACATTGGAGCCATGTGATCCTGGCACCATATAATAATTACATCTGGTCACCACTGGCAGGGCCGGCGTCAGCACCCGGCACACCCGGGCAAGTGCCGGGGCCCTGAGCAAGTGGGGGGGCCCACTCGCCATCTGGCACCCCCGCGCCCGTTAGCGGAGGAGAGCAGTGTCAGCGCCGCCACTGGGCCCCCCCGCTTGCTCAGGGCCCCGGCATCAGCTGGCACAATACTTACCTCTCCCGTGCCTCCGCTGCCGCAGCTCCGGGCTCCAGGGGCGCCGGCGCTTCCTTTCACAGCAGCGCCGCTGAATGACGTCATCATTCAGCGGCCGGCTGTGGCAGAGAGCGCGTGGACGTCGGACAGGTAAGACGTGTGTGTGTGTCTCTGTGTGTGTCTGTGTGTATGTAGTGCGGTGCTTGTGTGTGTGTGTGTGTGTGTGTATATGTGTGTATAAGTATGTGAGAGAGTGCTTGTGTGCTGTCTGTGTGTGATGATGGGCAGGCATTGCTGATAATGGGGAGGCATTGATGATAATGATGGGGAGAAGATGATGATAATGGGCAGGCATTGAGGATAATGGGCAGGCATTGATGATGGGGAGAAGATGATGATGATGGGCAGGCATTGCTGATAATGGGGAGGCATTGATGATGATGATGATGGGGAGAAGATGATGATAATGGGCAGGCATTGAGGATAATGGGCAGGCATTGATGATGGGGAGAAGATGATGATGGGCAGGCATTGCTGATAATGGGGAGGCATTGATGATGATGGGGAGAAGATGATGATAATGGGCAGGCATTGATGATGGGGAGAAGATGATGATGGGCAGGCATTGATGATGATGGGGAGGAGATGATGGTGATGGGCAGGCATTGATGATAATGGGGAGGCCATGATGATGATGGGGAGGCAATGATGATGATAAGGAGGCAATGATGATGATGGGGAGGTAATCATGATGATAATGGGGAGTCTTTCCACAGCGCCCTTTCCTGAGCCGTAACAGTACAGAACGCAGTACAGCGCAGAGGAGAGCTCCATATTTTGTATGGAGCATTATGGGGACCAGTATCCTGTATGGAGCATTATATGGGGACCAGTATCCTGTATGGAGCATTATATTGGGTCCAGTATTCTGTATGGAGCATTATATGGGGGGTGACATCCTGCATGGGGTATTATATGGGTGATGAGGGGGAGACTGTGGTGCCCATAATATTGTATAGAGGACTGTACTGTCCAGTCTATTCTGTGCGCTGTGAGGATTTGGCGGTTTTTGAGCTATTGTACAATTACAATAGATATCACTCATGTAATGGAAGAAGAGAAGTATTTGGCATTGTACTATACCCATATTTCTCTGCTGTATCTATGCATCATGAATCGTGGTCTGTGTTAAAGGGGCCCACTGAGGCTCCTTCGCCCGGGGCCCATAAAAACCTGGAGCCGGCCCTGACCACTGGAGAAAATAACAGTTCATCACTGGAGGTGCCAGGGTTTAGATCCCGTCAATCTAATATTTGGGCCTTAACCGATGAATACGTCATCAATATGTTAGTCCTGGACAACCCTTTTAGCATGGACTGTTGTGAACTCATACAACGTGGAGTTGTCTTCTATATTTGTTGATGTATGTTAGTTGCTTGACTCCTTCTTCCGCTCCTGTGCACACATCAGGCCCATGCTGGATTCCCTATAGTCAAGGACTTCATTATTGGGTAAGTATTGATTGTTTTGTTGTTTTACATCTATTTCTCACTTTTGGTCAATTTTTGGGGAGGCAATCTCGAAAACCACTTTTCTTGGTAGTCACACAGACAGGAAGTCAAGTGGTTTTAGGCAATGGGAGGTTAATGATGCATCCTGCAATAAACACAAGGGGGAGCTCTGTAATAAATGAAATGTGCATGCGGCTATTGGACGGGGCTTGGCGGCAGCAGAAATAGATAAAGTGGTAAAAATAGAGAAACTAAGCCATTGTTAAAGAGTTTCTGTAATATCTGTGACTAGGGACACATTGTAGTAAACACTTCTTTTTTTGGCACTTGGTTAGAGGGGGGAAGTTACAAATACAAAAAAATTGATCTTTCACGTTCTAACCACATTTTACATCTGTAGTCAGAGATTCTTGCATTTGTTTTGAGGTTGTAAAGTATTTCAGTTGGGCATTTGCCAGGTACGTCTGCACTCTCTACCGGGAAACAGCCGCAGCTGAGATGTATTAAAGAATCATCCTGCATCCAAAATGAACAAGAGGGCATTGTAAAGCGTACACCCCTGCATTAGCTGTACAAAGAAACCAGATGTGACTACAGACAGAACAAAAAGCCAGGTCTCGGACATGTACCACACCTGCCGTCACCTTTAAAGGGAACCAGAGATGTTGAAAATTTTATCTGATCTGCAGGCAACATGTTATAGAGCAGAAGAAGCTGGGCAGATTGATATACATTTTGGTGGGAAAAAAATTATTAAGACTTTAGTTTTATTCATTGAAATCCTTGGTGTTTGTATGGATGAGTTCAGTGGTTGGTCATATTCAGTGATTGACAGATTTCTCCGAATTGATGATAGGCTGAAAGGGCAAAAGAGCACAAGATAGGGCATTGACTGGAAAACAGAGGTTTTGTGCTGCGGTACCTGCTCACCTGGTAAAGTTGTGAAAAAACACAACTCTTGGAATAACTCTGAAACAAAAGTCCAGTTGTTACTGCTCTGCTGGTTCACAGGTACAACATCGAAATCAATTGGTGCGGAGAAGTGGTTGTACTGCACCACTGGCTCTCAAAGAATGACAATGTTCAGAAAGGGTTTAGAATCAGAAATGTGGCTTAATTTTTACGCTTTTAAATGTCTAATTGACTTTTTTCATCAGGAGAACCACTTATGGTTATTTTGATTAAGTCAGTTGGACTTCGAAGTGCATAGAGATTAAACTGCCTGTTACATACCTGTCCCAGATCTGGGTTTTGCTCCAAGTCAGGTTTTAAAGATTGCCCAGCATGATCCCCTGCGATCATTTTCTAGGCCTATATATGGCCAACCAAGACACACTTGGATCTTGGTATTAAGACTTTCTAGTTGCTCCATAGTTCTACCTGTTTCCAGTATTCCAGGACCTCTGCTACCTGTTCCCGGTTTTCTAGGAGCTCTGTTATTTGTCTGCGGTCTTCCATGACCTCTACTACCTATTCCTTGTCTTCTAAGACCTCAATATCCACCTTTGGCTTCCAGAACGTTTCCTGTTTGTCTGTGGCTTCCAGGACCTCTGGTGTTATGTTTCGGTAGCTGAGGAGTGCAGGTAAAAAAGGCAATACACCAGAGCAGTTGGAATCTATGAGATTGCAGTACCCTGAATAACCACCACAACTAGAGGCAGCCGTGGAGCGTTCCTACGTTGGTCCTAGACGCCTCGTCACAGCCTGAGAAACTAACTACACCTAAAGATAGATATAGGAAAACTATCTGCCCCGGAGCAGAACCCCAAAGATAATAGAAAGCCCCCAAACATGTAATGGCGGTTAGACAAGATGAAATACTGACACAGAAAGAAAATAGTATGAGCAAACGCTGGGGCCCAAACTAACTAAATAGAAAAGGATAGGAAGGGTACTTACTGCAATCCCAGAAAACCCTGAAAAGCACCAACTCTACTAATTTCAAAAACACCTGAGATCACACGACCTCTACCACCTAAATTAGTTCTCTGCTGTAACAAAATCAAAACAGCAGCCACTGAAAAAACTGGAAAAAGCAAAAGTACAAACATCAGTGGCTGAACAAAACTGAGAGGGCAGAAGCCCCCGGAGGGGACCCTGAAGGCCCCCACAGAAGTGCAGGACAAAATGCAAAAATATAGCACAAACACAAAAGAAGAAAATGTCTTATCTGTTAGCAGGAGATGCAGACACGACACAGCAGGCTACAAGGGAAACTGGAATAAAGGATTCAGACCAGAACAATTGATCACCGGCAACCCTGATGGGAAGGTGACTCCCTTATATAAGACCAGTCAGTAACACCTGATTCCCAGTCCTCACAATCTTCACTGGACAGACTAGCACCACTTGTAACCACCAGAGGGAGCCTCTGCTCAGAACTCATCTCAAACCCATTCACAACAGTACCCCCCCCTTGAGGAGGGGTCACCGAACCCTCATTTGAGCAACCAGGTCGGTCAGGATGAGTTCTATGATACGCACGGATAAGTCTCCTAGCATGGATGTCCGAAGCAAACACCCAAGAATTGTCTTCCTGACCATAACCTCTCCATTTAACCAAATACTGGAGTTTCCGTCTAGAAAAACGAGAATCTAATATTTTCTCAACCACATACTCCAGATTGCCCTCAACCAAAACAGGGTCAGGAGGCACAGCAGCAGGAACCACTGGCTCACAAACCTCTTCAACAAGGACTTGTGGAACACGTTATGGATCTTAAATGTCCCTGGAAGAAGCAAACGAAAAGAAACAGGATTAATAATCTCCATGATCTTATAAGGTCCAATGAACCTAGGCTTAAATTTAGGAGATGCTACTCTCATAGGAATATTCTTTGAGGACAACCAGACCAAGTCCCCCACTTTAAACCGAGGACCATCAGTCCTATGCCGGTTAGCAAACCGCTGGGCCCTCTCCTGAGAGAGGGACAACCTCTCCACTACCTGGTCCCAAATCAGTTGCATACGCTCCACAACAGAGTCAACACCTGGACAGACAGAAGCCTCCGTCTGTCCTGAAGAAAATCGAGGGTGAAACCCAGAATTACAGAAAACGGAGACATCAAAGTAGCAGAGCTAGCCCTATTATTAAGAGCAAACTCAGCCAAAGGCAAAAAAGAGACCCAGTCATCCTGATCAGCAGACACAAAGCATCTTAGATAAGTCTCCAATGTCTGGTTTGTTCTCTCAGTTTGACCATTGGTCTGAGGATGAAATGCCGAGGAGAAAGACAATTGAACACCCAGTTTAGAACAAAAAGTCCTCCAAAATCTGGAAACAAACTGGACTCCTCTGTCAGACACAATGTTCTCAGGAATGCCGTGTAAACGAACCACGTGCTGAAGGAACAACGGCACCAATTCAGAGGAGGAAGGCAACTTAGGTAATGGCACAAGATGTATCATCTTGGAAAACCTATCACAAATTACCCAGATGGTGGTCATTCTCTGAGAAACAGGAAGGTCGGAAATGAAATCCATAGAGATATGGGTCCATGGTCTCTTGGGCACAGGCAATGGCATCAACAAACCACTAGAGCGAGAGCAAGGCTTGGAGCGAGAGCAAGTCCCGCAGGACTGCACAAATTCCCTGACATCACGAGACAAGGTAGGCCACCAAAAGGACCGACTAACCAAGTCTCTGGTACCAAAAATTCCGGGATGCCCAGCCAACGCGGAACAATGAATCTCAGACATCACACTCTTTTTCCACTGGTCCGGGACAAACAATTTTCCAACAGTGCAGCACTCGGGCCTATCCTCCTGACACCCCTCCAGAGCAAGTCTCAAATTGGGCGAGATGGCGGAAAGAACTACACCCTCTTTCAAAATAACAGAAGGATCAGATAACTCAGGAGAGTCCGCAAGGAAACTCCTCGAGAGGGCATCCGCCTTAACATTCTTAGTGCCAGGAAGAAAGGAAACCACAAAATTAAAACATGTGAAAAACAAGGCCCACCTGGCCTGTCTAGGATTGAGTCGCTTGGCAGATTCCAGATAGACCAGATTCTTATGGTCCGTAAGGACCACCACCTGATGTTTGGCTCCCTCCAGCCAATGTCTCCACTCTTCAAAAGCCCACTTCATGGCCAATAACTCCCGATTACCCACGTCATAATTACGTTCAGTAGGAGAAAATTTTCGAGAGAAAAAGGCACAAGGGTTACTTTTAGAGGTCTCTGGATCTTTTTGGGACAAAACGGCACCTGCCCCAATTTCAGAGGCATCAACCTCCACCTGAAATGGCAGAGAAACATCAGGCTGCCGTAGAACAGGAGCAGAAGTGAATCTCTGCTTAAGTTCCTGAAATGCAGACTGCCTCAGGAGGCCAATTCACCACATCAGAACCCTTTCTGGTCAAATCAGTTAATGGTTTAACAATAACCGAGAAATTACCAATAAATTTACGATAAAAATTGGCAAAACCCAAAAATCTCTGAAGAGCCTTTAATGAAGTAGGTTGGACCCAATCACAGATGGCCTGAACCTTGACCGGGTCCATTTCAATAACAGATGGGGACAAAATGAATCCCAGAAATGAGATCCTCTGTACGTCAAAAAGACACTTTGATCCCTTCACATACAGAGCATTCTCTCTCAAAATCTGGAATACAGTTCGAACATGTTTCACATGAGAGTCCCAGTCATTAGAAAAAATCAAGATATCATCCAAATAAACAATCAGAAATTTGTCCACAAAATCCCTGAAAATGTCATTCATGAAGGACTGGAAGACGGAAGGAGCATTAGTGAGCCCAAAGGGCATCACCAGGTACTCAAAATGCCCTTCAGGGGTATTGAATGCCGTCTTCCATTCATCCCCGTGCTTAATGCGAATAAGGTTATACGCCCCCCTGAGGTCAAGCTTGGTAAACCAAGTAGCGTTTTTCACCCTGGAAAACAGGTCAGAAATCAAGGGTAACGGGTATTGATATTTCACAGTAATATTGTTCAAGAGACGATAATCAATACACGGCCTTAATGAACCATCCTTTTTGGCCACAAAGAAAAAAACGGCACCTAAGGGTGAAGAGGATGGTCTGATATGACCCTTCTCCAATGATTCCTTGATATAAGACCACATAGCGTCATGTTCAGGAACAGACAAGTTAAAAAGGCGACCTTTAGGGAATTTACTACCAGGCACTAATTCAATAGCGCAGTCATAGCTCCTATGGGGAGGCAAGGATGCAGATTTACTTTCGCTAAACACATCAGAAAAATCAATCAAAAAGTCAGAAACATCCTGAGCCTGGGGGAGGCAGAAAAAACAGGAGTGTTGGTATTAACACATTGGCAGCCCCAACTGGTTACAGACACAGATTTCCAATCCAAAACAGGATTATGAGACTGTAACCAAGGAAAACCCAGCACGATAATGTCATGCAGATTATACAGAACCAAAAATTTGCAGCACTCCTGGTGATCAGGTTCAACCCTCATTATCACCTGAGTAGAAAACTGGGGTTTATTCTCAGCCAAAGGAGTAGAATCGATCCCCAGTAGGGGAATAGACTTCTGTAGGGGTATCAAGGGAAATCCACAACGTTTAGCAAAATCATAATCCATCAGGTTAATAGCTGCTCCAGAATCAACGAAAACCTGAGCAGAAAATGAGGACAGAGAGCATATCAGAGTGACAGTTAATAAAAAACTTAGTCTGAACACTACCCAAGACAACTGAGCGTGCAAAACGTCTTCCCCGCTTAGGGCAGACTGAAATAGCATGAGAGGCATCACCACAGTAGAAACATAACCCATTGCGCTTTCGAAACTCATGACGCTGTGCCCCAGACACCACTCTATCACACTGCATGGGTTCAGAAGCTGGTTCACAAGGCAACACCATTCCATGCATACTTCTCCGCTCACGCAAACGTCTGTCAATTTGAATCGCTAATGACATAGAATCATTGAAACCAGAGGGGACAGGGAATCCCACCATAACATCCTTTACATTATCTGACAGACCCTTCCGGAAAAGGGCTGCCAAAGCGTCGTCATTCCATTTGGTCAGGACTGCCCACCTACGGAATCTCTGACAGTATAACTCAGCGTCATCAAGCCCCTGATTTAATGCCAACAAGGCTTTCTCAGCTTGATCAGTGACATTAGGCTCATCGTACAATAACCCCAAGGCCTGAAAAAATGCATCAACATCACTCAAAACAGGATCCCCAGGTATCAGGGAAAAAGCCCAATCCTGAGGATCGCCGCGCAGGAGAGAGATGATAATTTGAACCTGCTGCGCTGCGTTCCCTGAGGACTTAGATTTTAAGGCAAAAAACAATTTACAATTATTTTTGAAATTCTGAAACTTAGCTCGATCCCCTAAAAACAAATCTGGCATGGGAATCCTAGGTTCCACAACAGGCAACCCAGCAAGATAGATAGCAATACTCCGAACCTCAGTGGCAAGCTGATCCACACGGCCAGACAACTGTGCAAACTCCATTGAGAGAAAAGATCCTCCCCAGCACCCAGAGATACAGAGGGAAAAAAAAATGCAACAAACAGAAAAATATCTCTGACAACTCTGACAATATTTTTTCCCTTCTGTGAGTACCATACAATTTTCAATTTTTAGGCCGGTGATACTGTTATGTTTCGGTAGCTGAGGAGTGCAGGTAAAAAAGGCAATACACCAGAGCAGTTGGAATCTATGAGATTGCAGTACCCTGACTAACCACCACAACTAGAGGCAGCCGTGGAGCGTTCCTACGTTGGTCCTAGACGCCTCGTCACAGCCTGAGAAACTAACTACACCTAAAGATAGACATAGGAAAACTATCTGCCCCGGAGCAGAACCCCAAAGATAATAGAAAGCCCCCAAACATGTAATGGCGGTTAGACAAGATGAAATACTGACACAGAAAGAAAATAGTACGAGCAAACGCTGGGGCCCAAACTAACTAAATAGAAAAGGATAGGAAGGGTACTTACTGCAATCCCAGAAAACCCTGAAAAGCACCAACTCTACTCATTTCAAAAACACCTGAGATCACACGACCTCTTCCACCTAAATTAGTTCTCTGGTGTAACAAAATCAAAACAGCAGCCACTGAAAAAACTGGAAAAAGCAAAAGTACAAACATCAGTGGCTGAACAAAACTGAGAGGGCAGAAGCCCCTGGAGGGGACCCTGAAGGCCCCCACAGAAGTGCAGGACAAAATGCAAAAATATAGCACAAACACAAAAGAAGAAAATGTCTTATCTGTTAGCAGGAGATGCAGACACGACACAGCAGGCTACAAGGGAAACTGGAATAAAGGATTCAGACCAGAACAATTGATCACTGGCAACCCTGATGGGAAGGTGACTCCCTTATATAAGACCAGTCAGTAACACCTGATTCCCAGTCCTCACAATCTTCACTGGACAGACTAGCACCGCTTGTAACCACCAGAGGGAGCCTCTGCTCAGAACTCATCTCAAACCCATTCACAACACTCTGGTACCTGTTCCCAGACTTAAATGACCTATGATACGAGTCCGCCTGTAACTTTGAGGATGTCTCCTGTCTGCTTGTAGCTTCCAGGACCTCTGATAAATTTTCCTGGTCTTCCAGGACCTCTGCTACATGTGCTCCTGTGGCTTCCAGGACATCTCCTTTCCGGCTGCAGCTTCCAGGACCTCTGCTACCTTTTCCTGATCTTCCAGAACCTCTGCTACATGTCCACCTGTGGCTTTCAAGATACCTACTGTCTACCTGTGGATTCCAGGACCTCTGATATATGTCCACTTATGGGATCCAGGAATTACATTAAATAAAATACAAGTTATCCTGGATCTTTATTGAAAAACCTATATAGAATTATACTCTGTTTCTCCTTCTAAATACCATGCTGTCCACAAACCAGTTCCCTTTAATTACAATATGAGAGGTGAATGCAGACTATTACATTATTCCAATATAAAAGCTTATTAATTTAATGAATAAATAGACAATTCCATAGCTGATCTCTTTCTGACAGTTGACACATTACCTCTGTTGCCAGAGATTGGCTGCTGTGGTCACATGCCTGTCCAGATGGAGCAGGAAATTCTGAAACAAATGGGAAACATGTGACTGGTGCAGCCAATAATTATCTACAGTGGCCACATGTCTATCCTAAGGAAACAAGAATTACAGAGACTGGCAGGAAACCCGTTAAATATAGGATCGCATTTTTGTAATTCGAAAAGGTGATCTTTGTAGTTTTTTTGCCCTACTTTAACCTGTTTTGATAATCCTGGACAACCACTTTAAATTGCATTCTCGACTGCCCAAATATCTCTAATTAGTAGTATAAAGCAACACCAACCCTTAGTAATTAATACTATTTCATACAGAAACTTTTGTATTGTTCTTAATAATTACATTTTATGATATAAAATACATACCGGTATAAATATAATATTTTATGTCCGGCTACCTGGTGGGTATAACAATGGCTGACGTAACACAGTGGTGAAGGCCATTAGGTAATTGCAACTTTAGCAATTCTATAATCTGTTGCGACTCACTATCTTTACATTTTTATTATAACGTTCTATAGATGTTATCTCTGGGTTAATATCTCATAAAGAAGAATTTATCAAAAGTTGCCTATAGAAATTGTTTTTTTGGGGAAAAATAAAACGGCAGTTCTTGTGTGTGTTTTTTTGTGAACTTTTTCTGCCACTTTATGCCATTTTTCACCCTTTGTTAAGAAAAAACACGTCACAATGTTTATCGCTTTTTTGGGTGTTTTTTGTTGTGTTTTTGACATTAAAAATCATGGGATTCTAATAGTAATCTTAGGATCACATAACATGTGAATTACTTGACTTGCAATGTTAAAAAGACAGCAAAAAAAAGAGTAAAAGAAGGCACTAAAAAATATATTTAAAAAATTCTGCTAAAAATTTTTCTCAAAAAAATCTGTAAAATCTTAGCAAAAAATATGTGAAAAAGTAAAAGTATGAATATGAAGTTGTTATTGTTGCCAACAATTTGGATTCATAGTCTACATACTTTAAAGCTTACAGTCTAATATAGAAGTACAAGAAAACCGTTGCCTACTAGAAGTAACTGGTATGAATCATATAATCATTAGTGTTGAGCCTGATATTGAAGTCATGTCACCTGTTACCTCCCTTTTTCGTAATATGAACTGGGTTAGTCAGAAAAAAAACTAATGGGATGAGAGGGAGTATGATGGTAAAATCCGACAACACAGAATTTATTTGTAGTCTGTTACCATGGAGACAGAATTCTGCAATGAAGCTGTAACTGCTGCTTAATTTCCTTTTTTTAGGGAAAAAAATTGAATATTTAAATAATATGAAGTAGAAATGACAAACATGTTAGTAGGTAACTTTCTTTAATCATTCTATTAGAAGTAATTGAAAGGATAGAGATTATGTTTGTTATAGGCTGTGGCATTTTTAGGTTATTTGAACCTTTTTACTAGGCGATAAATGTACAAGAGTTTAATTGTAGGATGAAAGCGGATGCTGAGCATCAAATGATGTTTTATAAATAATTATCTAATAGGAAGCCTCTGGGCACAATGCATATGTTCCATGTTATTAAGTAGATTACTTAAGAGCAAATAATGGGGCTGCGTGGCAGGTGGATGTGCAGCCAGCAGACTGAATAGTAATTAATTGAGAGTTGTGCCATCGTCTGCATTCACAAACTCAAAATAACGGAACAGCCATAGGCACCTGACTACAAGAAAGGCAAAAATGGCGCAAAAGTGGAGAAAATATTAATTACAGGGCTTAGGGGGTGAAAAAGGCAATAGATACATTGCATCTGTTACTGTCGAAAATCTGACAATACTGATAAAGGGGGCTGTAAGCTGATTCATTTAACTCAACTCAGACAACAGAATGCAACTTAAGAAGTTGGCGTCCTGGACTTCCTGCACTCCACTCTGCAAGACTGTTGTGCCACTCTGCCACGTTGGGTTTACAAGTCTGCAGCATCATAGTTAAAACTCTGCTACCTCATTGTTCCAGCACTATTACTCAACCATCACTGTGTCAGCTCTGTTAAATACACCATTTGCTTAGTCAACCCTGCTACATCAGTCAATACTGGTCCAGCTGTACTACATCAGCCATAACCATACCAGCTCTTCTCCATTAGTGATCACTGTACCAGCTCTGTTTGATCAGTCATTGCGTTCCAGCTCCGCTACATCATTCATCACTGTTCCAGCTTTGCTACATTAGTCATTGATACTTCTGCTATGCTACATCAGTTCAGCATCTCCTCTACAGCCTGGAGACCACTTCAGCTGCTCTGCAGCACCAGCACCACCTGTCCACACTGCTTAAGAACTGCTCATCCAGACCAGGGGTTTCGAGGAGCTAGCTCCAGATGTGTGGAACTGCAGGTGGTGAGCTGGATTTGGAGCTACCTCACTAGGGGAAATGTAACACTCAAGACATGAAGAAACAATTACGAGAAGACCTCAAAGGGGTTGCCCATAAATAGCAATTTATTGTCCCATAAATGACAAATCTATCACTTGGTGTCCAACCACTGAAGCCGCCAATGATCATTGGAACAATGAACGGAGAAGTCTGTTCGCTTGACCACCACTTTTTTGGACAATCCATGTAACAGCAGTCATGCATCCACTCTACATCTCCATGCACACAGAAAACTACTCGATCCTCATTCTCATGACCATTCAGGATCTCGGAGGTCTTTCCCATGAAATTCATATACCCCACCTATCCTGCTGCGTCAGCCTCTTTAAGGTCCATTTAGCTGAAGTAACGGCAGCACTTCTATGTCGTTTGCACCTCAGTTGACTATAAACTTTAGAAAACTCATGGGGATAATATAAAGCCTCTCACTCTGCAATACACATACATACCAGAACCATCCTTGCTCCAAAGAACCTACTTTTAAATTACCCTCAAACAGGTGATGTGGGCAATCATTCCACCGATATAATCTAAAGTGCATTTCCATAGGGCACACAACCTATTTTTCTTACTCCATAGCCCAGTGTTCCTCAACTCCGGTCCTCGTCAAGAGCCACCAAAAGGACAAGTTTTCAGGAGTTCCTTAGTAATGCACGGGTGATGCAATTATCATCAGGGCAATACGTCATATTCCGAGACTCGTAGCTTTCCATTTTTCATGGTCTGGGGCTGAGTGAGGAGTTATTTTTTGGGCCCGAGATGACGTTTTTATTGATACCATTTTGAACCAGATGCAATGTTTTAATCACCCGTTATTGCACTTTATTGCAATATTGCAGCGACCATAAAAACGCAAGTCTGGAGTTTTATTTTTTTTTTCGTTATGCCGTTTACCGATCGGATTACTTATTTTTATATTTTGACAGGGTGTTTCTGAATGCGGAGATACCAAATATTTATATTTTTGATTTTTTATGGTTTTATTTTGAATGGGGCAAACGGGGGGGTTATTTGAACTTTTATTTTTTTTAATTTTTTCATATTTTTTAAAACATCTTTTTTTACTCTTTTTACTTACTTCAGGTTATCCTTAGGAGACTTGAAGCTGTGATCTTTCGATCACTTGTGCTACACATAACAAGGCTTAAACCCTGATATGTGTGGCAGAAATGATCATCTACTATGAACGCCAGCCACTGGGTGGCGCTTATAGCAGAGTTGCCATGACAAGCACGGGGTCTCCTGCAGACCCCCGGCTGTCAAGCCAAACCATCAGTGCCCATGATCATGTGACAAGAGTGATGTGATTTGTGATGCGCTTCCTGCTGCGCGCTCATGTTAAATGCCACTGTTAGTGATTGACAGAGGCATTTAAAATATTAACAGCCGAGGGTGGATTGTGATTCCACCCACGGCTGTTAGGGACACGTCAGCCGATCAAATCAGCTTCTTTTTCCTTCTTCTTTTTCCATACTTATCCGATAAGCTATCCTGTGCCTGGAAATATGCAGGCTCAGTGCTAGAGCCTGCATCAATGGGAGGGAGGCAACCTATGATGTAAAGGTACGTCATTGGTCGTAAAGGGGTTGACAAATATAAAAGATAAAATATAAATTAAAATGGAGCAAAAAATAGAGGTAAACTATTCAAAATTCAAAAACGCGTTTCATTTATTGGATCTTATCGTATTGTAGTGTACGATTGGCCTTTGTTTTCTTCGTTTCCGCCATCTGGCTCTGTAATATATGTTCTCCCTGTCTTTTCTGGCCTTTTCATTATAACTAATGATCATGAAGTTATTTATTTTAACAGCAGAATATTCAACTCCTAGGGAAAAAAAAAGTCAAAAAACACCCACCTCAATCTATCATCATTAAATAATCGCTCATAAGGATATGTTATTGGCAGTACTTTCTGCCGCGTCAAATAAAATATAGTACAGCGCAGAGAGTGTAACCCAGATTCACGCTATTCCTTAATATTCTTTTTATTTTATGTTTTTCACTCCGAAAATACAGGTTGATTGCAAAACTGACAGCTCAAGGGCAATGCTCAAATTCTGGCAAAAGATTGCTTTGATTTTTGTCAGTGTATGTTGACACGCCACTTTCATTTAAAAACGGGCGCTCTCCAAACTTTCAATCTTACCTCAATCGTATATATTGAAAAAAAAAAAAAAGTGCAGCAGTCAGCAGCTGAGATGGGCGGCTGATGGAAATAAGTGACATGCAAGATTCACTTTCAGGCATGTGCGGATTGTATATCTGTTCGGATGAAAGTTTCATTAATTTATTTATTTTCTTTTTTTGCCGCTATTTTTGTAAAGTGATGTTTCCGTGTTTGAGCGTTGTATCCAATATTTATTGCCCGGTACTGCAATATTTCTGACACTACAGGTAATTTACGAAGCAAAATGCCAAGAGTTAGTGTGCAAATTGGGTAAAAAATAGCAAAAATAGAAGTTTACATTCTGTGAACCCAATATATTGAGGGTTTTTTAGACACTTTTTACACCTCTTGACCGGAAAAGGGGGATAGGTTGTAAAATATGCTAACTTTGAATGATGTGCACCATTTTTTGGCATACTAATGGAAAGTAAGTAGGAAATTATAATTTTAAAAAAGTTGTAATAAAGCATAATGTATCTGTCTGACTAACGTGCACTTGACTTCTTTCAAACTTGGGTGAAGTCACCAAGTTTTTCAAGCAGAAGACACTTTGTGTAAAAGTTGACAGTGTTTTCCTTACATTAATTTTTGGTGTCCTTTTGGTTGTTTCTTCAGTGTTTTATTCTTTTTTTTACTTGTATGTATAAAATAATGAGCATCCGGAAAAATGGTCAGGTTACTTTGTGGCTTCGAAAGCCTAAAGAATCTCAAGAAACCGAGTAGTTTTGAAATCTCAAGTTTCAGTAGTTTTGGTTATTTCTTTTCAGAGTTTCTGTAGTGGCTTTTCTAGATGGTTTATGGAGCGTATCCCCCTGAAGAAAGGGTTGGACGCACATACCCTTTGACTATATTGAAGCTTATGAACCTCAATGTCTGGTTGCCTAATAATCCATATATGAGCTTGTTGACTTCAGGTTTGGAGACCCACAACTGGTCAAGATGTCGAAGTCTGTGCTCAGATTGTGAATGTCGAATGCGTGAAACCGGCGCTATTTGAACTCCATTTGGATTATTTTCAGGATCTAGTAGCCGAAGAGCACACACTTTATTGTGCTGTTTCTGCTAAAACCACCCATACACAATAGCCTAACATTCGGCAAACCCACCGATATCGATGATTTCGGCTTACAGTCTTATACATACGAGGGTTCCTGTTAGATGATGGTGGGGGAAAAAGGATTCAGCAAGTCCGATTACGGACTTACATTCCTTTTCTTCTCCCTGAGTTAAGGCACTGTCATGATACAGTTGTGCTCAGAAGTTTACATACCCCGGCAGAATTTTTGCTTTCTTGGCCTTTTTTCAGAGAATATGAATGATAACACCAAAACTTTTTCTCCACTCATGGGTAGTGGTTGGGTGAAGCCATTTATTGTCGAACCACTGTGCTTTCTCGTTTTAAATCATAATGACAACCCAAAACATCCAAATGACCCTGATCAAAAGTTTACATACCCTGGTGATTTTGGCCTGATAGCATGCACAGAAGTTGACACAAATGGGTTTGAATGGCTGCTAAAAAGATTAAAAAACATACTAAAAAATACTTATGACCATGTGATATTTCGGTTTTTCTTTTTTAATAAATTTGCAAAAATTTCGACATTTCTGGGTTTTTTTCAGTAAAGATGGGGTGCAGAGTGTATATTAATGAAAAAAAAAAAGATTTTTTGCATTTATCAAATGGCTCAATGAAACAAAGAGTGAATAATTTAAAGGGGTCTGAATACTTTCCGAACCCACTATATATACAACACATTTGCAACATTTACTCCGAATTTGGAAAGATGATCATCACCACCATAATATTGTTTAAGAATGTACTGAGCTTAAAAAATATCACAGACATGTATCCATTATTATGGGTATTGGCTCCAAACTCCTTATTTTACAGATATTGTCCATACCAATTAACACCATTCCATCGGCACTGTGTATGGATGGCTGTAATGACAATACCCTGTAAATGTTCGGGAAATAAATCATTAGTAATAGCTACTTCCCACTTTGATTTGAGCCGTTAATATTATTGTATTATTAGCTAATGTTTTATTAATTAGAGTAACTTAGAATCCTAAGGGTATGATCACACGTCGGCAATTAAATCTGTAGGTTTTTCTATGGCCGAAATCTAATGTTGGCGCTTAGATTTTTACCTTGACTATGCTGAGGGAGTGCAATAGATTTGCACAAAGCTTTTCAATTCAATTCAGTTTCATTTTCAATTAAAATCAGGCTAATTTCAATGCAGATTTCTTTCTACCATGTACTGAAAAAACAATACAGAAAGTTTCCGTTGCAAATAAACTATGATTTGTAAACCTCATTAGCATGCATAAGATGCAGATTATCAGATTTAACATGTATTTTTACATGTATAATTTTTTGTTGTTGTTGAATCTGTCCATAAAATAAAAAAATTGGCTGTCAATGTCTTTTGGCTCAGTAGTAGAGTAGAGCGGATCTTTTGTAACCGAATTTGTCGAAATCTCCCAAAAATTTGATGTACGATGTATAAATTCCAGTGAATTTCAAAACTGGAAAACTTTTAATTGTTCAGAAAATTCATGAGGGGAGAGGAGAGAAAGATAACCCTACCGGTCATAAGAGTTTACACTCTACAGGTGATAAGGAGAGAGAGAGAGAAGACCCCCACTGACCATAAGAGCTTACACTCTACAGGAGAGAGAGGACCCCACTGACCATAAGAGCTTACACTCTACAGGAGAGAGAGGACCCCACTGACCATAAGAGCTTACACTCTACAGGAGAAAGAGAGGACCCCGCTGACCATAAGAGCTTACACTCTACAGGAGAGAGAGAGGACCCCATGACCTAAGAGCTAACACTCTACAGGAGAGAGAGAGGACCCCACTGACCATAAGAGCTTACACTCTACAGGAGAGAGAGAGAACCCCACTGACCGTAAGAGCTTACACTCTACAGGAGAGAGAGAAGACCCCCACTGACTGTAAGAGCTTACACTCTACAGGAGAGAGAGGACCCCACTGACCATAAGAGCTTACACTCTACAGGAGAGAGAGAGGACCCCGCTGACCATAAGAGCTTACACTCTACAGGAGAGAGAGAGGACCCCGCTGACCATAAGAGCTTACACTCTACAGGAGAGAGAGAGGACCCCACTGACCATAAGAGCTTACACTCTACAGGAGAGAGAGAACCCCACTGACCATAAGAGCTTACACTCTACAGAGAGAGAGAGACCTCACTGACCATAAGAGCTTACACTCTACAGGAGAGAGAGAGGACCCACTGACCATAAGAGCTTACGCTCTACAGGAGAGAGAGGACCCCACTGACCATAAGAGCTTACACTCTACAGGAGAGAGAGGACCCCACTGACCATAAGAGCTTACACTCTACAGGAAAGAGAGAGGACCCCGCTGACCATAAGAGCTTACACTCTACAGGAGAGAGAGGACCCCACTGACCGTAAGAGCTTACACTCTACAGGAGAGAGATGACCCCACTGACCATAAGAGCTTACACTCTACAGGAGAGAGAGAGGACCCCGCTGACCTTAAGAGCTTACACTCTACAGGAGAGAGAGAGGACCCCACTGACTGTAAGAGCTTACACTCTACAGGAGAGAGAGAGGACCCCACTGACCATAAGAGCTTACACTCTACAGGAGAGAGAACCCCACTGACCGTAAGAGCTTACACTCTACAGGAGAGAGAGAAGACCCCACTGACCGTAAGAGCTTACACTCTACAGGAGAGAGAGGACCCCACTGACCATAAGAGCTTACACTCTACAGGAGAGAGAGAGGACCCCGCTGACCATAAGAGCTTACACTCTACAGGAGAGAGAGAGGACCCCACTGACCGTAAGAGCTTACACTCTACAGGAGAGAGAGAGAGGACCCCACTGACCATAAGAGCTTACACTCTACAGGAGAGAGAGAGAACCCCACTGACCATAAGAGCTTACACTCTACAGGAGAGAGAGGACCTCACTGACCATAAGAGCTTACACTCTACAGGAGAGAGAGAGGACCCACTGACCATAAGAGCTTACACTCTACAGGAGAGAGAGGACCCCACTGACCATAAGGCTTACACTCTACAGGCGAGAGAGAGGACCCACTGACCATAAGAGCTTACACTCTACAGGAGAGAGAGGACCCCACTGACCATAAGAGCTTACACTCTACAGGAGAGAAAGGACCCCGCTGACCATAAGAGCTTACACTCTACAGGAGAGAGAGAGGACCCCACTGACCATAAGAGCTTACACTATACAGGAGAGAGAGGACTCCGCTGACCATAAGAGCTTACACTCTACAGGAGAGAGAGAGGACCCCACTGACCATAAGAGGTTACACTCTACAAGAGAGAGAGAGGGGACTCCGCTGACCATAAGAGCTTACACTCTACAGGAGAGAGAGGACCCCACTGACCATAAGAGCTTACACTATACAGGGGAGAGAGAGAGGACCCTGCTGACCATAAGAGCTTACATTCTACAGGAGAGAGAGGACCCCACTGACTGTAAGAGGTTACACTCTACAAGAGAGATGACCCCGCTGACCATAAGAGCTTACACTTAACAGAAGAGAGAGGTATACCCATTGACTTTGGAGATGGAAGACGACTGTTTTGCATAAACTGTGCTCCACTGGGTACCGCTGATGTGTGATGGCCCTGATACTGACCATCACTGTACATGATATGATAGCCGACTAGATGTCATAGCTGCAGGGCATTATGGAGAGTCCCACGTAGCAATGTAAAATTGCGTTAGCATGCTTTCTGATGCTTCAGCAGTGTGTAAAATGATGCTGAGTAAGTTTTCTTTTCGGCAAACCACAAATAGTGCCTCAAAATGTTTGAATTCAGGTGAAACTGGAAATTCCAGAAATTTGACTAACTCAATGTTCTGTAGATCGTTCTACTTATCTCTACTAAGTAGGGCTAAAAAAATAAAAGGAAACCCATCAAAGAAGGTCTCTTGACTTAAAATGGTTTCTTGCGAAAACTGAGTTAGATGACATGAAGTCTACTATAGTATGTCACTTTGAGAAACTCATACCCATCCCACTGCTCTAAAAGTTGACCTCCAAAAGTTCAATTTTTACAGAGCTTTTTTTTTTTGTAAGTTTAAAACAGTTTAGGGGTCAAGCTTGGTGATTTGGAGGTAAAGAGTTGTATGGGAGGTAACATATAGTGGAAGGTAAACCCGGAAGGCAAAGGGTAATTGTAATCTTTCCACTTATTAAACAGTGCAAAATGCAAAAAAGGGACCTCTCAAATTTTGCATGGTCAAAAGTGTCCGGAGCAAGATTCTTGCATTTTGCTATATCGGTACTCGTTTATCATTTAGAGTTACATCATTTTAGTCTTTACTTCTCTGTTCGATAAAACTTTTCCCATAGTCAGCATTGAGTAAACTCTTTCCAGCCGTTGGCTAATAGACATTTTGCACCTGCGAAATGACTTCTAATTTTGTGAAATGGTGGGTGCATCTATTGTGTCAGGAAATCACTATATTGACTCCATTCTTACATAACAAATGGAGATCATAAGCTCCTGCTCAATATCAGTGTTTTATAGAAGGAAAGGTAACAGCTCTTCAGTGCGGTGAACATTTTTCATTTTACTCCAATAACTATGAGACTTCACATTTGTTCACTTTTACTCCCACACTGACACGTTGCCACTTTAAGCCAGACTGTTACAGTAGATCATAGAAATGTGTTACGCCTACCTGCAGTGATAAAACAAGTGAATTATGACGCAAAAAATATATGTCCTTTGCAAGAGATTATCGATTTCATTTTAAAGCCGAAGCAAAACTATTTTGGCTTCAAAATTTTGTGGTTCGATTACCACGAATCCACCAAAATGTCAACTGCTGGGTTCGAAAGTATGCTAAAAAAAATAAAAAATAATCATCGCTCCCCAGCTGCCCACTTGGTCATTCTAGTCTCTAGTCATAGTTGTGAGCCAAAGCACCTCAAGTCATCATGAGTAGAGTTGAGCGATACTTTCCGATATCCAAAAGTATCGGAATCGGAATGGTATCGCCGATACCATTAAAATATCGGCGATACCCGATACAGATACCAGAAATCCAATGTAAGTCTATGGGAACAAAATATCGTAACTAAAAAAAACCCCATTCTTTCCTTGTAAACACTAAATATACAAACATAGAATACATATATATATATATATATATATATATATATAACATGTCATTGTGACATATATATATACATATATTTATAGTTTATACACTTCTACATAGTAAAATAGCCTCTGATTCAATTGCCGGGTAAAGCCGGCTTTTGTGAAAAGACAGAAGCACCCGACATGAAATGACACTTGGTTTACATAGAGTTAACCATGTCTTTTCATGTAGTTTGCTATCTGATTTGCACAAACAATTACATCAGTCTATGTGTGCAAAATTTCACACCTGTAGGGGTTAATTAAAGGTGTAAATTCGTTGTAAAAAAAACGGACTTTTTTGCTACGAATTTACACCTTTAATTAACCCCTACAGGTGTGAAATTTTGCACACTTACACTCATGTAATTGTTTGTGCAAATCAGATATCAAACTACATGAAAAGACATGGTTAACTCTATGTAAACCAAGTGTCATTTCATGTCAGGTTCTGCATTTTCACAAAAGCCGGCAATTGAATTAGCGGCTATTATACTATGTAGAAGTGTATGAACTATAAATATATATATATATATGTGTCACAAATTCAATGACATGTATATATATATATGAGGTGTAAAATTGCTGAAAAAAAATGCGTGGGCTCCCGCCCTATTTTCGCAACCAGACAGACAAAGCCAGTGAGTGGGGGCAGATAATAATAGCCCAGAGAGGGACCATTATTTTTGGACCCCCCCTGGCTACTAACATCTGCCCCCAGACACCCCAGGAAAGACAAATCTATAATTAGATTCGCCCTTTCTGGCACTTTGCCCGTCTAGTCCCATTGCCCTGTAGCGGTGGCGAATGGGTTAATATGGGGTTAAAGCCACCTTGCTATTGAAAGGTGACCTTAAGCCAGGTTAATAATTGAGAGCTGTCAATTAGACAACTATCAATTATTGCATGAAATAAAAATAAAACACACACACTTTAATTAAAAATCATTTTAATGAAATAAAGACACATGTTTTTGACCATCTTTTATTTTACTGCAAAAACCATTTCCTGTAATAAAAATAAAATAAAAAAGCAAAATTATTCTTACCTATCCCATGCACAGTCAGGTCCCACGGTGTAATCCTTCAGAAAGGGTTAATGTTTACTGCAGGGACCGCAGCTAATGCTGCAGCCTCACAGTAAACCCCAAATGAATGAGTTCCTCTCCTGGCTGACAGGAGAGTAAAGGCTGGGTGTCACATAACGATACACCAGCAAACCCGACAACGATATGCACTTGTCAGGATCGCTGGTGTATCGCTACATGATCGCTGCTGAGCTGCCAAACAGGCAGCTCAGGCAGCGATCTGGGACAGCGACACTGCGGGTAACATCGCTTAAGGGCCCGTCTCACATAGCAATATCGCTACCGAGATCGCTGCTGAGTCACTAGTTTTGTGACGCAGAACCGAGCTCACCAGCGATATCGCTGTGTGTGACATTCAGCGACGATCAGCCCCCCTGCCGGGTATCGCTGATCGTCGCTGAAATGTCAGGACCTTTTTTTGATCGCTGGTTTCCCGCTGACAGGCACGCATCGCTGCGTGTGACAGGCGGGAGACCAGCGATCCGCTGGTAACCAAGGTACACAGCGGGTTTCCAGGCGCGGGGCTGTGCCTAGAAACCCGCTGTGTACCTTGGATACCAGCGCCCTGATGCAGGGGAGCTGGTATCCAAGGTACACAGCGGGTTTCCAGGCACCGCGCAGCGCTTGGAAACCCGCTGTGTACCTTGGATACCAGCTCCCTGCATCAGGGCGCTGGTATCCAAGGTACACTGCGGGTAACTAAGCGATGTTACCCGCAGTGTCGCTGTCCCAGATCGCTGCCTGAGCTGCCTGTTTGGCAGCTCAGCAGCGATCATGTAGCGATACACCAGCGATCCTGACAAGTGCATATCGTTGTCGGGATCGCTGGTGTATCGTTATGTGAGACCCAGCCTTTAGTTACCCGCAGTGTACGTTGGATACCAGCGCCCTGATGCAGGGAGCTGGTAACCAAGGTACACAGCGGGTTTCCAAGCGCTGCGCGGTGCCTGGAAACCCGCTGTGTACCTTGGATACCAGCTCCCTGCATCAGGGCGCTGGTATCCAAGGTACACAGCGGGTTTCTAGGCACAGCCCCGCGCCTGGAAACCCGCTGTGTACCTTGGTTACCAGCGGATCGCTGGTCTCCCGCCTGTCACACGCAGCGATGCGTGCCTGTCAGCGGGAAACCAGAGATCAAAAAAAGGTCCTGACATTTCAGCGACGATCAGCGATACCCGGCAGGGGGGCTGATCGTCGCTGAATGTCACACACAGCGATATCGCTGGTGAGCTCGCTGCTGCGTCACAAAACTAGTGACTCAGCAGCGATCTCGGTAGCGATATCGCTATGTGAGACGGGCCCTTAAGTGGAAAGCTTAATTGATTGCTTTCCACTTTCACTTCAGGTCAGCCAGGGACACAATCAGTGACGTCAGAGGGAACTGATTAACAAAAATAGGGGTTCCCTTCGAAAAAAAAAACGGCGTAGGGGTCCCCCTATTTTTGTTAACCAGCCAAGTAAAATGCAGACTGCTGCGGCCTGGTATTAAAAGACTGTCAAGGCCCATGGATTTTGGCCCTCAACAGCCTGATAATACCAGGCTACAGCAGCCCCACATTTGGCGCATCAAAAGATGTGCCAATTGTGGCACTTTACCCGGCTCTTCCCACTTGCCCTGTAGCGGTGGCAAGCGGGGTAATAAGGGGTTAATGTCACCGTTGATTGCACGGTGACAATAAGCCCGGTTAATAATGGAGAGGCGTCAATAAGACACCGATCCATTATTAATCCCAAAGTTTTTAAATGTGTAAAAAAAAGACAAAGCAAGAAAAAAGTATTTTAATGAAATAAAAGAGACAACACAGTTTTCATTTTTTTTATTACTCTCTCATTCCTGCGACGCCATCGATCTCCTGTAAAAAAATAAAAAAAACAAACCAACAGTATACCACCTGTCCGACGCAGTCCATAGTAACGAGTGTCCCACGACGATCCAGCTCTGCTACATCGGAATGACAGGCAGAGCCTGACATCCCGGCGCAGCACAGCTGCTTACCAGCTTCCCCGGCGGTGACGTCATCGGACTGCTTTACGGCCGCGATTACCCAGCAGTCACTGCAGTTATCGCGGAGAAACTGCATGTGACCGCCAGGGAGAAGAGGATGGCAGCCATTAAGCAGTCCGGGATGTGACCGCCGGAGATCTTCTGCCGGTAAGTGCCGCTGACTCCTGACAGACCCGACCGACGGACACTGACAGTGACAGTGACATTCCGATTCCGGTATCCGATATGACGAAAATATCGGTACTCGGAATCGGAATTCCGATACAGCCAATATCGGCCGATACCCGATATTTGCAGTATCGGAATGCTCAACACTAATCATGAGACCTATTGGGTGTCAAAAACCCAATGCAGAGCAGCCTAAAAACTGACCTAGTAAAAACTGTCCACTTTTGACATGATGACATGTCCCCATTAAGGCTACGGTCACAAGAACATATATTCTCTCGTTCGAGAGAATTGGGTCAATTAGGAAAATCACACTCTGATCAAACTTTTTATGGCTTGATAAAGGCCCTTCGCATCAATATTGGTATTTTTCTGTAGTAATAAAGTTACCAAAACGAGGATGACTGGTGCCCTGGTTCCTGGATTTCTCCTTAATGTTTGATGGGTTACACTACTTGTCAACCAAGCCTAATTTTTCAAAATATGTAAAAAGAGGTGATGGCCTGATATCATGATATTACAACCTATGGTCTGAAGGTGTCTACTGCAAGCAAAGCTTTGAGAGGCTGTTGTATGATTCCATCATCTAGGAAGTTCTCGGCTCCCAAAGCCTACTAATGTCTCTATGTCTAGTCAGAAGGTACACGAGATGCTTTATAGTCATGTTTGCTGCCTGCAAAGCCACCTGGCTTATAGGGATTGTCTTCAAATCAATCAAACTCATTGGCATACTGAAGTCCAATAGATTCGGCCATATTGAAAAATAGATATGCCAACAGGTAATGAAGTTATAAAGCTCTTTATGTCTTTTTCTGCCTTTGGTTGTTGAAGGACACAATGTTCATACCTCCACAGACCAGAGATTATGGATGCACCCAATTCACAAAAAGATGCAATAGTAGACATGTTACGTCACTTTTTTTTGCCTTCGGTCACATGCAGATCATATCCTCTAGAAGGTTATTTATGGTCATTTCGAAAGATCTGCCCATGAGAAGAGGTCCCATATTATTTATCCCTACCTTGAAGTGCATTTATAAATATGAGATGCATTTTTTTTCCAGTAAGCAGCTTCTCTCCAGAGCCAAGTCGACCATGTCAGCAGCAGGGTAATCAAGCACGTTCCTCAGTATTGTTACGGATGCGAGATTCTGCTGATAACAGAAGAGCGAGAGCTTTCACAGCTCAGCAGACTTTCAGTAAGAGTCAGATTTGATTTTCTAATTGTGCGGCTGTGAGGAGCTCGAGTTTCTTGCTTAGAATTTACATTGTTACGTGTTATCATCCGCTCTAGGCTTCTGTAATACAATTAAATTGATTCATATAAATGCACTACTGGAATCAACGTCAGGTTTTCCAGATACTAAACAACGTTCACCGTCTTCTGATGAAACCATAAGGGCTGCCAACTCCTCAAGGAGAAAAATGAGTCATTAAATCAACATACTAATATGAAGAAATTGTAAAGATGTAATGTAAGGACTTTTCTGCTTCTCTGCGCGGAGTGTGTGTTGAGGAGGCTCCTTTGGTTCCAGGACTTGGGGCAGTGAATCGGAAGGTTAGTAGAGCAGCAATATGGGTTAAGATATTGTGTGTGTATAGTGTTGCTATCCATCACTACATTAGATCTGTAATTTGTTCTCAAATCTTCTTTTTAATGATGAGATGTCTCAGTTATCTCTGTCCCAGTCTACACAGCAAAGCTGAAAAAGGAGCTGCAAAGAAAAAGGCCATTCCAGTCTCTTTACTCAAGTGGCCGGTATGAAATTTGGAGCATTTCATTAGTTATATATAGCTAAAACAATAAAAAAATGTTTTAAAGACTAGCTAAACTTTTTTGCTTAATTTAATCATTGATTGATCTTTGTGTCATGGGGAACAGTAGAGGGATCATCCTTATTCTCATTTGCACACGGAAACACGAGAAGCAATGGAATGAAACTGAAAGGGAGGAGACACAGATTAGATATTAGAAAAAAACTTTTTGACAGTGAGGGTGACCAATGAGTGGAACAGGTTGCCAAGAGAGGTGGCGAGTTCGACTTCAATGGAAGTCTTCAAATAGAGGCTGGACGGACATCTGACTGAGACGGTTTAGTGAATCCTGCATTGAGCAGGGGGTAGGACACGATGATTTGAGGTTCTTCCAACTTAACATTCTATGATTCTGTATGACAGCTAGCCATGGAGACCGGCAGGTAGTTAGGAAGCCATTTCAAAACTGGGTGTTCAAATCAAAGGCAGAGTTGTTGAGCAGATAGGTAGTCAGGAAACAAGCTAAGGTCAGAGAATGGATATACACTATAAACACAGGTAGAATGCAACCGAGCCAAAAATAAGAAAGCTACAATTATTAGCCAGAGACTGATTGCTGGTGGTTTAAATCGGGAGTCCTGCCCATGGCTTCAATAGAAACTAATTACTATTAGCTAGTATGGTCCCAGAATAGACGCAGGAAAAACTGATTGGAAGGACACAAATACCAGCAATAGTCAGGTTTAAGCGGTAAGTGCGTACTTTGCCAACAGTGGTGCCAGTGAAGTGCTGCCTAGCGCCAGAAGCTGGGACAGTCAGTGATTTCTCACACACATGCTACACTTTGAAAATTGATAAATTGTTTGTAATATACTCCGATGCCTTATTTTTTTCCTTTTCTCCCAATCTCTCTGTTGAAGGGACTGTTTTAACTGCCTTGTTTATACACTTGGAGTAGCTGATTTGAATTGTTGCGGTACTAAAAATGTGCACACCAGTGTGAGCTTCTCTGCTCCCCTACCCCATGCTGAAATAGTGGAGTGCTTGTAAGTATTATCGGAGAATGGGGGAGGGGAGAAGAGAAGCTCACACTGGAGTATTCATTCTTGGTACAGTTACAGTCTTCACCAAGTGCATGAACAACGCAGTTAAAACAGCACTCTCTGCATTAAACTTGGGTGAAAAGGTAGCAAAAAAAAGATAGACTGTATTGCAAAGTTTTATAACTCTGCAAAGACTGATCAACCGTTAAATATAAAAGTGTAGTGACTCTTTAAATAAAACAAAATGATTTAAATACAGTCGTCCTTAGTCTTATCCAAGTTGGCGAAACATCTAGTGATTGCTAATTTACCTACAGATGTGTCCAACCTTAGCACTTCTTGAGTTTGGCTAAGAATTTACATTTCTCTGAAAAAATGTAAATCATTATCACTTATCATGGCTTGGTAGCAAAACCCTAAACAAACTGCATCTGGGTATGCACTTATAGACCCATATAGACTCCCGGCAGAGTACGGCAAAATCTAGGTTGTATGTAATCTGAGATGTAGGGACTGAGACTCTAAGGCCTCTTTCACACATCCGGTGTGCGCCTGACGGCGCCCCCGGCATTTAGCCGCAGCGCCGCATCAGAAAACCTGATGCGCCGCTTGCGTTTTTTTTGCATTGACTTGCATTAGCGCCGGATGGCGCCGCATGTCAATGCGTCGTATGCGATTTTGTCCGATGCGGCGGAAATGTACATTCCGGCGGCCGGACAAAACGCAGCAGGTAACGTTTTTTTTTTTTGCCGGATTCCCCTGATGTCTCCGGGCATCAGAAACCATCTGGCAAAAAAACGCATGCGGCGCATCAGGTTTTCTGATGCGGCGCTGCGGCTAAATGCCGGGGGCGCCGTCAGGCGCACACCGGATGTGTGAAAGAGGCCTTATGTGTCAGTTGCTGAACTGGGTTTTGCTGTTTCAATATAATCAGTGTTTTATCAGCAGGAGATTATCACAACAGGACTAAGTGTCTGGTGCCTCCTGGTCCAACCATGCCCTCAGCACTGATTGGCTTCTTTTTGCCTGTGCAGTGTAACACAGAAAGCAGCCAATCAGTGCTGTGGGCGTGGTTACACGCAGCTCTGTTAAATCTGCAGCAGAGAAAACAGTGATTGTTTCACAATTACTGCAACTAGTAACCTACCATATTTTTCGGACTATAAGACGCACCGGACCATAAGACGCACCCCAAATTTTGGGGTGAAAATAGCAGAAAAAAAGATTTTTACAATATGGGGGTCCGTCTTATTGTCCGAATTTTAAGGTACCTGAGGGCCGGCGGTGGTACAGCAGGGGTTGCGGCAGTGGTGTGGCAGAGGTGCGGTGATGCTGATACTCACCTCCCTCAGGTGTGGTGACGCTGCGGCATGGAGAGCAGAGCCGGGTTTGTGGCAGTGGTGTGGCGGTGGCGGTGGCAGAGGTGCGGCGTTGCAGAGGCGCGGTGGGCGGCGTGCACCTGAGCAGGGTCCCTTCCTCAGGTGTGGTGACGCCGGGTTTGTGGCAGTGGTGTGGCGGTGGCAGAGGTGCGGCTTTGTAGAGGCGCAGTGGGCGGCGTGCACCTGAGCAGGGTCCCTTCTTAAGGTGGTGAGGTGACGCCGCGGCACGGAGAGCAGACAGGAGTGCAGAGCCGGGTTTGTCGGTGGTGGCGGCCATCTTCCTGAGGCAGTACTCTGCTTCCTGGGGCTTCAGGAAAATGGCCGCCGCGATCTCTATCTGCGCACGTGCAGCCTCCCGCCACCATTTTCCTGAAGCAGAGTACTCTATCTGCACACGCGTCGCCTCAGGAAGATGGCCGCCACCACCGGCAATCCCGGCTCTGCACTCCTGTGTGCTCTCCGTGCCGCACCGTCAGCTCACCACCTGAGGAAGGGACCCTGCTCAGGAGCCCGCCACCCACCGCGCCTCTACAAAGCCGCACCTCTGTCACCGCCACAACACTGCCGCAACCCCCCGGTAAGCCTACGTTTGGGCTATAAGACGCACCCCCCATTTTCCTCACAATTTTTTTGGGGAAAAAGTGCGTCTTATAGTCCGAAAAATACGGTAAGTGATACATCGTTTGAATCAGGGTCTCTGCCCCTACAGTATGCTACTTTTAGATTACACAACAAAAGCCTGCTGCCAGATTCCCTTTAAAAGCATTCGTAGCTCAGACCAAGCACAGAATGTGTGCTACTTATAATCCTGGTGCCGCTTTAATAATACCAGCACATTCAGTGTATGGAGAGCACATGATTTTTCTATACCTGATCTCCAGAGGACTCTATTCATCGACTTGTTCCGCATTATAAAATACGACGATCTGAAGGAAACGACGGAGTGACATTATACAGTATATAAAGCAAATAAAAGCTTGTAATGGAAGAGAACGGTATGAGAACGATTGATAAAAAAAGGTAAAAATAAAGTAAATTTGCTTTTGAAAATGTAAGTACAAAATCTCATCCATGATTGTCGAAGTCTCCCAAAGGGTTTACCATATAACTGAATTTCTATTGACGGCGTCGTAGATAAACAATAATATTTCTGTAGATGAAATATCCACATGTGAATTTATCAATTGGGTTGGCGTCTTGGTAAATTATTTTCTGTACGGATATAGATTGCTATCATTACCAAAGGGGACCAGGAGGATGAAGGCAGCAATTGATCTGAAAGATAGACGAGGAGCAAAGAAGAAAGAATACGAGGAAAACATGTAGCTAATTCTGAGGCTAAGCTGCGGATCAGGAAAATTAACCTGCACACACGACTCTTTTATATAGAGGGTGAAAAATAGCTCTTTCCTAATGATTTGCCTATGTCGTGGAGACAAAAAAACTTATTCTGATCATTGACGGATTTTTTTTCTATTTTTGGTTTATTTTTTTATTAAATTTTTAATAATTAATTATATTATTATTATATTTTAACTTATTTTTATGAATTGTAATACATTTTATTAATAATAATATTTATTAGGCCCACTAAAGATTATTAAAAAAATTATATAAATGCATGTAAATGGGTTATCGCGATGTTGGGACCCCTCGATGACAAGAATGGTGGTACGGAGTCCACATTCTGGAAGAGTTTTAATGCAGTTGGATTGCCGGGAAAGGTGGTGTAACCAAGACTAGGATGACCATGTTCACTTTTCCTTCCTGAAGTCATTCAACATCTTTTGTTTCATTGCCACCACCACAACGTTCTAGCACCGTCCCTCCCTTTGTAAGCACACCCTAAAGAGGTTTTGTTCCCCAGAAGCCATCAAGATTATCCAGTCAACACTTAAAAGTGATTTCTCCCACACGACAGACCGGTGCGTCCACGCCAGAGATGAGTGAATATATTAAAGAATATTAAAATTTGAGAGTCCACAGTGGTTGATACGTTTTAATGGTCAACTGAAAAGATGGTAAAAAATCCCAAGCTTTCAAGACTCTTCAGGTCTCTTCATCAAGCATAGTTGAAGAGACCTGAGTTGTCTCGAAAGTTGGCTATTTGTTACCGTCTTTTCAGTTCGTCATTAAAAGGTATCAACACTGAGAACCCTTATATTTAATATTTTACTATCTACTGGCTAACACGGTACAAAGATATATTTTTCCTGCATATTCGAGTGGAATTGAATGCTACTCAAAATTACAGAAATCTGTACTGGCCAAAATGTAGATTTTTGGACACTTGCTTCTGAAGTATAAAAAGCCATTAAAATCTAAAAAGAATGACTTAAACTCACTTTTACACTTAACCACTCAGCCCATAGGCCAGCAGTTCCTTAAAGTCACCCTTCTGTTCTTCACCACATCATCTAATCCCTCCTCTCGCATTGAAACCAGGACGGACACAGAACTGTCATAGCAATCATGGTGGCATCATGATATTTTGACCTTGGCGCGTTAACACAGAACCATCCTGGGCCTCATCAGAGCCAGACTAGCATGAGAGGCTTTCTAGAATTTCAACTCAAGCGGTGGCGATCAAAAGATTAGGACCGGTGAGATGATGATGAACAGCGGAAGTGGCCAAGAGTTGAGCGGGGAGGTGAGTATAAGGATTTTTATTTATTACATTTTTCTTTTATTATTCTTGGTGATCAGTAAAGATCCCAGAGTATAATGAGGGACATTAAATTCACAGAGAATAACCTCTTTTCAAATTGAATTTCCAAGAAAATCCAAATTTTGCCTGATCTAGTCATGTCGAGCAGTCTGATCTTTCCACAAAAGTCACCAGGACCACCATCACTGGGTGGTTCGGTCTCTCCACACCATCGTTGGGTTGTTCCATCGTCTACCTAACTGACAATGGCAACTCTTTACTAGGGATAGAAGTGGTGTTGGATTAATAGAAAACTTGTTTAGGGATTCTCTTGTTGCCGGTGATGGTGTCAAGCAGTCGCTCATAAATGCCTAATTTTTGTTGTTTGATGTGTAAGAAATTAGAGAGCAACAAGTTAGCCTTTCTTGACCTGACTTGACTAGCAAAATCTCCCTATGAGTATTATACTTCCAGCTAATAGACCTATGTTCCGTAGAATAAGAGATGAACTCACTGGTACTGTGTTTTTTTCCCAAAAGGCATCAATTTTTCATGTTCTCTGAAGAATTCACACTTCTAATAACCTTTACCTCCAATAACCTCATCATATTTATTTTCATTACCATAGCATAATGCATTTGATGTTCTCTTGCAAATCACTGTACATTTCTGTAATTTTATTAAAAAAAAGCTGGGATTTCTGGAAAGTCAGTTATCACTACGACTGCCAATGATGCATCGCTACAGAGCGCAGTCATTAGCTCCTTCTTATATCTTCGCGAGCAGAAGTAAGTAAGCAATCCTCTTAATGTCTTAATATTGTTACACTGACAAACAGTAAACCAAAAAGTATTCTGATAACACGTGCGGGAAATGGATATTATATTCCAGTAAGAATTAAATCAAGATTTCTAAGCAGCAGGACACTTAAGAAACCAAAAATCACGGACCGCAGATTAGTGGTACGAAGTGTTAGGAAGTTGATATATGAAGGATAGGCCAACGGGAAGGCGGGCGCAGAGTCAAATTTATTGATGAACTGTTGAAAGAATAAAGAGATGAAATTGCCAAGGAGAACAATTTTGGAACAAAGTATTTTTGCACTTCGGTTTGTATTTCTTTTGACATTTTGGATATGGAATTGAACAGGTTATTTTAGGAATAAAGAATAAAGACCTTCTAAAACGTTTTGGCCCATGATAGGTGATCTATTGAGAAAACACACCTGAGACACCCACGATGCCTAGAATGCAGGTCCTAATGCTGCACTCAACTGTATCTTCCAGTTCCATAGAGTGTTCCCTCTAGTGAGTGCTCCTCATTGTGAATGTGGAGGAAAGTGGAAATACGACGCTCAGGAACCATGTTTCAATGATTCCTAGAGACCCCCAGCAGTCATCAATTTCATAGAATCCTAGAATGTTAGAGTTGTAAGGGACCTCCAGGGTCATTCGTGTCCAACCTCCTGCTCAATACAGGATTCACTAAACCATCTCAGACAGATGTCTGTCCAGCCTCTGTTTGAAGACTTCCACTGAAGGAGAACTCACCACCTCTCGTGGAAGCCTGCTCCACTCATTGATCACCCTCACTGTCAAAAGCTTTATTTCTAACATCTAATCTATATCTTCTCCCTTTCAGTTTCTTTCCATTGCTTCTCATGGTTCCATGTGCAAATGAGAATTAGGATGATCCCTCTACACAGGGCCTACAGAGTTAAAGGGAGCCTATCAGAAGAATATGAATGCTGAAACCAAGAACCCTTGGAACAACCAAGGATTTCAGTGAACCTTGCCACCTACTTATCTTCCATCTATTACCACCCCTTTCTTCCTTCCTTAATTGACAGTTGTGGTATCAGAGAAGGTCAGAGATAGATGGAAAACAAGTAGGTAGGAAAACACTATTTGGCCATGCTAAGGATGCACCAAGCTCTTGTGCTTGCTTTAAAGCGTTATTTTGTGCTGACAGGTTTCCTTTCAGAAATACAGAAAGTGTAATGTATGTAGTACAGTTCATATAGCGTCTTGTGCTTGGGTGCGATGAAAATACATGAGACACAGGTTTGATATAGAAAGTCTTGTATTACTTCATACAAGTTGGCAAAAATAGTCACACAGTTTGCAGACACAGAAGCAGGAGACACAGCAGGCCAGAGTAATCTAAGCTCAGCAATCACTCTCCACAACAGGTTCAGGATCTTCTTCTCTGTTACCATAAGTCCATGCAAACGTGGGTCTTTCAAAGAGCAGGGTTCAGAGTCCACAAGTGCTTCAGAGTTCCTCAGTAGGAATAGCTGGAGTACAAGGTCCAAGGCTTTAGGAGTCAGGTCACAGGTTCACTGCAGGCTAGATTCTGAAGCACTGATTGCTCAGCTGTGGCTGCTTAAGAAGCAAAAGGAGAGAATCAGGGCGGGAACACGCAAGCTGGAAACTCCATTTTGACTGAGGGCAAGATAGCTGCAGCAAGACAGAAAGTAAAATGGCTGACGAACAAACTGAGTTTCAGGAACATGTACACAGAACCTTACATTACTCCCCCTTAGGGACAACCTCGGGATGACCTCAGGCCAGGCTTGTGTGGGTACCTCTGATGAAACTGACGGAGCAAGCGAGGAGCATTAACGTTATTGACTGGTTCCCATGAGTTGTCCTCCACTGGGTAGCCTGCCATTTAATCAGATATTGTAACTGATTTCTATACAACCTGGAATCTAAAATCCTTTCCACCACAATTCTTCCTGACCATCGACTAGCACTGGGTCAGGGCAAGGAGAAGAACGTCCAGGAAATGTATTGGGTGTCGCAGCCTTTAGTAGGGATACATGAAAGACAGGGTGAATTCTCATAGTTCTGGGCAGTTGAAGACGACAAGCAACGGCACTTATAATTTTACTGATTTTATAGGGTCCAATGTACTTATGTCCCAACTTAGACAATGGAATCCTTAACTTAAGATTTCTGGTTGACAGCCAGACCAAGTCTCCTACCTTGAAAGCTGGTGCAGGTTTACGAAATTTATCTGCTGCTTTCTTGTACCTTTCCTGAGCCGATTCCAGATTCTCCTTTAGAAGATCCATATTCTTCTGTAAAGACGTGATTCTTTCAGCCACTGCTGGTAAAGGTGTTTCTATGGGAAATCGTGGTAGAATGTTAGGATGATAACCTAGATTAGAGTAAAAAGGAGACTGCTTAGTGGAGGCACTCTGAGAGTTGTTATACGAGAACTCAGCTAATGGAAGTAGATCCACCCAATCATCCTGTAAGTGGCAGATAAAGCAGCGGAGATACTGCTCCAGGGTTTGATTGGTTCGTTCGGTCTGTCCATTAGTCTGGGGATGAAAAGCAGAAGAAAGGTTTACTTTAATGTCCAATGCTGCACAGAAATTTTGCCAAAACCTAGAAGTGAATTGCACCCCTCGATCCGAAATAACCTCATCCGGTACTCCATGTAAGCGAAACACATCTTTAATCATCAAATCTGATGTCTGTTTTGCAGTGGGTAAGCCGACACAAGGGATAAAATGAGCTGCCTTTGTTAGACGGTCAACCACCACTAGAATAGTGTTCTTCCCTTGAGAGGTTGGTAACTCCACAATGAAGTCCATAGAAATGGATCCCCACGGGCGGGACGGGGTGGGAAGAGGCTGTAACAGACCAGTTGGTGAGGAGCGAGGTGTCTTGCATCTTGCACAGACTTCACATGAAGTGACATAGTTTAAAACATCCTTCCTGCAAGTGGGCCACCAAAAGAAACGAGAGAGAAATTCCTGTGTCTTTAGAATTCCTCTATGCCCGGCTATCTTGGAATCGTGAATGAGTTGCAATACTCTCAATCTGACTGTTTCAGGAATATACAGGCGTTGTCCCTGAATCCACACACCATTCTTAAAGACAAGACTTACGTCCCTTGGGGGTTGTGCCAAAAAGGAATCCGCATGGTATGCTTCCTTGATGTCCTTAAGTAGGTCTTGATTATGAATTACTCCTAGGAATCTAGAGTCAGGAAGAATAGTCTTAGGAGGAGTAATTGGACGTGTCTCTGCTGAGTAAATCCTAGAGAGTGAATCAGCCTTTCCATTGCGCGATCCTGGTCTATAAGAAATGATAAAATTAAATTGGTTTAAGAAAAGATTCCAGCGAGCCTGGCGAGGAGTCAGGCACTTAGCCGACCTGATAAACTCAAGGTTACGATGATCTGTCAGGACGACTATTTGCTGTGCAGCTCCCTGAAGAAGGTGTCTCCATTCTTTGAAGGCGGCAATAATGGCCAACAACTCTCTATTGCCCACATCGTAGTTCCTCTCAGCCGAAGACAACTGCTGGGAAAAGAAGGCACAGGGATGCAAGACATTCTTCTCACCTGTTCTCTGAGAGAGTATAGCTCCAACGGCACAGTCTGAAGCATCCACCTCTATTATGAAGGCAAGCTCGGGGTTGGGATGTACTAGGATAGGTGCAGTGGTAAATTTATCTTTTAGACGGGAAAATGCTTCCTGGGCTTGGGGAGTCCAGGAGAACCTAGACTCTTTCCGGGTAAGTTGGGTGATAGGTGACACTACCTCAGAGAAATTTCTCATGAAACGTCTATAGAAGTTGGCAAACCCGATGAAGCGCTGTACCTCCTTCACATTTCTAGGACTTGGCCAATCCTTGATGGCTTGGGTTTTGCTTCCATCCATACTAATTCCTTGTGTAGACAGTACATACCCCAGAAATTGAATTTCGGTCCTATGGAATTCACACTTTTCAAGTTTGATGTAAAGATGATTTTGTCTTAGACGTTCCAAGACCATTCTCACATGTCCATGATGTTCCTCTGTGGAGTTAGAAAAAATGAGAATATCATCCAAATAAATTACCACGAATGTATCTAGGAGATCCCTGAAGATGTCATTCACCAAGTGTTGGAAAGTGGCTGGGGCGGTACTCAGACCAAAAGGCATAACTAGATATTCAAAGTGTCCATAGCGTGACCTGAATGCAGTCTTCCATTCATCCCCAGGTCTAATACGGACTAAGTTATAGGCCCCACGAAGATCTAGTTTAGAGAAAATTTTGGCATGTCGCACTCTCTCCAATAACTCAGGGATTAAAGGCAATGGATAACGGTTTCTAATAGTAACCTTATTGAGTTCCCTATAGTCTACGCATGGTCTCAGAGATCCATCTTTCTTCTTTACAAAGAAGATGGGTGCACCTGCAGGAGATGAAGAGGGGCGTATGAAGCCCTTGGCTAGATTTTCGTCTATGTAATCCTTTAAAGCCTTTAGCTCGGGCCCCGCCAGGGGGTAGATCTTACCAAAAGGTATCTCTGCTCCAGGCAATAATTCAATTGGACAATCATATGGACGGTGAGGAGGAAGCTGGTCAGCGTTCTTCTTGTCACATAAATCCACATAGTCCTGGTATACAGCTGGTAGTTCAGGGACTGACATGGTTCCTTTAGGAACAGAGCAAGCTGAAACTTTTGGACTCATCTGTTTCTCTGGAAAGTGTAATTCCTTGGTCTCCCAGTTAATGGTAGGATTCTGAGCCTGCAGCCATGGTAGCCCTAGAATAATGGGAAAGTGGGGAGAAGAGATAAGCATAAAGGACAGTTTCTCTTGATGATCTTTACCCATAAGAACCCTCAAAGGCTCTGTTTCCTGATCCACTGGTCCAGAGGTCAGCAGGGAGCCATCCACAGTTTCCATCTGTACTGGAGTAGCCTTCTTCACTGAACGTATCCCTTGTTTCAGAGCAAAGGAGACTTCCATAAAATTTCCACTTGCCCCTGAGTCGATCATAGCAGAGCTAGACACCCAAGCTGAGTCAACCCAGAGTTTGATGGAAAGAAAGCAATGAGAAATGTTTTTCTTACAACTCAGCTGGGACACCGCTGAGGAAACTTGAAAAATGGCAGCGTTTACACAGTCAACGTCCTCAGAGGTAACGGAGTTTAAGTCAGAGAAATCAAGATCTGTTGCTGCAGATCTCTCTGGAGCCTGAGGCTCGGACCTGACAGATCCCCTCTCGCAACACTCACAATGAATGAGTGCTGCAGTAGTCTTACGAGAACGGCTGGGGCAGTTTATAATGAAGTGCCCTGACTTACCACAATAGAAACATAGATTTTCCTTAAAACGATGTTCCTTGCGTGCATCACTAACCCGTCGTTGTAAAGAGTCTACCTGCATGGGTTCAGGTTCAGGTTCCCGTGTAATCCTACTCAAAGGTTCCTTAGCTGGAGAGGAAGGTAGGAAAAGGTTAGTGCGATTGCTTTCGAACCATCTCTCTTGCCTGCGTTCAGTCAGACGAGTATCAATACGGATGCAGTAGTTAATAAAGTCACCTAACGCAGTGGGAGGGTCGGCACGAGCAAGTTCATCCTTAATCAGTGGAGATAACCCCTTTCGAAAAATAGATTTTTTGGCGGAACTGTCCCAGGTGGTATCAAGGGCCCATCTCCTGAAATCCAAGGCATATTCAGCTACCGAGTGCTTACCTTGGCGCAAAGCTAACATAGCTGCTTCAGCTGTTGCACCTCGATTGGGGTCATCAAAACCTGCCCCATGGCTGAAATAAAAGCATCAAGGTGATTCAAACAATCATCCTCAGTCTCAATCAGAGGGTTTCCCACATCAAAGCCTTGTTGGTAAGCAACATAATTATAGTAAGCACCTTAGATCGTTCAGTGGGAAATTGTGAAGCATGTGCAGAAAAAAAAAGATTGCATTGATGAATAAATCCCCTGAATTTCTCACGTTCACGGCCAAAACGAAAAGGGGGCAACTTGGGAATCCCAGAACTCGGGGCTACGGCAGGAGCCTGGACTCGCTCTTCTAGAACCTCAATCCTGGCTCGCAAATCCTGGGCAGTCTGTCCAAACACTTGCAAATTGTGATTAGTGAGGTCCTGTAGGCTTGAAAAACGGGTCTTTATATTCTGCAAATCTGCAAGGATATTATCAGTCACTCCGCAAAGTTCCTTTATGCGGGCCTCCATTTTCCAGATCTTTTAAGACAGGAGTACTGGAAGAAGAGGAGAGGAGAAAAAAAAAACAATAGTGTTTACCTGTGGTAACACTGCAGAGAGAAAAAAAAATTAAGGGAACTGCTCACCTGGAATGGTTGTGAGAAGTCACAACCACTATCATCACAGAAAGTTCACCCGGACATCTGATATCCACAGTTACAGCAGACAAAAAAGAGAAAAGAGAAAAAAAAAAACAATAGTGTTTACCTGTGGTAACACTGCAGAAAAAAAAACACTTAAGGGAATTGCTCACCTGGAATGGTTGTGAGAAGTCACAACCACTGTCATCACAGAAAGTACAACCGGACATCCGATATCCACAGTTACAGCAGACACAGCCTTTCCAGACCCAGCAGACACTAACGTTTTGGCTTCAGAATCTTGTAATGTATGTAGTACAGTTCATATAGCGTCTTGTGCTTGGGTGCGATGAAAATAATGAGACACAGGTTTGATATAGAAAGTCTTGTATTACTTCATACAAGTTGGCAAAAATAGTCACACAGTTTGCAGACACAGAAGCAGGAGACACAGCAGGCCAGAGTAATTTAAGCTCAGCAATCACTCTCCACAACAGGTTCAGGATCTTCTTCTCTGTTACCGTAAGTCCATGCAAACGTGGGTCTTTCAAAGAGCATGGTTCAGAGTCCACAAGTGCTTCAGAGTTCCTCAGTAGGAATAGCTGGAGTACAAGGTCCAAGGCTTTAGGAGTCAGGTCACAGGTTCACTGCAGGCTAGATTCTGAAGCACTGATTGCTCAGCTGTGGCTGCTTAAGAAGCAAAAGGAGAGAATCAGGGCGGGAACATGCAAGCTGGAAACTCCATTTTGACTGAGGGCAAGATAGCTGCAGCAAGACAGAAAGTAAAATGGCTGACGAACAAACTGAGTTTCAGGAACATGTACATAGAACCTTACAGAAAGTCTTAAAGGGGTATTTTCAAATTGTCTCCTGACCAGCTCACAGCTATGCAGTCTCCTTACTGTCTCCTTACTTTCTGGTATCTGGTAGGATGGACACTCCTCCTCAAGAGAAAGGTCTGGTGAGTAACAGCTGTTGCATTAATAGAACTATAAAGCTCAGCACAAGCTCCACTGTAACACATTCTGGTATCAGTAGTTTGTTCTGTACTGCTATCACTGTATTTACATATATAAATCACATATCACTTGAAAAAGCTCACAGCTCAGCACAGCTAGAGCGCGGAGAACCGTGGTTAGGAGACCTTTTCTGAAATATGCAGGGCTGGTGATTTTACAAGACTTATAACAGCAGCTTGTCAGGAGGTGGAAGGGATGGAGAGGGAGGGGAGCAACTAATTGTTCTGTAGAAATCAATGACCTGTAGAGAGATGGCTAGGATATTAGGAGTTGATGCACTCTCCTAGAATGTGCCACTGTCTGGGCAGGTACTAGGGGCTGAGCTCCATGGAAACAAGCTGTACACTATGAAAGAAAAAAGCTCTCACAGTAGGAGAAAGACAACAGGTAGAAAAGCAAGTCAATTTTCCAACTTGCTTATTGTCATGCTATTTAACTAATTAAAGCAATTTAACAACTTGAGAATATCTCTTTAAGGTAGCCGTACTCAGAGTAATGTTGGATAAACACATTGGTGGGACCGACCAACCTTTGAATGTGTATGGGGATGTTTTGACTCTCATCTGATGGCTAAGGGAGGATAAAAGGAGGATGTCTAAGGGAGAATGGCAGATTTTAAGGGAGGATAAAGCAGTTCCAGAGATGTCTGCCACTAATTCACTCTCCTTATTCAGAATCCATGTATACTCAGTCGAGCACAGCCTACATGTGTGAACAGCAGGCAAACAAGACGAAGATTTAAATTGCCAAAAACAAGCACCGATCAACCATATAGGTGCTGGTTTTGTTTCATTTGCTTGGCACAATTATTGGAATTTTATGGGGCAATAAAATTGTTTGTGCAGTCATTCTTCCTTATACAGTTTCATTAGTGTCGGCAGCACGTCCTGTTTACAAGAGGGGATGTAAGTTATAATTAGAGATGAGCGATTATGTTCTGGAAAAAAATCACCGAATCCAAATTTGCCATATTCGTGACATATTCGTACCATATTTGTGGCAATTTTATGTTTGAGTATCGTTTAGTCTCTCATCTGATTCCAATATCATTCGGCTATGTTCGGCTCATATTGATATTGCAAATTCGGCGATCATAATCGAAATCGAATGTTGAAATATTCGCTCATCTCTAGTTACAAACTATAGCACCACATAGGTCTTCATCTGTACTGTATACACAAAATTGTAGTAGGTTTTCGGTCAAAACTATTAATGAAGTTCCCTTATTTTTTACATTAGCTATATTTACACGAGAAAATGGTAGTAAACTTTGTAAAAAGTTCAGCCACTGTCCAATCTATTGTTTTCGGAGATTGCTGCTGACTTATCATCTAAATTTTACATTTATTATAATTCATTTTTAATAACTGTTTATTCTTATTATATAACTATTTTTGGGGGTTATGATTATTTTTTACTTTATGTTGTTCACAGAAACCAAGAAAAAAAGCAGACATTTTCCCAGACACATCAGACAGGTTCATCCAGACACATTAGTCCTCACTATCCCAATGGATCTTACAATCTAATTTATCCACCACAGACATATATTGTATATACTCACACTCCAGGGCCATTTTGTTTAGAAGCCAATTAATCTATTAGCATGTCTAGCATCTATTAATGGGAGGAAACCGACTGACTAGAGGAAACCCAAAGGAAGAAAATTAAATATGGATCATATGTAGACCAATATAGCTTAGTTGCAGGTGCAAACCTTCAGGCTCAATATCCTGACTTCCATTGATGAAAACTACAAACGTAAATTAGGTAGACTCTGACTAGTGATTCTTAAAAGGTGCCTGAGTTTTTAGAATAAAGTGGTCCTTGTGTATATGCAAAAGGATAGCACATTATATGACTCGTATGTTTTATTTTTCAACAGTTTTTCCCTTCTGCAGGCTCTAGCTCTGATCTTCAGTCGTCTCTGAGCTGGTGGGTGGAGTCTAGCTGCAGTGATATCTCCTGTCCAAGCACACAGACATGAGTGATTACTGCTCTCTTGACTTTGTTTAGCACAAATCTAAAAGCAGCAGCATGGAGGTCATGATGCAGCACTACTGAGCAGTGACGTATTGGGGTGAGATAAAACACTTACTAGAAAGCAAACCCATGCTGCTGCTGCTGTGTCTGTGCCACTGTCTTTCACGGTGTGCGTTATTTATAGACTTCAATAGCCTGATCCCTCGATGAGACGAAAGTCTTGTTTTGAGCAAGATAGATTTGAGCTGCTTGAGTGGATGAAAATAGTGAGAGGTGAGAGAAAACGTAGCTTGTAAGTGGAGAAAGAAAGCACAATTCCGTGATAAGATACATGGCAAAATTTCTTATATCCGCTTGTACTATTGATTTATGTAAAGATTACGGGAACAAAAGTAATTATTTAATCTCCTTAAGTATGAAACTGATAGACTAAGTCATTCGTATCATACCTAATTATTCATCTTTTAGCCCCAAATAGCCAAAAGAAGAAATTGGAGTCTGCATAGAAGCAGCAGACACAAATGGTGGAGGAACGTTGTGTCGCGAGCAATAGTGGCCAACTCGGTTATGTACATTCATACCTATCAGAGCACAAGGGCAATAATGAATGTCTGGAGATGAGCGGATTGCTTCACACAACCCCAGTCCATGGTCTGGGTCAGTGATCCCTGGCCATGGACAGAATATCCGGAACTTCCTGGTTTCCCGGGGCGGCGTTAGATTTGTTAGCCTGGCGTGATGTCATCTGTGAGATATCCAGCGCACAGGTGATGTTTCGCCAGCTTGGCTAATCATAAGCTGAGACAAGGATCCTGGAAGACAAGGAAATTTGCACACTTCCTGTCCACAGACAGAGTGCACTGACCTGGACCGCAGCCCGGGATTACACAAAGTGATTTACTTTTTTCTACATACAACAATCACTGAGTGCATATCAATGTACAAATGCAATTATAAAACATCAAATAAATGGCCAATTCCATGCAATTAACAATAATCACTACCTATGTTTTGCCGTGTGCTGTGCCACCAATCTGAATGCACGTTTCGCTTATACAGCTTCCTCAGGAGGCTAAACATATTAAAAGAGCTGCTCTGAAGCTTGCCGAATTGCTTCAGTATCCTCCTAGTGTTACTCCCATGCTGCAAAAGCAACATCATCAGAAAACACAACCATGCCTCTGGTCTTAACTGTCAATCTTCAGGAGTGCACTGTCACTCTGCAGCAAGGAGGATGTCGGGGTGCAGAGGAGGATGCACTCTTGAAGACTGTTGGATCTGTATTGACATGGTGAAAATTATTTCATAGGAGTGATCTCATAAAGGACAGCCTGAGTGATCAAGTGATAGCCGGAATGGCTGCACCATCTTTCTTTTGTTCTAGTGCTCCGCCCTCATGTTTTACCAGTCTATTCTAGCTCTGTTTTGGTTCCACCAATGATTTCACAATCAATTCTGAGCATCTTATTGCTACTTATTTCCTTGATATTTGCATCCCAAGTAACATGGGCAAATAGGTTAATTAACACTGAGCGCAGCAGCAGGAGCGAACTTCAGTACTTAAATGCTAGTTTGGCTTTTTGCAGCTGCAAAGTTCTTTGTGTATTTCATGCTAAATTATTAGCGATTTTCTACTCCCTCGATGCAAGAAATTGTTTGAATGGAACCCATAATTAACAAATCTCCTCTAATATGCAAGACCATCTCTTTCCATAGTACACCTGCTAACATCAACGATAAAGGAAAAAAAAAAGATTCTTTTAGCCTCTCTCTTCTTCTATGTATTAGATGCAAATTACCATTTATTGCTTTAAAAAAAAAAAAAAAAAAAGTGAAAGTTAAAATTAATATTTAGGCTAATTGATATTCTGTGTTGTATGAGATGACAGCCGGGATTCAGGTCGGAAAATGGGTGAAAATAATAATAAAAAAATAAATAAAAAAAAAACGGCTTTTATTTTCCTATAATCATATTCCAGTCACAAAACGTCATTGTTTCTGCAGAGATAACTGGCGCTGCCTCGCAGCCTGCTTCAGGTGCTAAATCTGATTGATTCTCCAAGCCTTGACTCATTACCAATGCTCATTCTTTGGCATTTTCACAAGAGATAAAATTAATCAGAAATATTTATGAAAGAACACAACAATAGTGGAAAAAGTGTAAAGAAATTGCCTTAATATTAATTATAAAATAAGAAGAAGGTTTAGTGAAATTTTTCAGCAGCAAATTATGAAAAATCTAATAGATGCACTGATTTTAATGAATGGAAAAATAGATTTTAAAAATTGTATCTATATAAATTATGGATTGGTGATCCTATCAAAAGCAAATCATTTTTTTTAATAAGAAAACTTAAAAGGGTGTTTTACCCTAATTGATGCATATTGGGTCTGACTCATTAAGACTGGCGTTACATATAGCAATCTTAAAGACCACCGATACGCCTTTTAATGGCGGCAGTTAAGGGGCCTTATTCCTCAGCACTGCTTTTTAATGGCGCTGAGAAATAAGTGTATAGCGCCCCCCAGCGTCGGAAAATCACTGGCATCACGGCAACCAGGGGGTAGCCGAGACCCTTGAGAACATGATTTGTGTTGGTTTTTACCGTGTCCAGTCATGTGATGTCTGTTATTCACTGAATAACAGTGATAACAACAAAAAAGTCCATTCCATTCATTTCTCTGTCTTCTGATATGATCTAGCATGCCAGACGAGAGAGATTACCTGGCTATTTAGCTAGCTCTCTGCTTTAACTTATTGCCAGCTGTAGCTTTGCTCAAATTCTGTGCGCTTGCTCCGTTCTCTGTGTTTTTGTATTTGATCTTTGCTGCCCGACCTTGGACCTTGACTTTGGCCATCCATTTGCCTTGCCCTTTTGTCTTGATCCACTACCTTCCTAGAATTCTGACCTCGGACTGTGACCTGACTATGCTTTTATGGTACCCATTTGTGTATAACGAGCTCTCTTGGTATGTGACCTCGGACCTCTTAACTTCCCATCCTCACGGTTTGTCCATGAGTAGTGGAGAAATTTACTTTTTCTGTTCAAGAAATATCATTCCTGGGGTACATTGTATCGGCTGAGGGGGTCTTGCTGGAAGATACCAGTCTGTATTTACTTCTCTGTTATTCCTGTAATTAACTGCACCTATGCATAACCTGCTGTCCTAATCTTCGCTGATCCGTGTGTCACCCATCAAAATCCATTCCCGTACACCATCATGTCAAGTCCGTGCTTCTCACTCAGACTGTTAACTATTGCCTTACTGGAAGATACCAGACTGCATTTACTTCCCTGTTATTCCTGTAATTAACTGCACCTATGCATAACCTGCTGTCCTAATTTTCGCTGATCCATGCTTCATTCATCAAAATCCATTTCCGTACACCATCATGTCAAGTCTGTGCTGCTCACTCAGACTGTTAACTATTGCCTTGCTGGAAGATACCAGACTGCATTTACTTCCCTGTTATTCCTGTAATTAACTGCAACTATGCATAACCTGCTGTCCTAATTTTCGCTGATCCATGCTTCATCCATCAAAATCCATTTCCGTACACCATCATGTCAAGTCTGTGCTGCTCACTCAGACTGTTAACTATTGCCTTGCTGGAAGATACCAGACTGCATTTACTTCCCTGTTATTCCTGCAATTAACTACGCCCCTGCTGGAAGATGTCAGTTTTCCTATACTGTAACTGTTCTTTTGTGTATTCACAAACCTGAATGAACTTAATCTGATGCTATCTGATCCTCAGAAAATCCTCCTCATCTGCTAAACCCTTAACATTGCTATTAGGGCCTACTACTTTTTTTCTAATTCACTAATAACCTAATAAATCTTCCTATCTACTGCCTATGAAATAAATCAGCAAAAATTAATATTTGCAATTGACTTGGTTAAAAAAAAATCAAACTAAACTCAAATAAAACAAATTGAGCCAAAAAAAAACAAACTTAAAAAAATAAATTCCTGTTCGATGGATAAAATAAAAATGCTCTCAGAAATTAAGATATTAAAGATTGAGATTTTTCTGTTCACATCCAAGCATTTAAAAATGTTGGCTCGATGATAGTTCCTGTGACAGAGGCTTAAAATATTACTGGTGCCTCAAGCTACGAGCATTACAGGAGGAGGATGTAGGCCAAATGAGCACCAGCTGTTCACTTTTACATGCTTCTTGAGTCCTAAAGATGACATTTGTTCTGTGTTTTTTCCCTCCATCATCTGAGTGATACAAGATAACATACACACTCCTGGCAGGTCACCCAACGGACCGGAGGCACAGGAGGACACGTTCGATTTTCATTAATTTTGAGTAAGACATCTATTATACTAAATCTACATTATTATAGACATTAAATATATATTATTATATTTCTTTATGCAAGTCTTGTGGAAGGTCATTGATGGACTGGAAAAATCCGAACAATAAGATCTAATCATATCCACAATGTATCTGTCTAATAAATGAAATTTACGATGCATGTTCCTCTGCCTCCAACCTCCATTAACCCGAAAGACACTCCATTATGCAACAAGCAATACGAGACATGAAATTACGCAAAATGTTACAATGAATGAAAATTATTTCAATGATTTATTTGTGTAAAATATTATATGATAACAGACCATTTTACTCCATGTAATGCTGCACTTTAGGGTTCTAAAAATTCAGCAGGTCCGCCCACTAGGAGCCATCTACTTTTCAAAATGCCAAAAGTTACAACTACAAGTGCTTCTCAAAAATTAGAATATCATCAAAAAGTTAATTTATTTCAGTTCTTCAATACAAAAAGTGAAACTCATATTCTATAGTCATTACACACAGAGTGATCTATTTCACGTGTTTATTTCTGTTAATGTTGATGATTATGGCTTTCAGCCAATTAAAGCCCAAAAGTCATTATCTCAGTAAATTAGAATACTTTATAACACCAGCTTGAAAAATGATATTAAAATCCAAAATGTTGGCCTACTTTTTGCAGCGGCTGGACGACCTCTCACTTGAAAGAAAATATTAGAAAACAACTTTTGTTTTTTATTTTTTCAGAAATGGAAGAGATCTGTAATTTTGAAAACTAAACAGTCATCCAACACTCCATTATGGCAGAAGTTGCTGTAATCAATATCCATAGCACAGGGCTCCCAAATATTACCACTTTAACGATTCATTTCTGGACCTTCTGAAGCATCTCATCAAGACATAGACAACACAGGGCGATGTGTATACAAACTGTCACAACGTACTCGCTCCTATTCCATCTGGTGAGCAAAAAATGCCCCAGAAATTCACCTCCCAAGTTCTAATTCATGTGTGTTTTTATTGAGCATATCAGACTTATGACTCCCATATGGCCATGGATTAGTCAAAATAATAACTAAATGGAATAGTAAAATAGACTCTTAAATTTTGAATAAAGTCTGTCTTCCACTCATGTCGTGAGATCACCAGGACCTGAATGCAAATATGATTCAATGTTGTTATATATCCATCAAGAGTTATCGAGAGTATGGATTCCATATTGATAACAAAAACAAAATAGATACTTGGATTAGTAGGAGAGCTTTCTCATATCATCTCCAAATTTCACTTCACCAATTTTACAATTGACCTTATGCCATCTCACCTCCTCCCCAATCCCACCATCATGCTTGTCCCAGCCCATCTCTTCAATTTATCACTAACTTCTGTTACCTCCCCTTCTGCTTTCAAACATGTCACGATCACAGCTATTGTGAAGAAACTATCCCTCGATCTGACCTCTATGTCCAGCTATCATCCCATATCGCTGCTCCCGTTCACCTCCAAACTCCTTGATTAGCATGTCCATGCTGAACTTCCCTCCCACCTTGTATATAACTCACTCTTTGATGACCTACAGTCCGGCTTCCATCCCTACCACTCCACCAAAACGGCTGTGAAGAAAATTACTAATTAAAAATTTAATGCAAAAGCCATCAGACAATTTTCTACACTCCTTCTAGATCTGGCCTCTGCCTTTGACACAGTGACCCACTCCTTTCTACTATAACAAATCCTCTCATCCTTTGGCATCAACGACCTAGCCCTTTCCTGGATCTCATCATACCTTTCTAACCACACATTTAGTGTTTCTAATTGACATACTACCTTCTCACCCCACCCTCTCTCTCTGTTGGTGTCCCTCAAGGCTCTGTCCTGGGATCCCTACTCTTCTCAATCTATGCCTTTTGCTTGGGGCAGCTCATAAAGTCCCATGGCTTCTAGTATCACATAAACGCTGATGACACTCAGATGTACCTCTCTGGAAAAGACGTCACCTCCCTGCTGTCCAGAATCCCTGAGTGTCTATCAGCCGTATCCCCCTTCTTTTCCTCTAGCTTCCTAAAACCCAATATGGGCAAAACTGAACTTATCATTAGAGAAGAGAGAACTTATTTGGAAAATGTTCGCCAATCTTAAATTCGTCATTAACTTTGAGCATTCAGTTTCGTGTTCGGATTTCAGAGCTTTTTTCCTAAAAATTGGCAAAAGTTGGCCAAAGTTTGGTAAATACCCGATCTTTCAGATTTGTTTCCTGTAGAAGCATGGGCCGCAAAACGTCCCACACACATGCACACTGATGACAAGTGGCGGATGACATCCCTGTGTTATGGACTGACCAGGATTGGAGTAGTGGTATTGCAACTACGAGGAGCAGCAACAGCAGGTAGCATAGTCAGGAAATAACCCGGGGTTGGTACACGAAGAAGCAATGTAGTTGAATGATCAGCAAGTTGCATAGTCAGGAAATAGTCAGGGATCGGTACACGGAGCAGCAGGGAAATCTTGTAATGAAAGTAACAGGTGAAAAGGAAGCTAGACTAAAGGCTGGGATCTGCCTGCACTGCGATCAGCACTAGCAGGGGACAATGCTCTATGTCCAAAAAACCATGCAAAACACAAAATACTGATGACAAAAAAACAATTTATGTGCATGACATTTCTAAAATCTTAGACTTTACTGGTACTGTAAAACGCAGCTGAAAATTAGCATAAAAAATATTTTTTTTTAAAAAAAATGCTTAGTGTGAACTTAGCCTTACACTAAAATTGAAATCTCAACTCTTAAAGAAAGCTTACAGCCTGCAATGACCTCCTGCCGACTCACCACCACCATAGCTGATACAACCCTCTACAACTTTTTCTGAGTAGATCCATTCTAAAATTCTCATCCAAAAATCAGTTAAAAAAAATTGAGACTCGGAAAATGTTTCCTATTAATGGGAAATCCACTTGACTGATCATATGAAAAGTTTTTTTAACTCTTTCCCGAAAAAGTTTTGAAAAATATTTGGTGGAAAAAAGTTCTCTTGAACTTGAAAAACTTATCACCTGTCCCATGGTCTGGTGTGGCTCCTGGATCCACAAGTTTGTTGAGGGCTGGCTTGATATTGAGATCCCAGTTGGTCACAGGGTGAAGTACTTCACAAAAAGAGAGGAATCCAACAATCCCATGAAAAAAAACTATTAAAAATCACATTTTATTGAAAAAGCTTTAAAAACATGATGAAGAATGGAAAAGGAGTGAAATGGAGGAAAAAGAAATCAAATCACATAGATGACGCGTTTTGAACTAACTATTTCTTAACCATAGCTGGTGATCATATTACTAAGCAGCTTCTTGGGCAGCTTTGCCGCCGGTCTCACTTGCCCTATTCTGTAGTGTATTGAGAGTGGACAGCTTCCAAAAAAATGGGCATGTCACTATGTTCATTTTATGGGGCTCATTTATGGTGTTTTTTCAGGCAAATGTCGAGTGGGCACCGTGTGCTTTTACCCAAAGAACTCCTCAACAGAAGCATTTTTTGAGGTGGTTTCTACTGGAAAAACTTAACGTTATTGAATGTCTCAAAAAGCTCAATATGAACATAGCCTAAGATGACACACATAGATTTTTTGCTACCACTACATACTTAAGGAAAGCAATGCAGGAGATGATCTCTCCAGTACTGCTTTTCATCTTGAGTCTTGATCCCTCACCACCATCTACTTCTTGCATGAACTTCTCAAGCCCGTTCCGTTATTGCGGATTCCAAACTTCTATAACAACTTTTATCAAACAACTTATTTCCATTACAAATATATTCAGACATATTATTGAAAACATCCACGATATCACAGCCATTTCCTTCATCAGATAACGCATTTTGTGAGCTGTTTATAGCACTTTCAGGACTAAAGGGATAATATTAAAACTCTGAGCTGAAGACACAACAGTAACGCAGCGAACAAAAGCAATAATACGCATTCAGTCAGATAATTATGATCCGACTATACAAGAGGTCATGAATCTATCTCTAAATCAGCTTCGAGTGCTATCTCCACAGAATTGAAAATCCAAATAACACAGTCTATCCATTCCTTCTCAAAGACTAGTTTGGTATTATGAAAACTTGAAATGAAAAATCCCCTTTTGAACCTCGGACGGAAAATAATTCTAATAGAATCTAATCAATTTTAATATGCCGGTGAAAAGAACATGGTAATGCTGCCGTGTATGGGAACAATGCCAAGAGTAATATGGATACGTCTCATGCAAAATTGGAACTGAGCTATGTAAATTGGTCTAAAGGAGTCTTCAGTTAATGATCACTCTAGGTAGCTTCAGTTACCGAAAAACATTCCCATTTACGATATTTCCTGAGCTGATTTTGTTTGTTGTCCTATTTTTTTTTTAAATTACTTGTATTGTGTGTTTCTACAATACAGCTCTATTAAAGAGCAACTTAGTAGAATAAATGAATAAATGATCACATTGGCGTAGATCGGGACGTTTTTGGCTTCTAGTCAACTATTAAGCTCGATTCAGACTTGAGTTACGTTTCATTCCATTGGAAATTTTGGGGTTTTGAGTTCAAAGAATTGTATAACTTGTTTTTGCCATCATACTCTGAAGTAGACCTAATGGACTAAGTTAATGGAATCCATTTGAAAATTGAGCTGGACTATGGTATGAATTTATTCGATTGGTATTCATTTCTAGCCGAATTTTGTAAAAAATAAAATTGCATTCTGGAGAATAAAGCAGCTGTGGTCTCCATTTTGCCAAACGGTAGTGAGCCGGTAGCCGGTAAAACATACTCACTTCATTGCTCACCGGTAGCCCCCTCTGCTCCCTGCATGCTGTTCGGTCCTTTGCGCAGCCGTCACGTTGCATCTCCAGCCCAATGTTCACTCAAAGCAGTCACCAAGTCCCCATACTTCACTTTGAATGTTTCAGGGCCAAAAATGAACACAAGGCTGGAGATGCAACGCAACGGAGGACCGGACAGCACGCAAGGAGCAGCGAGAGCGACAAGAGAGGTGAGCAGTTAGGTGAGTATACTTTTTTACTTTTACATGTTATGTATACAATGCTCTCAAATCGGGACATTACATTGGTGGAGAAAAACTTTACTTCTAAACAAATTTCCCGGTTTGTTTACGAATAGGAAAATTCAAATTTTGCCAGATACGCTCATCTCTAATAATAATGATGGCACTGTTAAAGCTTTAAGGGAATGCATTGTTGCTGGCTGTTGGGCTCTCAGGAATTGGCCAATTTGGCAAAGTACCCTCATTTTTTAACATTTTCTACAGCAGTTTTGTATATTCAATGTTTACATGCTATAGCGTTTCACAACGCAGCTTTAATTTGTTAGTTATATAAAGTGACTCTCGTCTCTTGCACCTGTTCACACATGACTGTTTCTCTTTGGAAGTGCCGGTCAGTTATTTTGATATTTTTGATACTGTTAGAGCTTTAGTTATATTTGGTTGTAAAATTACCTCTGCCCAATGGGAAAAACTGACAACATCCTTTTTTTTTTGCATTTTTCAGGAAAAATATTCAAGCTCTCTAAAAAAAAAAAGTTAAAAACATTTCAGAAAACTAAAGATAATCATGGCAATCAAATGCCCTTAGCTTGAATACATTAGAGCTTTAAAATCATAAAAATTACACATTGCACAAACCCCTGAACTTTCACAATATTGCAAAAGTTCCTTATTTTTCTAGACTGTTTTTACATTTACGGACAACTGGCAACCCAGCTTGGGTAGTTCTCCGAGTAACTATATAGAAATCACAATGAATTAAAACTTTATTGGTATCAAGTCCAACATGCACATTTGAAGGATAACTTTCATTGTACTAAAAAAATGACCCAGTAATTGACTAATTGGAAGAAATAAAAATGTGTACGAATAAGAATATGAGCGACTTTGACAAGAACCAAATTGTGATAACTAGTCAGCTTGGTCAAAACAGCTTTAAAACAGAAGGTGTTCTCGGTATGCAATGGTGGTGGTACCTATTGGAAAAAGGAAAAACTGATATCTTGGAGAAAACCTTGGGGGTTCATTAATGCATGCGAGGAGCTAAAATCAGTCATACTAGTCGAACGCCACCGGATACATGATGTAAATGCTGAACATCTTCAGTGGAGTCCAGGTCTCAAAGAGTCACAAGGACTCACACAGTTTTTGACAGATGATTTTAGTGTTACAGTGTCAATGTAGGCAAATAGAACAATAAAACTTTATATAGGGGTACTCACTAGAGATGAGCCGATCGATACGCTGAGGATCGAGTTTGCGTAAAATTTCCTGAAATTCGCAGGTTTCACATGAATTTGAACATTTTGAAATTTGTTTCACAATTCACAATAAAGCAAAAAACTTACCTGGCACCCTTTATTACACTGCTGAAGCATCAGAGAATGGACTAATGTAATTTTGTGTTGTCACTCGGGCTTTCCCATAATGCCCTGCCGCTATGACATCTAGTGGATTATCACACCTTGCACAATGGTGGTCAGTACTGGGACCATCACAGATCAGCGGTTCCCAACAGAGTACAGTTTGTATGGCAGAGTCAATTTCCATATCCAGAGTCACTGGGTAAGTTACTCTCTTCTGTTGAGCATATGTTCTTATGATCAGTGGGGTATTCTCTCTCTCTCCTGTAGAGTATAAGCTATTGTGATCAGGATCTCCTCTCTCTCCTGTGGAGTGTAAGCTCTTATGTTCACCAGGATCCTCTCTTTCCAGTAGAGTATAAGCTCTTATGGTCAGCAGGGTCCTCTCTCTCTCCTGTAGAGTGTAAGCTCTTATGGTCAGCAGGGTCCTCTCTCTCTCCTGTAGAGTATAAGCTCTTATGATCAGTGGTGTCCTCTCAGTCTTTCCGGTAGAATCTAACTCTTATAGGCAGCGGTGTCCTCTCTCTCAATCCTCTACAGTGTAAGCTCTTATGTTCAGCTGGGTCCTCTCTCTCTCTTTCTCTTTCCTGGAAAATTTTAAGCTCTTGTGACCCTCAGTGTTCTCTGTCTATCTATCTCGCCTGATGAGTGTAAGGTCTAATGGCAAGTGGAGATCTTCCTCTTGCCTGTTAGAGTGTAAGCTCTTAAGATCAGCGAGTTCCTCTCTCTCTTTTGTAGAGTGGAAACGCTTATAGTCAGCAGTGTCCTCTGTTATGAGCTCGGTTGCAACAACTTTAATATATAATGGATTGCAACTTCACTATTCAGCTGATGGCGATGCCCGCGTGCTGCCAACTGGGTTACGTCCGGACTGAGCAGCTTCAATATTCAACTGGTGGCGATGCCCGCGTGCTGCCAACCGGGTTATGTCCGGACTGAGCAGCTTCAATATTCAGCTGGTGGCGATGCCCGCGTGCTGTCAGCCAGTGTGAGACCGGGACTGAGCAAGCTTCACTGTTCAGCTGGTGGCGATGCCCAGGTTACGCCCCCCGCAGTCTGCTCAGGGTGTATAGCTACCCTCTAGTCGTAGCTAGACTGGGCAACGTTTTTTCCCCCAAAGTTTTGTTGCACCTAACACAATATTTTTGATTGGGAGTAGAGACGTTGTCTTCTTCTCCACTCACTATGTGAAGTACTTGCAGTACCCAAAGTTGTAATTTCTATAAAATTTACTAACAAATTCATTTAATAATATTTTTTCATCTTAAAATATTCAATGTATTAAAAAAAAGAAAATGTCCTGCCAATATGGTAAGGTAGAAATAACATAACCCCCGAACTGGGACGTTTTGCAGTAATATTATGGATTTCAGCCAAAATTCATGGAGAAACCTATTTAAGCCTACTTAGAGAATTTAACAGCTTGTAAAGGATCAACAAATTATACCCCATGAAAAATATGCTAGCCATTATTCCCCAGCTCATAAAACTTCTGTGTGTTTCAACATGCGCTGATCTGAAAGAAACTTTTAGCAGAAGTTCTATTGAATGGTCACGGTACAAATGGCGCTAGTAATATTTTCCTTTTTTCCTTGCTTATCTTTTAGACTGTAGTAATGTATTATTGCACTTTGTCTTAAAGTCCAAGTTTCTGTTCTCTGCTTTTTCTGTCAGTCTCATAGACAAGAAATGGAGCGGTGGCGTCCATATGGCACCATTGCACCATATAAATAGGGTACTCCAAAGTCCTTTTTTTCAGGATCCTAATGGTGGTACCTAATAAGTTATCATCTATCTTGCGAATAGGTGATTACTTGACCTTACGCAACAAATATATTATTGCTGGGGGGACTGACTGCTGGGATCTCCACTGATCTAAAGAATAGGCATTCTAAATTTACTCTTTGTGAATGAAGTGTTACATATCATTGGTCCATTCATTTTCTAAATTCCCATAGATGGAGCAGTGGATGGAAATGCTCAGTAGTATTTCATTCACACACAGAGTTTTGAAACCTTGGTTCTTGTCACCAGTACGGATCTGAGCAGTCATACCACCTATTATACATGTATCATCTATTCTGTGGATAAGTGATATATGTTGGTTATGGGACAACATCGTGAGGCATACGTGCATTACAAGTAGACTTGTGTGCATGGAGTGGGTTGAGAAGCTGAGGCCCCTCTATACATAGTGGGTGTCATCTGCGATATGTAGCCAACACCTGCCTCTACGAGCAGTGACCGGAGCTAGCTCTGATCACTACCGTTTATGTTGTCAATATCAGACAGCAGCATTTCGAAGGTTTAAGAATTGATGGGTGTCTGATCATGCACTTATCTCTCCTGCAACTTCTCCGAGCACCCGCTTTTCTCAGCACAGTAGGAACCATGTACTGATGTCATGAGGCTCGCTTTCAGTGTCTGCTACATTGACGTCAGACGTAGAAGGAGAATGATAGGAGAGGGAGAGTGTTGCTCCCTGTCTCATCATTGCTTTCAACGTCAACCGCGCCCACCTCCCGTTTTGCTCAAGGACCCCATAGCGGCCTGGTGGCAGTGCAGGGAGATCGAGTCTCCCTGCTTTGCTGCAGAGTGTAGCTGTATTGGCACGTTGTGCATGCCGATACCATTACAGTAGTGTAGCTCCAGGTGGGCCTGGGATGACTGCCCCCTTTGTTCCCCCGGTAGCTACCCTATTGTTCAGAAGCAATATCAAATAATAAAATATACATTTGTTATCTCCATGATAATATTGACCTGTAGAATCTAGTTGCATAGTCACATTTACTGCACATTAAACATCATAAAACCCAAAAAAACAATAGTACAACTTTTTATATGGTAATTTGAATTATGCCATTCCGAGCTATAACTCGCACCTCAAAATAAAAAAAAAAACAAGTCCTTAAATGGCTATATAAATGGGAAAAAAAAAGTTATGGCTCTTGGAAAAAAGATAAGGAAATGAAAAAATGTCTGCTTCCCTAAAGGAGTTATCCAAGACTTTTACGTTGATGGCCTTTCCTTAAGGTAGGTGTTCAATATCTGGTCAGTGGGGATGCAACACCCAGCACCCCCACCAATCAATAGAGGTGTATGTGCAGTATCCATCCGTGGCCACTATACAGTTGTCGGAGCTGTGCTACTCCACAACTGAGCTCCTCCGACTGGTTCAACTTCCTTGTGCCGGCAGGAATTGCTCAGTAGTGGAGTAGCACATCATATTTCTTCTCCGTACTTATATTTCCATGATGTCGTCATCTACTACGTAACAGTTTTTATTCCTTTTCATCATGTTATTGTAACTAATAAAGCTGTTTTTATATCGTAATGCAGTCATTTTCTGTAGGTTTCGTATCATTTGCTATATTTTGACTGCTGTATCTTGGACTAGTTTACCTTGGCCCATTGGTAAGCTTCCAATAATTGTAGATTATATATTAATAGACAATTTTAAGGCTTCATTTGGATATAGAATCATAGGGATAACAGTACACACGGGTTAATTAGAGCATTACTTTGTGAGTTCAATTTTTTTTTTTTTATAATTTTTTCCTTTTGGAAAAATTTTACAAAACTAAATTTTTTCCCTATTTATAATAATTAAAAATGGAATATGTTTTACTCATTATATAAGTATGAGTACAAGTGGGATAATTAAGTATAGTATATGTTGAGTCATTAGTGGTGGTGTGGATTGGGTGGCAAACAAAAAAAATTGCCTGTAAACAAATCTTTGTTGCCGAGTATTGAGACATGCCATCTTGTAGACTATCTTTCTCTACTCCTCTGAATATTGAGCTTGTATTTGATGTCTGCCATTCTCCATACCCTATTAAAAAGTGAAATGCATAAATATGAGCTGGGAAAGGGATGAGTTTACTGCAGCTAAAGGTATTCAAACAGCAAAATTATTCATAGTCTGCCCTCTGGGTAATATTACTGACGAACAAACATCTTTTTGATAATCAAGCCGCCGTTGAGTACATTGAAAGTAAAGGTCAACAACATCTTGAAAATGTTCTAGAGTTTTAGCCGTGGATAACAAAACAAAATAATACCTGATGGACAGCTGGCAAATCTAGTCATTCTGGAGTCACATTTCTCATTGAACCGCATTTAAATGTATAGTTTAGTCAATAACGAGAGTGTTTGCCAACGGGATAGTACATAATAGATAGAGGCTCCTCTATATTGTCTACGCTTGAAGCAATGTTATTTGTTGGTTGTCTATTATTTATATAGCGATGGGATATTGCAATAAAATCAGTTGGCCGGAACCCAACTGTATGTGCCAAGAAGAGTCATGGTGATGACCCTAACTTGGGTAACGTAAAGGCTGAGATCTACCGGCACAGTCACATGTGTTCTATTTTTTTTGTCTTTCTTTAGGATCTGTCATTCATATGATGCCCATTAATGTTGAAAAAAGAGGCAACATTTTGGATCATTCTAACTCTGGCCCTTCATGATTTTATCTACACATCATCCAAGCCATCAACCACTCATGCCTTAGCTGGGGTGAGATGAGGGGTCTGCAAACTAAGCATTTGTCTAAGAATTCATTGACTTTAGAACAATTTATGGATATAAAATTGAATGATTATCCATCTGACCAGCTATCATGCCACGATTTAAGGACTAAAAGAAGAGTGCGCTCTCTAAACCGACCACCTTATGCAGTGGAAGAGTTATTCTGTAGTAGTAGAGATGACGGGTCAGGCAAAACTCGAATTCACCTTGTCACCTGAAAATTCAATTTGCAGAGAAATTATTCTTTGAAAATTGAGTATCTCATATTTATTATTATTATTATACATTTATATAGCGCCATTCATTCCATGGCGCTTTACATATGAAAAGGGGAAAAATATAGACAGGTACAATAAACATGTGCTGGACAAGGGACACACAAGTACAGAAGGAGAGAGGACCCTGCCCGCGAGGGCTCACAGTCTACAGGGATGGGTGAGGATACACTAGGAGAGGGTAGAGCTGGTCGTGCGATGGTTCAGTACACTGAGGATCATTGCAGGTTGTAGGCTTGTCGGAACAGGTGGGTCTTCAGGTTTTTCTTGAAGGTCTCCGTTGTTGGTGAAAGTCTGATGTTTTGCGGCAGGGAGTTCCAGAGTATGGGGAAAGCCCGGGAGAAGTCTTGTATGCGATTGTGGGAAGAAGAGATGAGGGGGGAGTCGAGAAGGAGATCTTGAGAGGATCGAAGGTTGCGTGTAGGTAGGTAGCGGGAGACCATGTCACAGATGTATGGAGGAGAAAGGTTGTGGATGACTTTGTATGTCATAGTTAAGGTTTTGAACTGGAGCCTCTGGGCAACAGGGAGCCAGTGAAGGGCCTGGCATAGGGGGGAGGCTGGGGAATAGCGGGGAGACAGGTGGATTAGTCGTGCAGCAGAGTGTAGGATGGACTGGAGTGGTGCCAGAGTGCTAGAGGGGAGGCCAGACAGTAGGAGGTTGCAGTAGTCGAGGCGGGAGATGATAAGGGCATGCACTAGTGTTTTTGTGGTTTCATGGTTGAGGAATGAGCGGATCCGGGAAATATTTTTGAGTTTGAGGCGGCAGGAGGTGGCGAGGGCTTGGATATGTGGTTTGAAAGAGAGGGCAGAGTCGATGATCACCCCAAGGCACCGAGCATGTGGGACTGGGGAAAGTGAGCAGCCATTGACATTGATGGATAGGTCTGGTGAAGGGGTAGAGTGAGGTGGGGGAAAGATGATGAATTCTGTTTTGTCCATGTTCAGTTTGAGAAAGCGAGCAGAAAAGAAGGCTGAGATAGCAGACAGACACTGTGGGATTTTGGTCAGTAGGGAGGTGAGGTCAGGTCCAGATAGGTAGATCTGCGTGTCATCGGCGTAGAGGTGATACTGCAAGCCGTGGGATTCTATGAGCTGTCCCAGGCCGAAAGTGTAGATGGAGAAGAGTAGGGGTCCTAGGACTGAGCCTTGAGGAACACCGACAGACAGGGGGCGAGGTGAGGAGGTGGTGTGTGAGAGGGAGACACTAAATGTTCGGTCTGTTAGGTATGATGAGATCCAGGATAGGGCCAGGTCTGTGATGCCAAGAGATGAGAGAATCTGTAGCAGGAGGGAATGGTCCACAGTGTCGAAGGCAGAAGACAGGTCCAGGAGAAGGAGGACAGAGTAGTGTCGCTTGCTCTTGGCGGTTAGCAGGTCGTTAGTGACTTTAGTTAGGGCAGTTTCAGTTGAGTGATGAGGTCGAAAGCCGGATTGTAACCGGTCAAAGAGGGAACAGGAGGAAAGGTGGGAGGACAGTTCAAGATATACATGCTGTTCCAGTAATTTTGAGGCGTAGGGGAGAAGAGATATCGGGCGATAGCTAGACGCAGAGGATGGGTCGAGGGAGGGCTTTTTGAGGATGGGTGTGATTCAAGCATGTTTGAAGGATGAAGGAAAGACACCATTTGTAAGTGAAAGGTTGAAGAGGTGTGTGAGAGTAGGGATGAAGACTGTGGCAAAGTTAGGGATGAGGTGGGACGGGAGTGGGTCAAGTGCGCAAGTGGTGAGGTGTGATCTTGACAGGAGAGTGGAGAGCTGATCTGTCATGGTGGTGAAGCTGGTTTTGGAAGAACAGGGCTGAGTGGCTAAGAGGGGCATTGGGGGCTGCGGGCCAGAGCCTTCTCTGATAGTATCAATCTTTTGCTTAAAGAAGGAGGCAAAGTCTTCGGCAGAAATGAGAGGAGAGGGAGGAGGTGCTGTGGGATGGAGTAGAGAATTGAAAGTGTTGAAGAGCTGTTTAGGGTTGTGATACAGGGAGGATATGAGAGATGCGAAGTAAGTTTGTTTTGCGGCAGAGAGCGTGGACTTGAAGCTGGCGAGGGACTGCTTGTATGCGTTGAGGTGCTCGGTAGAATGGGTTCTCTTCCATCTCCGCTCGGTAACCCTGGAAGCCCGTCTCAGTTCTTTGGTCAGGCTGGTCAGCCAGGGCTGCCTGTTGATTGTACGAGTTTTGCTCTGCGTGAGGGGGGCGGCCGAATCAAGTGTGTTTTTTTTTTATTGTGGTGTTATAAAATGTGGCAGCAGCATCTGTGTCATTAAGTGAGGCTATGTCTGTGAGAGGGAGGAGGGACTCAGAGAGCGACTGTAAATTGAGGTGTTTGAGATTTCTGCGAGGGTGGGTGAGTTTGTGGAGTGGGGGATGTGTACTAACAGAGGAGAGGGAAGAGAATGTCAGTAGGTTGTGGTCAGACAGTTCTCTTTCCAGACCCCAAAACATAATAAATGTAAAAAATAAACAAAGTCCACTCACCTCTCCAGATCCTCCTCTCTTCACTCACACTCATCTGTTCCTCACTACATCTAGAGATCACCACCACTCATGCTGAAATCCTCGGGTATCTTGCTCAAGGCAGGGACTTCCTCATGCTCTAAGCTAGGACTTCAGGCACTGATAAGGCATAGGAGGGTTCTGGACAAGCACGGTGAAGATCATAACATCATGAAGTCGCTTTGTGCGCCTTGATCTTCCCCCACGAGGATGATCAGAAGATTCAGAGAGAAATGGACAGGTGACCGTAAGGAACATAGGGGCTGGAGAGGTGAGTGATGAGGTGACTATGTGGATTCTTCCTAAAAAAGTTACCTTTTGATGGCCACCATTTTTCTGAATCTGCTCAGAAACAAATTTCAAAAAAATCCACTTTTTGGTGTACTTGGATTTGAGTAAAATTCCAGTAGATTTAATTCCACTCAGATATAATAGCTCATAACTTAGTACCAGGTTTGCCAACGTTTTTTTTTCTCTGCACATTTTAGCAAACATAAAAGCACAAAAAATCATTAAGATTTTAACTGAAGTATGACTATAGCTCATAATTCTGATATGTCGACATTTGCTGCATTCACTATGAACTGATGAGAATTGCAGTAATAATGATCTGTGCAGGTTACTCTGGCATCAAAAAAAGTGATGTACACATCAAATTAGTTTTTTAGGACAGCAGAAAATATTGCCTTTTTTGTACTATACAATCCCTGCTCAATCAGCATGTTGCCTCCAGTAAAACAGCATTTATACTGCCTTTGGTGCCGCTGTGTCATGCCATGATGATCTTCAGTAAGGAAGGGGGGCCTAAAACTGTCCCTGAAACTGGGACCCTAACTATCCCTGGCCCGGAGGTACTCTTGAAGGTAGAGAGGCCTGAGTCTCAACCTTACTTTGTTACTGTTATCCCCTGATCTGTCCTCTTCCTCACCTCATGAGGCATGGTGTTAGGGTCTGCGGAACGCACCAAATATATGATGTGGAGAGGTGTGTTCGCAGCCCGGAGTCCACCGTGCAGGCGGAGCCTGCTGCTAGTAAAATGGCGCAAGAAGCGAACTCTGTTATCCCGCAGAGTCGCCAAAATAAACGCCGTAACGCGCTGTGGCAATATGTGCGAACTCTGTTAATCCACAGAGCCGCTAGGAGTGTCGCAGCGCTATATGGCGATGTGTGCGAACTCACTGAACACAACTGAGTCGCAAAATAAACATGCTAGGGCGCTGTCTAGCGTTGAAAGCGAACCCTGTTACGTCACAGGGCCGCTGAGACAAACTTCTGTGTCCTGTCAGGCACCCAGGTACACAGTTAAGTGCTAAGCGAACATAGAACGTGATCATGCGCTAATGTCCTCGCGGGAGTCACCCGCAATCTATGGCGTCTGAACGCCAGGCCCTGAATACGGCAATCAAACTCCTCACCGGTTATGCCGGTAATCTAGGGCATCTAGGACACCGACCCTGACCAGCTAGCATACCAAACTCCTCACCGATTAAGTCGGTATTCTAGGGGCTTATTTCAGCCGGGCCCTAACCACACACACGCATGACCACACTGGCGCTAAGCATATAATGGTTGACAAGGGCACATGGCGGCCCAGGCATACCACCCTTTAATAGTAACAGCTACAGGACCTGCCAGAAACAAGGACCAATGAAACTGTTCCAGAACACCAGTAGTCACAGGACCTTCCTGGCGGACCAATAGGAGCTGCTGCAGTACCTGAGCATGGGACCCCTGATCTCCAATGAGAGATCTCACCCTGGGCATGCTCAGAAGGGGAAAACAAGGACTTTGTCCTAAAGATGTCTGCTCGCCGCTAACCAGTACTGGCCACAATAGCAGAGCCTGGAGATGCAGCAGTAATCCTCTGCACAATGTTAGACTGGGCGAGTCGCTGGGACTGACGTCTAAGCTGAGCAGGGTCCACTGCGGCCGGAGACGAATGGGAGACCGCAGCTGGGATAGCTCGAGATTCCCCTTGTGCAGAAGCGGGAACTCGACCCCTAATACATGGGACAGAAATATAAAGCAAACAAGACAAAACAGGGATAACAGAAAGACAAACACTCAAAGGTAAAGAGTTATTTAGAGACAGATAAGATTACACCAACTAAATGGGAATAGGAAACAGGAAATAAACACACACGTACTACAGCAAACTAAAGATCAGTACTACAACAACTGCACTCCAGCCACTTAGCTTTAGCCCTCAGCACAGGAAGACGAATCTCCGGTAACAACAAAGAACTGCTATTCAGCACAGCATCTCCAAGGAGCTGGGAAGCAAAGCTTTTACTGGCAAGGCAGAGAGGGTTTGGCCAGGATTTATAGGGAAAGATAATGACCAGATCAGAAGCAGCTGAAAATGGAGCTGCAAGTTTCTGACCAGCATTGGAAGGGTCATTAACCTCTTCAGCAACAAAGGAAACCAAATCCATTTAACATAGAACACAAATACACAGGCTTAATGGAATATTTACGATTCACAATATGTAGTGATCTTCTACCCCCAGATCTGCAAGGAGCCTCTTGTCTACTCCAGAACTTGCAGATCACTTCATTCAGCACATCTGCCTTCTCCATGGATTTCCTCTCCACATCATGTCCGACAGGGGCGTCCAGTTCACCTCAAAGTTCTTGAGAGCAGTCTGTAAACTGGTAAAAATAGAACTAGATTTTTTTTCGCATATGATCCCCAGTCCAATGGGCAAGTGGAGAGGATCAATCAAATCCTGGCCGGATTCCTGCGCCACTTCGTCAATGGACACGACAGTGACAAGGTAGAATTATTGCACTGGGCGGAATTCTCCTACAACAACCAAGTGAATCTTCAGGAAAATCTCCCTTTCAGGTTGTGTTTGGACTCCAACCTGGAATCCCTCTTCCTATCTCTGGACCGTCTGGTGTTCCGGCAGCCGATACGTTTACCAAAGATTTCTCAAAAGTTTGGAAAGATACCAAGACTGCTTTGGAGAGAGCCTCTCAATGTATGAAAAGGCATGCGGACAAAAGGCACCTGGATGCTCCCACCTTTCACCCCAGAGTCCAGGTATGGCTCTCCTCTAAGTACATCCATCTGAAGTTGCCTTCGTACAAATTGGGACCCCATTTCATTGGACTCTTTGAAGTCTTGAGACAAATCAACCCGGTCTCTTACAAACTGAAATTGCCTACTTCCTAACTTGTGCCTAACTCCTTTCATGTTTCCCTCCTCAAACCAGTAGTTTTGAGCCACTTCTTTAAGGACCCGGGTACCACTCCAGATCCTGTCTCTGGAGGATGATGTTTTTGAGGTAAAACACATCTTGGCCACTAAGAAAATAATAGGTAGGACCTTTTAACTGGTGGACTGTAAGGGTTTTGGCCCTGAGGAGAGGTCTTGGGAGCCTAAAGAGAACATCCAAGCCCCTCTCCTTCTTAAAAAATTTCATGCAGGCTTGAAAAAGAGGGGGCGTAAAGAGGGGGGATACTGTTACACCCGGTCCCGGTTCTGGCGCTGCCCCCAGGTCTGGCCCCTCACCCGCTCCTGCTTCCGAGGCTGCCTCTGTACCTCTGCGAAGTCCCTGTCAGGATCTTCGCTCTCTGTCTGTCCCTCGGTATCCTGCTGCTGCTTCTCTCTCCTCTACTTCCTGGCACGCTGCCAGCAGGCCTCCAGGGAGAATGCTTAGGATGCGAGCACCCCTCCCTCTGGTCTCTTAAAGGGGCAGCGCGCATTTTTTAAGAAAATATCAATTAACCAATGGCAGCGCACTGATTACTATTTCTGGCCACTCCACCATAGGGGGAGTGCCGGAGCAACGAGTATCTACTCTTGCTAAACCCAGAGCCAGCTTCACCTCATATACCCGGTGTCCGCTTGTCAGCTCCACTGTATCTGTATATCTGTTTACCCGTTTGCCCTGCTGGGACAGCTGCCACGAGTCCGGGGTCTAACTGGAGGTAGCACCTGTGTCCACTTTGGTTCTATTCGAGGGACCTTACTACGGATACTTGGGGCTCACTAGTTACGCCCCCTTCGGAGCCCCCCGGACCGAGTCCTCGAGGTTCCACTCAAAAAATAAAAAACAAATGTGAACTTTGTCATCTGTGCCTCCGCTTCCATTCATTACAGTTTCCTCCGGGTTCTCCGGTTTCCTCCCACATTCCAAAGACATACTGATTGGGAATTTAGATTGTGAGCGAGCCCCATTGGGGACAGCAATGATAATGTGTGCAAAATCTGTAAATCGCTGCAGAATATGTTAGCATTATATAAAAATAAAGATTATTATTACTAGCTTGGCCCGTGCGAAATTTTCGCACATGGGCGCAGGCAATTTCAGAAAAAGCAAGCTGGTCAAATGTAAATGTATTTCATGAGATGATGAACACAGACAGGTATTTATATGTGTATCTTGGTAATACAATAAATTGGTTTGATAAGTAGAGGCCAACTGAAGGTCATTGTGTGTTTCTGTAGGTTTAGGAAAATGAATGTTTAAACTGTATATAGTAATAAAATCGTGGATGTGTAGTTTGTTCGGCTCTTTTCTACTGAAGGGAGCAAGTTTACCTTTCAAATTGTGTATCATTTCTGTGTGTGGAGCAAAGTAATCAGCGAAAAAGCAGTGCATGTTTACAAATGTGTTTGCATATGTGACTCACCATTTGTGTGTGTGGGTCGAAGTAATCACCGAAAAGCAGTGCATGTATACAAATCTGTTTGCATATGTGACTCACCTGCAGTGAAGTGTACAATCTTCCAATGTGCCTGAAATAGGCTGCGCAAGCACTTGAGCAAGCTGGAAAGACCCAAAGGAAAATGTTTAGATTTGTTTGTGATGTCTGTAAGCAGCTTTGTGGTAGTGTGCTTTGGGGTAGTGTGCTGCCACCTGCAGTTAATTTGACCTTTCAATTGGTGTATCATTTGTTTGTGTGGGTGGAGTATGAACGGAGCAAGTGTGCAATTCAATAGGCAGTGCATGTTTACAAATGTGTTTGCATATGTGCCTCACCTGCAGTGAAGTGTGCAATCCTCCAATTTGGCTAAAATAGACTGGGCAAGCAGTTCGGCAAGCTGGAAAGCCCCAATGCAAATGTTTGGATTTGCTTGCGATGTCACTGTCATGCCACTCTTGCAGCATTCCTCCGGCGCCGGGGCTCTGCGCACGACGTCATCACTTCCGGTATCGTGGCAGGTCAGTGAGTCTTGTCAAGTGCGCACGTGCACCTCCCACGCTTGACTCTGTGGCTGTTCACTCAACTCCAGGTCCTTGTCCAGCGCTCATGCGCTTCCTCCTGAGCCTGACTACGGCCGCTCCATCTCTGACGTCTCTATGGTCCTGGAGGACCTGACACAGAAGTTCCAGCACACTTAACCTATATAAGGCTGCCTCTTCCTGTAGGCGGCGCCTGATTATTGTTGTGCTTCCTAGCTAGATCTGCTTGGTCCCTACTTGGCTGCTCTCTGTTCTCAGGTCCCTTGCTTTGTGCTCTAATGTGCTTCCCAGCGTGCGCTCTGCTTTGCCTCATACCCAGGCGTGCTTCCCAGCACGTGCTCTGCCTTACCTTGTACCCTGGCGTGCTTCCCAGCTCGTGCTCTGCCTTGCCTTGTACCCAGGTGTGCTTCCCAGCACGCGTCCTGCCCTGCTTTGTACCCAGGCATGCTTCCCAGCGCACGATCTGCCTTTACTTGTACCCTGGCGTTCTTCCCAGCACACGTTCTGCCTTGCTTTGTTCCCAGGCCTGCTTCCCCGCACGCACCCTCTTTTGCCTCTTACACAAGCGTGCTTCTTGGCACACGCTATACGCACTCTTGTCTCCTGCGTGCCCACGTATACACGCCCTGCACTATCCTGTACCCTGCGTGCCCCCATGAACACGCCTTGCAATATCCTGTACTCTGCGTGTTCCTGTATCCTCGCTTTGCACATTTCCAAATCCTGCGTATTCCCGTCTTCTTAGAGCCGGCCACCTGGTTCCAGCAGTCGTGGTACTTTACCTCCCTGGGTCTGCCCCTGACGCTCCCTGTATAGGGGGTGGTTCTCACTAGGTCAGCTCGCCCGTGGTGGGTTGCTATCATGACCCAGAGGGTCCACTCCAGGAGTCATCACAGTCTGAAAGCAGCTTTGTGGTAGTATGCTTTGGAGTACTGTGGTGCCACCTGCAGGTCATTTTTCCTTACTGCAGGTTTATGAAAATTAATGTTTAAACTGTATTTTGTGATCAAATCGTGGATGTGTGGTTTGTTTGGCTATTTTCTTGCTGAATGGGGAAAGTTTACCTTTCACATGGTGTATCATCTGTGTGTGTGGATGCAGTATGAACGGAGATACAAAGTAATCACTGAAAAGCAGTGTTTAGAAATAATAGAATAGATTATTAACTTATAAACCCCAAATCTGACCCTATCTTGGCAGCAGATCTCCACACACTGATTCTGGAGCTGAATGTGATGAGCATGGAGGCGCCAGGTCTCATACACCTTATGACGCTGTGCGGCCAGCCAATCACTGTGCTACCACAACCAAGATGGCTGCGGTATTGCAGTGCATGGCAGACAATCCCTGAATGTTGATTGGCGAGCGCCAAAAATGCAAGGAGTGTACCCGAACTCCCGAGAGTACAGCGATGCTCAGGCGAATACAGACCATTACCGAGTATGCTCGCTTATCACTAATAGTATACTGTCCTCATACACGTCTGCACGGTGTGTAGTGAGACACGTAGCTAAACCCCCTGTCTTCTTTAAGAAAAAGAGGCTGTAAAGTTGTAACCTTTTTTATTGATTGTAGATATGACCGGAAAGGGTGAAACTATAAGATGCAATAACAGGAGCTTTTCAGAATATATAATTGTCCAGTGCATAATATACAGATAGTCAGCAATACACAGGTAACATGAGGTAATACACAGGTAACATGAGGTAATATACAAGCTGATGATTACCTATTTAATACTGCAAACATACTTATAAACACAGGGCTGTAACACATAGTGACTTACCAACTATGCTTAGAGCAGGCTGTTTACAAGGAGCATGACAGAAAGTGAGTGAGGTGCTTTTTTCATCTGAAGCATGCAAGAAAAAGACGGATTTTGGTAAGAACTTACCTGTAAAATCCTTTTCAGCGAAGGAAGGAGGAGAGACACAGTCATTACTAGTGGGTAGGCGGACCCCAGATAGGATTGACACCTCAGATTAAAAAGAGTGTTGACCGGCCCCTCCAGCTCGGGCTCCTCCTACTCAGCTCTTCAGTCGTACCCAAGCTTAAGGAAGAACAATATCACCAGCGAAGCAACATAACCCCTTCTGAAGGACTTCAGAGAAAAAACATAAGAGTACAGGTTATGCATGCATTCGGCAAAAAAATCACACAGTTACAGGTACTACTCACTGAACCTGACTACTGCGATAAGCTGGCAATGCTGGAACAGAGCCGTAGCGCGTCGACCTCAGTCCAGATAATCGCTATCAGAGAAGGGTCACGCTGCATCTGTAAATACAACAACACACTTCTGCCATGGGAGGGAGCTGTGTCTCTCTTCCTTCCTTGTGAAAGGATTTTACAGGTAAGTTCTTACCAAAATCCGTCTTTCAGCTGCAGTTGGAAGGAAGAGAGCCACAGTCATTACTAGTGGGACGTCCCAAAGCAGTCCAAAAATTAGGGTGGGAAAAAACCAAAATAGGCAGAAACCCAACAACCTAGATAAATGCGCCACAGGCGCCAAATACAAGTTAACTAAAAACTTTAAATTACCGCTGCCTGCAGGACCCTACGTCCTAAGGCCGCATCAGCGGAAGCACTGACGTCCACCTTATAAAACTTTGTAAATGTGTGGACGAAACGCCAGGTCGCCGCTCGGCAGAGCTGAGCTGCCGAAGCCCTTGATGAAAGGCCCACGATGAAGTCACAGCCCTCGTGGAGCGAGCTCGAATCTTAATCGGGCAAGGTTCGCCATTAAGACGGTAAGCCTCCAAAATGGCCGACCGAATCCAACGAGCTATAGAGTCCTTGAAAACTCGTTGATCACGCCTACGACCTGCTGTAATCACAAACAGGGAATCTGACTTTCGAAAACCTTGAGTAATAGACAAAATAGAACTTCAAGACCCGCACTAAATCCAATTTGTGCAAGTTCCGTTCCTTTGCATTCCCTGGGCCCGGGCAAAGCGAGGGCAACACAATATCCTGGTTAACATGAAATTGCGACACCACCTTAGGTAGAAAATCGCCCCGTGTGCGAAGCACTACTCGATCCGGGTAAAACTCTAGGAAAGGAGGCGAGCAGGAAAAAGCTGCCAACTCAGAAACCCTTCTTAAAGAGGTTACCGCCACTAAGAAGGTAATCTTCCAAGAAATTAAAGAAAGGCTAGCAGAACCCATAGGCTCAAAAGGTATATGCTGAAGAGCCTCCAAGACAAGGTTGAGCCGCCAAGGAGACACAGGCGCCTTCCGCAGTGGAAACTGACGGGTTACTCCGCGAAAAAAGGAACGTACGTCCCTACGCAAGGCGATAACCTTCCGAAATAGCAAAGACAGGGCAGAAACCTGACCTTTCAGAGTGCTAACTGCCAAACCTTTTGTCCAGCCCGTACTGTAGCAAAGCCAACAAATTGGGAATGGAAAAAAATACTCGGATTCCTTGAAGAACCCGAAACCACGAAAAGACCAAGTCTTGTGATAAATCTTAGAGTAGCCGACCTCTGGCAGCTCGCAGAGTGGCAATGACTTCGGCTGAAAAACCTCTACGGGTCAAGGTTTCGGTCTCAAGAGCCACGCCGTCAAATGCAGAGACTTCAAGTCCGGATGACGAACGGGCCCCTGGGTTAACAGGTCCGGGCGAGGAGGAAGTGGGAATGGCGGTGCCGCCAAAAACTACACCAGTGTCGAGAACCACGTCCTCCTTGGCCAATCCGGGGCTATCAACATAGCCGGCACCAGAGGAAGTAAAGATATCGGCGGAAACACATAGAGTAGCTCGAAATGGTCCCACGGAGCCACCAGAGCAACCACCGCCACAGCCTTCGGGTCCTTGTACCTGGACATGAAGGTCGGTAGTTTGGCATTTGAACCTGGATGCCATCAAATCCACTTGGGGAGTTCCCCAACGGAAGCACAGCAGCGCAAAAATTTTCGGATGAAGACTCCATTCTCCAGGATCCATCTTCTCGCGACTGAGGAAGTCCGCCGTGGTATTCTGGACTCCTGGAATGTGATCGCAGAGATGGCTGGAACCTTGGTCTCGGCCCATAGCAGGATCCGAGACACCTCCATCATGAGGCTGGAGCTCCTTGTCCCGCCTTGGTGGTTGATATACGCAACGCCGTCGCGTTGTCTGTCTGCACTCGGACTGGTAGACCGCTTAAAGGGACCGTCCAGTGTTGTAGGCAAAGGAAAAATTGCCCTCAACTCCAGGATGTTGATCGGTAGAACAGACTCTTCCGATGACCATACTCCCTGGATCTAAAGATGTTCCAGACACCCCTCCCAGCCCGTCAGGCTGGCATCGGTGGTTATGACCGACCACCTCGGAGGGAGGAAAGATTTCCCCAGGAATAACGCTCCTGGACGTAACCACCATCCTAGGGATTCTCGCACCCTGTGAGAGATGATGACGCTGCAATTCAGAGAAGCTTGCGATCGATCCCAACGACTCAGAATGAGCCTTTGGAGGGCCCTGGAATGAAATTGGGCAAACGGAAGTGCCTCCATGGACGTCAAACCCAGAAGGCGCATACACTTCCGAAAGGACATTGCTGCCGTAGACCTTATAATCTGTACATGTCGAAAGAGACATGCCCGCTTGTCTGGAGGAAGGGACACCACCGTCCGTACAGTGTCGAAATGCATTCCCAAAAACAGGATTGACTTCCAGAGACGACTTCTCCCAATTGACCAGCCACCCGAAATCCTCCAGGAGCTGAAGGGATAGATTGCGAGCTGTCCCCGCCTCCTCCTTTGAGGACGCCACAATCAGAAGGTCGTCCAGGTAGGGAAATCGTAACCCCTGTCTTCGAAGAATTGCCATGAGGGGCGCTAGAATTTTTGTAAAAACTCTGGGCGCCGAGGCCAAGCCGAATAGCAGAGCCACAAACTGGCAATGGTCCTGACCTATGGCAAAACGAAGGAAGCGCCGGTGAGCCCTTCCGACGGGAACATGCAAATAAACGTCGCGAATGTCGATTGACCAAAAAGACGTTCTGCGACAGGGCTGCCACAACGGAGCGAAGCGACTCCATGCGGAATTTTCGGGATGTAAACATGCCGATTCAATCTTTGTGTCATGTATAGTGTACAGTTCCTATAGCGTCTTGTGCTTGGGTGCGAGGAAAACACATGAGACATAGGTTGATATGAAATGACTTGTATTACTTCATACAAGCATGCAGAAAAGGTCACACAGTTTGCAGGAACAGAGGCAGGAGAACACAGCAGGCCAGAGTAACTTCAAGCTCTACAATAACTCTCCAAGCAGGTTCAGGATCTCTTCTCTGTACCGTAATTCCTCTGCAAACATGGATTCACCAGACAGCAGGTTTCCAAAGTCTAAAAGTGTTCCAAAGTTCCTCAGTAGGAAATAGCTGGAGTCCAAAATCCTAGATTTCCAGGAGTCAGGTGACAGGCTGACTGAGGCTTGATTCAGGAGCACTGATTGTTCAGCTGAGGCTGCTTAAGAAGCAAGAGGGAGAGAATCAGGGCGGGAACATGAAAACTGGAAACTCCATATTAACTGAGGGCAAGAGCTGCAGAAAGACAGAAAGCAAAATGGCCGACGGAAAACTGAGTTTCAAGGAACATGTCAAAAGAGACAAAGAACCTTACATTACTCCCCCCTTAAGGACAACCTCCGGTTGACCTCAGACCAGGCTTGTCAGGGTACCTCTGATGAAACTGGCGGAGCAGGCGAGGAGCATTTACATTATTGACTGGTTCCCATGAGTTGTCCTCCACTGGGTAGCCCTGCCATTTAATCAAATATTGCAACTGATTTCTGTGCAACCTGGAATCTAGAATCCTTTCCACCATAAATTCTTCCTGACCATCGACCAGCACTGGGTCAGGGCAAGGAGAAGAGCGTCCAGGAAACGTATTGGGTGTTGCAGCCTTTAGTAGGGATACATGAAAGACAGGGTGGATTCTCATAGTTCTGGGCAGTTGAAGACGACAAGCAACAGCACTTATAATCTTACTGATCTTATAAGGTCCAATGTACTTATGTCCCAATTTAGACGATGGAATCTTTATTTTAAGATTTCTGGTTGACAGCCAGACCAAATCTCCTACCTTGAAAGCTGGTGCAGGTTTACGAAATTTATCTGCTGCTTTCTTGTACCCTTTCCTGAGCCAATTCTAGATTTTCCTTTAGAAGATCCATATTCTTTTGTAAAGAAGTGATTCTTTCAGCCACTGCCAGCAAGGGCGTATCTATGGGAAATCGAGGAAGAATGTTAGGATGATAACCTAGATTGGAGTAAAAAGGAGACTGCTTAGTGGAGGCGCTCTGAGAGTTATTATAAGAGAACTCAGCCAGTGGAAGTAGATCCACCCAATCATCTTGTAGGTGGCAGATAAAGCAGCGGAGATACTGCTCCAGGGTCTGATTGGTTCGTTCTGTCTGTCCATAAGTCTGGGGATGAAAAGCAGAAGAAAGGTTTACTTTAATGTCCAATGCGGCACAGAAATTTTGCCAAAACCTTGAAGTGAATTGCACCCCTCGATCCGAAATGACCTCATCCGGTACTCCATGTAAGCGAAACACATTCTTAATCATCAAGTCTGATGTCTGTTTTGCAGCGGGTAAGCCGACACAAGTTATAAAATGAGCTGCCTTTGTTAGACGATCAACCACCACTAGAATGGTGTTCTTCCCTTGAGAGGTTGGTAACTCCACAATGAAGTCCATAGAAATGGATCCCCACGGGCGGGACGGGGTGGGAAGAGGTTGTAACAGACCAGTTGGTGAGGAGCGAGGTGTTTTGCATCTTGCACAGACTTCACATGAAGTGACATAGTTTAAAACATCTTTCCTGTAAGTGGGCCACCAAAAGAAAGGAGAAAGAAATTCTTGTGTCTTTAGAATTCCCCTATGCCCGGCTATCTTGGAATCGTGGATGAGTTGCAATACTCTCAATCTGACTGTTTCAGGTATATACAGACGTTGTCCCTGAATCCACACACCATTCTTAAAGACAAGACTTACGTCCCTTGGGGGTTGAGCCAACAAAGAATCCGCATGGTATGCTTCCTTGATGTCCTTAAGTAGGTCTTGATTATGAATCACTCCCAGGAATCTAGAGTCAGGAAGAATAGTCTTAGGAGGAGTAAGTGGACGTGTCTCTGCTGAATGAATCCTAGAGAGTGCATCAGCCTTTCCATTGCGCGATCCTGGTCTATAAGAAATGACAAAATTAAATTGGTTTAGGAAAAGATTCCAGCGAGCCTGGCGAGGAGTCAGGCACTTAGCCGACCTGATAAATTCAAGGTTACGATGGTCTGTCAGGACGACTATTTGCTGTGCAGCTCCCTGAAGAAGGTGTCTCCATTCCTTGAAGGCGGCAATAATGGCCAACAATTCTCTATTGCCCACATCCGGGCCCTCAGCCGAAGACAACTGCTGGGAAAAGAAGGCACAGGGATGCAAGACATTCTTCTCACCTGTTCTCTGAGAGAGTATAGCTCCAACGGCACAGTCTGAAGCATCCACCTCTATTATGAAGGCAAGCTCGGGGTTGGGATGTACTAAGATAGGTGCGGTGGTAAATTTGTCCTTTAAACAGGAAAATGCTTCCTGAGCTTGCGGGGTCCAGGAGAACCTAGACTGTTTCCGGGTAAGTTGGGTGATAGGTGACACTACCTCAGAGAAATTCCTAATGAAACGTCTATAGAAGTTGGCAAACCCGATGAAGCGCTGCACCTCCTTCACATTTCTAGGAATTGGCCAATCCTTGATGGCTTGGGTCTTGCTTCCATCCATACTAATCCCTTGCGTAGATAGTACATACCCCAGAAATTGAATTTCGGTCCTATGGAATTCACACTTTTCAAGTTTGATGTAGAGATGGTTTTGTCTTAGGCGTTCTAAGACCATTCTCACATGTCCATGATGTTCCTCTGTGGAGTTAGAAAAAATTAGAATATCATCCAGATAAATCACCACAAATGTATCTAGGAGATCCCTGAAGATGTCATTCACCAAGTGTTGGAAAGTGGCTGGGGCGGTACTCAGACCAAAAGGCATAACTAGATATTCGAAGTGTCCATAGCGTGACCTGAATGCAGTCTTCCATTCATCCCCAGGTCTAATACGGACCAAGTTATAGGCCCCACGGAGATCCAGTTTAGAGAAAATTTTGGCGTGCCGCACTCTCTCCAACAACTCAGGATTAAAGGCAATGGATAACGGTTTCTAATAGTAACCTTATTGAGTTCCCTATAGTCTATGCAGGGTCTCAGAGATCCATCTTTCTTCTTCACAAAGAAGATGGGTGCACCTGCGGGAGATGAAGAGGGGCGTATGAAGCCTTTGGCTAGATTTTCATCTATGTAGTCCTTCAAAGCTTTTAGCTCGGGCCCCGCTAGGGGGTAGATCTTACCAAAAGGTATCTCGGCTCCAGGCAATAATTCGATTGGACAATCATATGGACGGTGAGGAGGAAGCTGATCAGCGTTCTTCTTGTCACATAAATCCACATAGTCCTGGTATACAGCTGGTAGTTCAGGGACTGACATGGTTCCTTTAGGAACAGAGCAAGCTGAAACTCCTTGACTCATCTGTTTCTCCGGAAAGTGTAATTCCTTGGTCTCCCAGTTAATCGTAGGATTCTGCGCCTGCAGCCATGGTAGCCCTAGAATAATGGGAAAGTGGGGAGAAGAGATAAGCATAAAAGACATTTTCTCCTGATGATCTTTACCCATAAGGACCCTCAAAGGCTCTGTTTCCTGATCCACTGGTCCAGAGGTCAGCAGGGAGCCATCCACAGTCTCCATCTGTACTGGAGTAGCCTTCTTCACTGAACGTATCCCCTGTTTCAGAGCAAAGGAGATATCCATAAAATTTCCACTTGCTCCTGAGTCGATCATAGCAGAGCTAGACACCAGACTGAGTCCACCCAGAGTTTGATGGAAAGGAAGCAATGAGAATTATTTCTTTTACAACTCAGCTGGGACACCGCTGAGGAAACTTGAAAAATTGCAGCGTTTATACCGTCATTGTCCCCAGAACTAACAGAGTTTAAGTCCGAAAAATCAAGATCTCTTGCAGCAGATCTCTCTGGAGTCTGAGGCTCGGACATGACAGAGCTCCTCTCGCAACACTCACAGTGAATGACTGCTGCAGTAGTCTTACGAGAACGGCTGGGGCAGTTTATAATGAAGTGCCCTGACTTACCACAGTAAAAACATAGATTTTCCTTTTACGATGTTCTTTGCGTGCATCACTAACCCGTCTTTATAAAGAGTCCACCTGCATGGGTTCAGGTTCTGGTTCCCTTGTGATCCTACTCAAAGGTTCCTTAGCTGAGGAGGGAGGTAGGAAAAGGTTAGTGCGATTATTTTCGAACCATCTCTCTTGTCTGCGTTCAGTCAGACGAGCATCAATACGGATACAATAGTTAATAAAGTCACCTAACGCAGTGGGGAGGGTCGGCACGAGCAAGTTCATCCTTAATCAGTGGAGACAACCCTTTCCGAAAAATAGATTTTTTGGCGGAAGTGTCCCAAGTGGTATCAAGAGCCCATCTCCTGAAATCCAAGGCATATTCAGCTACTGAACGCTTACCTTGGCGCAAAGTTAACATCGCTGCTTCAGCTGTTGCACCTCGATTGGGTTCATCAAACACCTGCCCCATGGCTGAAATAAAAGCATCAAGGTGATTCAAACAATCATCCTCAGTCTCAATCAGAGGGTTTGCCCACATCAAAGCCTTATTGGTAAGCAACATGATTATAGTAAGCACTTTGGATCGTTCAGTGGGAAATTGTGAAGCATGTGCAGAGAAAAATAGATTGCATTGGTTAATGAATCCCCTGAATTTCTCACGTTCACCGCCAAAACGAAAAGGAGGTAACTTGGGGATCCCAGAACTTGGGGTTATGGCAGGAGCCTGGACTCGTTCCTCTAGAGCCTCAATCCTGGCTCGTAATTCCTGAGTAGTTTGTCCAAACACTTGCAAATTATGATTAGTGAGGTCCTGTAGGCTTGCAAAACGGGTCTTTATAGTCTGTATATCTGCAAGGATTGTATCAGTCACTCCGCAAAGCTCTTTTATGCGGGCCTCCATCTTCCAGATCTTTTAAGGCAGAAGTGCTGGAAGGAGAAGAGGAAAGGAAAAAAAAAAAACAATAGTGTTTACCTGTGGTAACACTCCAGAGTAACATTTAAGGGAATGCGCTCACCTGGAATGGTTGTGAGAAGTCACAACCACTGTCATCACAGAAGGTATTAAACGGACATCTGATATCCACAGTCACAGCAGACACGGCTTTCCCAGACCCAGCAGACACTAAACATTGGCTCCTGAATCTTGTCATGTATAGTGTACAGTTCCTATAGCGTCTTGTGCTTGGGTGCGAGGAAAACACATGAGACATAGGTTGATATGAAATGACTTGTATTACTTCATACAAGCATGCAGAAAAGGTCACACAGTTTGCAGGAACAGAGTCAGGAAAACACAGCAGGCCAGAGTAACTTCAAGCTCACAATAACTCTCCAAGCAGGTTCAGGATCTCTTCTCTGTACCGTAATTCCTCTGCAAACATGGATTCACCAGACAGCAGGTTTCCAAGTCTAAAAGTGTTCCAAAGTTCTCAGTAGGAAATAGCTGGAGTCCAAAATCCTAGGTTTCCAGGAGTCAGGTCACAGGCTGACTGAGCTTGATTCAGGAGCACTGATTGTTCAGCTGAGGCTGCTTAAGAAGCAAGGGGGAGAGAATCAGGGCGGGAACATGAAACTGGAACCTCCATATTAACTGAGGGCAAGAGCTGCAGAAAGACAGAAAGCAAAATGGCCGACGGAAAACTGAGTTTCAAGGAACATGTCAAAAGAGACAAAGAACCTTACACTTTGAAATCCAAAATAGGGCGAACATTTGTCACTCCTTTTTGGGGACCACAAAGAAGGTTGGAATAAGAATCCTTTCCCCGGTCCCCCTGCGGGGAAAAAACCGGTATCACCACACCCTTCTGCAGAAGGGAATCGACCTCTCGTAGTAGAGCGGCAAATAGCTCGGCTCTGACGGAATGCGAGATTGGCAAAACCGGTCCGGGGGTCGAGAAAGAAACTCTATGAAGTAGCCTGCCAACACAACCTGTGTTACCCAGGCGTCCGACACACGGGAAACCCAAGTCGGTTTGAATTGGAGTAAACGACCCTCCACTCGAGAGCGCTCGAGTGAGACCCAGACGTCAGACCGCTTTAGCGGGTTTTTTGCCAGCTTCTGTCTTAATGGAAGTTCTGTTTCCAGGGTATGCGGAATTTCTGAGAATTCCCCCTTTTTTTTTTTTTTTAAAAAAAGAGAGGAACGACCCAAACCCCGAGAGGGTTGACCGGATCATCCCCTGGACCGAAAGGACCGCCGACAACTACCGGCACTAGTCCTGCCAGACGCAGAAGTCACAGCTCTGCGCTGCGGTAAAGCTGTTTCTTTTGCCTCAGAAATCAGCTCTGTGATGTCAGATTCAAATAGCTGACCACTTTGTAAGCTAAAGATAGCAAACCCTGCTTGGAAACCGCGTTCCACTGTCTAAGCCACAGTGCTCTTCTGACTGTGACTGCCGAGGATTGCGCCCTGGATAGCAGTGACGCAGAATCCTTCAACTTGAAAAGCCCATCTATCTCGATAGAGGGGATCCATCTTGTCACGCCGTCCGTAGACGGTCCAAACGGCTCAGGGAAACTTTACAAGTACACATAGATCCTTATACTGAATCCATGACCCGCGGCCTCGCAGATGGATATTGTTGCCATCTCCATTTTTCTGTTCAGCAGGTCTGCAACTCGCCTTCCTTTACCAGGATAAGCGGGACATTCACTTCAGGAGATCCAATTAACAATCAACTCCGTAGAAAACGGATACAGATTGTAAAGCCGTCGCGACCTATGCGACTCCTGAAACATCCGGGCCGACTTACCAGGACGCTAGTTACCTCTCTCTGGTAACTGTAACGCCCTCATGGCTCCAATAGTACGGTCCATGAGAGAGGCAGAGTGTCCCTGCCGATCCTCCTTGTCCGGAACGGACATCTTCGCTACGCGAGAAGGAAGGCACCGATTTGTGTCGCTTCCTTGAGAGGATCTAGCTGACACTCCATAACCTAGAAGGTCAGACAGCCATCATGAGAAACTAGCGAGGGCCTCCATTTTGACACCACTGGAACCTCCGACCGCTGCGCATGACGCGTCGGGGTCTGCGTGTCAGATGTCGCATCTGACATGTCCTTGCACAGTATAGGCAGGTTAAACCTGTCAGTAACTAGAAGTGTGTTTCTTAAAGAAAAACAATCGCTGAAGGGTTAAAGCTCTTAAAGAGAGAGCTACCCCAGCATTAATAGTTAACCGCCTAAGAAGGGGTTAAAGTAGCAGACTCCCCACAACCTTGATAATGAAAAAGTTGTGCGAGCCCAAGTGCCTCTTATAAGGCAGCAGCTGCAGGACAGCTTTTATGCCACACTAACAGAAAAACGTTCCACAAGATCGCTAAAAATTGCGCTGTTTTGTATATGCAATGACCGCCAAAGTTGTTAAGGAAAATCGCTAACCGCTTATGCGATGATGTTAATGAGATCGCCCAGATTGGCAGCTACTAGCGACATTAAAAAATGATCACACAAACGATCGCATAGTATGCGTCGTTATCAGGATCGTTAGTGGGAACGTATAGTGGCAGTATTAAAATCGCAGACTCCCACAACCTCTTTATTATTATTGAAAAGAGTGTGCGAGCCCCTTATGCGATAACAGCCGCAGGACAGCGCAGTCTGTCACTCATTAGTGCCCCAGACGGCGCCCGCGCTGTGGGGGTGAAGGGGTTAAGCTTCTGCCCGGAGGTTAGAAGCGACTCACCCAGCTGGTAACAGTGTAACATCTTGCCGGGAGGGGAGGAGGGAGAAAAGCCAGAAGAAGCTTTCAGCCTGCTTCTTTAATGGCCGCCGCGCTGTGCCTCCGTGTGCTCCATGAGGGAAGCCGGAAATGGAGACAGCAGTAAAGTGCGCGCTCAGAGCGGCGCGAAAATTCAAATAAAAAGGCGTGCACTCCTCTCCTATGTCCTGCAGGCATCCACCTGCGGACAAAAAACACAGTCACCGACATGTAATGTACAGCGGCTGCCGCAGCAGTCGCTTAAGCACTCACACATTAATAAAAATGTGAGGTACTCACCAGCCGAAGCGCCACAGGGACCCCCAGGGGTTTCTGGCGCTATGCCCATGCTTCCCTCCAGGGCGGGGGACGCAGTTACCCCTGCAGCGCGGTTTGCGTCCCTGCCAGGGAAGCCATTCCTCATCCCCCAGGGCCGGCAGGGTTCTGCAGGGACCACCATACAGGGTATTACAGATCGCCAAGGGAGAGGTGGGGGTCCAGCAGCGCTGAGACCCTGAGACCTCTAGACCACATTTGGTGATCCAAGTCTCTTGTCCGATAAAAAATAATAAAATCTTCTGAGGAGCTGCTTCCAGCAGCGACCATCCTCTGAGACCTCAAATTGTAAACTGAAGAGCTGAGTAGGAGGAGCCCGAGCTGGAGGGGCCGGTCAACACTCTTTTTAATCTGAGGTGTCAATCCTATCTGGGCTCCGCCTACCCACTAGTAATGACTGTGGCTCTCTTCCTTCCATCTGCAGCTGAAATGGCTGCTCTTCCCTTCACAGTGTCATAATAAGACCATAATGCAACAGGACAATCCCACAATTCCCTAGGAACTTCCCATAATACATTACAAACTAAACTAGAAGGTGTACATTAAACTGCCAGCAGATGGCGCTGATACCTGACAATATAAAATATAGGAAGGATTAATATACACAGAGAATACAATGTCTGTAATAACGGAGGCATAAAAGAATAACTAAACCTTAGACAGGAATTATATTCCTGGACAGAACAGATAGGCAAAGGCGTCAAGAAAGGTGAACGTCAAAGAATTATCAGGTTTTTTTTTACCCTTCGCTTATTATGCTTTTTCAGTCAGCAAATTATAAGAAGCCTTCAATTTGCATCAAATACATCTATATATATAAAACTGAATGTGTGTATCACCAACCAATCACAAAGCATCTTTCATTTCACCAGAGCTATTTAAAAGAAGCTGAGCTGTGATTGGTTGCTTTGAGCAACCGTTTTCTCACTCCACAACACCTCAGCAGACGGTGACCAGGTGGGAGAAATCTAGCATCACCGGAAACATAAGCTCCAGCCATTGTCTGCCCCCAGACAGGAGCAGAGAGCACATGACAGAAATGAATAACCCCAGGCCTCTATTAAAGGGATCCCCAGTATGGAAGTTAGGACCGTTCCACTCAGCGCTGTGGTTCTGACCCAGGACTCTCTTAAAGGGATCTCCGGTATCAAAGTTAGGGTAGATCCCTCAGCGCTCTGATTCTCACCCCAGGCTTCTATTAAAGGGATAATTGGTATGGAAGTGAGGGCCATTCCACTCAGCGCTCTGGTTCTGACCCCAGGCTGACGGGATGATGTGGGATATTAGGGGTAGTAGTCCGGTGGCTCTGGCTGACGGGATGATGTGGGATATTAGGGGTAGTAGTCCGGTGGCTCCGGCTGACGGGATGATGTGGGATATTAGGGGTAGTAGTCCGGTGGTTCTGGCTGACGGGATGATGTGGGATATTAGGGGTAGTAGTCCGGTGGCTCCGGCTGATGGGATGATGTGGGATATTAGGGGTAGTAGTCCGGTGGCTCTGGATGACGGGACGATGTGGGATATTAGGGGTAGTAGTCCGGTAGCTCTGGCTGACGGGATTGTGTGGGATATCATAGTGATTGTGGCTATGTGGAGTGGGCGGGGCTATACACTCAGTTTTATATTTATAGATATATTCATCATAATTTGTTATAACTAACCGTTTTTAGTTACCATGTCCGGACAGCGCCGGGCTCTTCAGCTAGTCTGATATAAAATGAAATTCTTCCGAATTCGAAATTTCATCATAACCTAGCAAAAAAAAAAAGTTTTTTTCTATTTAATTTATTTGTTGCGTATATCTTATTTCTTCCTTCTAGAAATGTGACAAGAAGCCCACCTAGGCGCATTTCCAATCCTTACCAATGGCATAACGATAATTAAAAAAAATATAAAAAAAGAAATCAATCAAGGCTGTCTTCTTTCCTTTCTCAAACAACACAACAAGACAATAATAAGATTCATTTTCGCAACATGCCAAGGCAGAACTAATTTATGCTAACAACATTTATTATTCATTTAAGCTCCCCGAACAATGGGAAGTGTTGTGAAGATTTGTTAAACTTGTTTATTAGCTAATATTTTAAATCTAAGTGGCGACATCTTTTCTTTTTCAGCCTCTCGTCGGCGCTGCATTGTGTGTAATACCAAAAGAAAAGAAAAAGTGTTAAACTTTCCTTTATCTAATTTCTTACAGGACCTATTTATATGGATCTGTAATACTGGAGTCATTTTTTTTTTGGGTGGTGGGGGAGGGAAAAACCGTTCCCGGCAGTTTAACGATTTCTGTGATTTTCCTATTGTTATTCTTTTCATTTTTTTTTCTCCTCCTGGCAGAAGTTTTCACATCAGACAGTAAATATGATGACAACAGTCAAGCTTCAAAAGATGATTGCATGAATATCCAATTCAGGTGGGCGATACGGAAAAAAAACAACTCATTCCCGTCAGGGACTTCTCTTCCGGAGGAGAGGACTGAATGCTTGTCAGAATTGTCATTAATTAAGGTAATTAAAAGCTTTGTTGAATAAAAATAAATCATCACTTATAAATCATCACTGAGACATAAATATTTTCAATTAATATCATATATAGTCATTAACAAATAAGACTTTTTTATATTGTTTTCATTTTATTCTTTTTATTATTTGCCAAATTTATTGATATATTATATGCTTTGATATATTTTATTATTGTCAAGTCTAAACAGAACAAAGTAAGGCTGTGTTCACATTGCGTTGAGCCTTTCTTCAGAGGTTTACGTTAGGAGAATTTGTGGAATTCTATTTTTTCATACATTGTAATCTAAGAGGTAACATCTCTACTTGCGGAGAGTGAAATGCTTGACATGTAGGTGTAAGGAGACCTATAGGCCATGCAATGCTCCTCTGATCATAATAGAGATCATAAAAGTCAATATTGACTGTTATGTTTCGGTAGCTGAGGAGTGCAGGTAAAAAAGGCAATACACCAGAGCAGTTGGAATCTATGAGATTGCAGTACCCTGACTAACCACCACAACTAGAGGCAGCCGTGGAGCGTTCCTACGTTGGTCCTAGACGCCTCGTCACAGCCTGAGAAACTAACTACACCTAAAGATAGAAAGAGGAAAGCTATCTGCCCCGGAGCAGATCCCCAAAGATAATAGAAAGCCCCCAAACATGTAATGGCGGTTAGACAAGAAGAAATACTGACACAGACAGAAAATAGTATGAGCAAACGTTGGGGCCCAAACTACCTAAATAGAAAAGGATAGGAAGGGCACTTACTGCAATCCCAAAAAACCCTGAAAAGCACCAACTCTACTAATTTCAAAAACACCTGAGATCACACGACCTCTGCCACCTAAATTAGTTCTCTGGTGTAACAAAATCAAAACAGCAGCCACTGAAAAAACTGGAAAAAGCAAATGTACAAACATCAGTGGCTGAACTAAACTGAGAGGGCAAAAGCCCCCGGAGGGGACCCTGAAGGCCCCCAAAGAAGTGCAGGACAAAATGCAAAAATCAAGCACAAAAACAAAAAGAAGAAAATGTCTTATCTGTTAGCAGGAGATGCAGACACGACACAGCAGGCTACAAAGGAAACAGGAATCAAGGATTGAGACCAGAACAATTGATCACCGGCAACCCTGATGGGAAGGCGACTCCCTTATATAAGACCAGTCAGTAACACCTGATTCCCAATCCTCACAATCTTCACTGGACAGTCCAGTACCGCTTGTAACCACCAGAGGGAGCCTCTGCTCAGAACTCATTTCAAGCCCATTCACAACAATCGACCCTATAACAAGTCTTGGAACATGAACTTAGAATAAAAGCCAAACCAGACTTTCTATTTGCAGACATGTGTTTCTGGGTGTTGCCCCTCCTTAGTGCAAAGCCTAATCAGATCTCATGCTTTGCATTGAGGAGGAGTAGCACCCAGAATCAAGTGTTTGCAAACAGAGATTCTAGTTTAGCTTTTACTCTAAGTAATGTTGCAAAACACGTTAAAGGGTCAATATTGACTTTAGGATTACTACTTCCAGTAGGTGGCGCTAGAGCTCAAGTCCTCTTCCACTCTGAAGGGGCAATTTGCATATTCGTTCATTGTAGCATATTTCACCCATTAGACCTTGTTGAAAAAAATGTGCAATGCAGATAGAAATACTGTCACTTGTTACCCCTTAGACCCAATAGTAAAAAAAGATGCAATACATACAAATGTAGAAAAGATCAGCTACACATATGGCACCCAACATTTTTTTGAATGCAGTCATGGCCAAAAGTTTTGAGAATGACACAAATATTATATTTTCACATGATCTGCTGCCCTCTGGTTTTTATGTGTGTTTGACAGATGTTTTTATCACAGACAGAAATATAATAATTGCAAACATATGAGTAACAAAAGCTTATATTGACAGTTAGAATGAGTTAATGCAGCAAGTCAATATTTGCAGTGTTGACCCTTCTTCTTCAGGACCTCTGCAATTCTCCCTGGCATGCTCTCAATCAACTTCTGGACCAAATCCTGACTGATAGCAGTCCATTCTTGCACAATCAATGCTTTCATTTTGTCAGAATTTTTAGGTTTTTGTTTGTCCACCCGTCTCTTGATGATTGACCACAAGTTCTCAATGGGATTAAGATCTGGGGAGTTTCCAGGCCATGGACCCAAAATCTCTATGTTTTGTTCCCTCAGCCATTTAGTTATCACCTTTGCTTTATGGCAAGGTGCTCCATCATGCTGGAAAAGGCATTGTTGATCGCCAAACTGCTCTTGGAGGGTTGGGAGAAGTTGCTCTTGGAGGACATTCTGGTACCATTCTTTATTCATGGCTGTGTTTTTAGGCAAGACTGTGAGAGAGCCGATTCCCTTGGCTGAGAAGCAACCCCACACATGAATGGTTTCAGGATGCTTAACAGTTGGCATGAGACAAGACTGGTGGTAGCGCTCACCTTGTCTTCTCCGAATGAGGCGTTTTCCTGATGTCCCAAACAATCGAAAAGGGGATTCATCAGAGAAAATAACTTTACCCCAGTCCTCAGCAGTCCACTGCCTGTACCTTTTGCAGAATATCAGTCTGTCCATGATGTTTTTTCTGGAGAGAAATGGCTTCTTTGCTGCCCTCCTTGAGACCAGTCCTTGCTCCAAAGAGTCTCCGCCTCACAGTGCGTGCAGATGCACTCACACCTGCCTGCTGCCATTCCTGAGCAAGCTCTGCACTGCTGGTAGCCCAATCCCGCAGCTGAAACACTTTTAAGAGACGGTCCTGGCGCTTGCTGGTCTTTCTTGGCCGCCCTGGAACCTTTTTGGCAACAATGGAACCTCTCTCCTTGAAGTTATTGATGATGCGATAGATTGTTGACTGAGGTGCAATCTTTCTAGCTGCGATACTCTTCCCTGTTAGGCCATTTTTGTGCATTGCAATGATGACTGCACATGTTTCTTTAGAGATAACCATGGTTAACAGAAGAGAAACAATGATGCCAAGCACCAGCCTCCTTTTAAAATGTCCAGTGGTGTCATTCTTACTTAATCATGACAGATTGATCTCCAGCCATGTCCTCATCAACACCCACACCTGTGTTAATGGAGCAATCACTGAAAAGAGGTTAGCTGGTCCTTTTAAGGCAGGACTGCAATGATGTTGAAATGTGTTTTGGGGGATAAAGTTCATTTTCTAGCCAAATATTGACTTTGCAAGTAATTGCTGTTAAGCTGATCACTCTTTATAACATTCTGGAGTATATGCAAATTGCCATTAGAAAAAGTGAAGCAGTAGACTTTGTAAAAATTAATATTTGTGTCATTCTCAAAACTTTTGTCCATGACTGTAGTGCACCATGGTTGTTAACACCATTTGCACAGCATGGCCACTCTACATACAAAGTAAAGGAACAGCTTGTTACGCACATGGTTTGTGGACATCTGTGCTATGGTCCGGGAGAGCCTGAAGGGATGTTACTAAGCGAGCACCTGACTCTTTGCTGGAGCCCGTGATGGTGAGGTTAGACTTGGCTCCAGGTGAATGCCAGGTGCTACTCCAAGATGGACCCACAAAACCGTATCAGCTGACCCCTAGGGGGACATGGAAGAAGAACCGGCCAATAACTGGTTAGCAGGATGATACGGCACAAGCAGGACTGGAACAGGAACACGGGACAGCCACAGCATGGGATCACAGATGCAGATTCTCAGGTGCAGGTCAGATGGATCAGGATCTGGACTAGGCACAGGCACCGTGAGTTTAGGAATGGTTGCAGAAGGTAGAACTGGAAAGGGTACAGACAGAGCAAATCATATGACAAGCACAGGGACCTAACAACTAACTAGTAGGGTTGAGCATTCCGATACTGCAAATATCGGGTATCGGCCGATATTGGCTGTATCGGAATTCCGATTCCGAGTACCGATATTTTCGTCTTATCGGATACCGGAATCGGGATTGTCACTGTCACTGTCAGTGTCCGTCGGTCGGGTCTGTCAGGAGTCAGCGGCACTTACCCGGCAGAAGATCTCCGGCGGTCACGTCCTGGACTGCTTTGATGGCCGCCATCCTCTTCTCCCCGGCGGTCACATGCAGTTTCTCGCGATAACTGCAGTGACTGCTGGGTAATCCCGGCCGTAAAGCAGTCAGTCCGATGACGTCACCGCCGGGGAAGCAGGTAATCAGCTGTGCTGCGTCGCGATGACAGGCTCTGCCTGTCATTGCGATGTAGCAGAGTTGGATCGTCGTGGGACTGTCGTTATGGACTGCGTCGGACAGGTGGTATACTGTTGGTTTGTTTTTTTTTCTTTTTTTACAGGAGATTGATGGCGTCGCAGGAATGAGAGTATAATAAAAGAAATGAAAACTGTGTTGTCTCTTTTATTTCATTAAAAGACTTTTTTCTTGCTTTGTCTTTTTTTTTATACATTTAATAACTTTGGGATTAATAATGGATCGGTGTCTTATTGACGCCTCTCCATTATTAACCGGGCTTATTGTCACCGTGCAATCAACGGTGACATTAACCCCTTATTACCCCGCTTGCCACCGCTACAGGGCAAGTGGGAAGAGCCGGGTAAAGTGCCACAATTGCCACATCTTTTGATGCGCCAAATGTGGGGCTGCTGTAGCCTGGTATTATCAGGCTGTTGAGGGCCAAAATCCATGGGCCTTGACAGTCTTTTAATACCAGGCCGCAGCAGTCTGCATTTTACTTGGCTGGTTAAAAAAATAGGGGGGATCCCCACGCCGTTTTTTTTTTCGAGGGGATCCCCTATTTTTGTTAACCAGCCAAGCTAAGCAGACTGCTGTGGCCTGGTATTATCAGGCTGGCAAGGTCCATGGATATTGGATCCTTACCAGCCTGAAAAACCAGGCCTCAGCGGTCTGCTTCATCTGGCTGGTTAACAAAAATAGGGGGGACCCCACGCCAATTTTTTTCGAGGGGATCCCTATTTTTGTTAATCAGCCAAGATATGCAGACTGCTGTGGCCTGGTATTATCAGGCTGGCAAGGTCCATGGATCTTGGCTCCTTAACAGCCTGAAAATCCAGGCCTCAGCGGTCTGCTTCATCTGGCTGGTTAACAAAAATAGGGGGGACCCACGCCAATTTTTTTCGAGGGGATCCCCTATTTTTGTTAATCAGCCAAGATATGCAGACTGCTGTGGCCTGGTATTATCAGGCTGGCAAGGTCCATGGATCTTGCTCCTTAACAGCCTGAAAATCCAGGCCTCAGCGGTCTGCTTCATCTGGCTGGTTAACAAAAATAGGGGGGACCCCACGCCAATTTTTTTCGAGGGGATCCCCTATTTTTGTTAATCAGCCAAGATATGCAGACTGCTGTGGCCTAGTATTATCAGGCTGGCAAGGTCCATGGATCTTGGCTCCTTAACAGCCTGAAAATCCAGGCCTCAGCGGTCTGCTTCATCTGGCTGGTTAACAAAAATAGGGGGGACCCCACACCATTTTTTTTTCGAAGGGAACCCCTATTTTTGTTAATCAGTTCCCTCTGACGTCACTGATTGTGTCCCTGGCTGACCTGAAGTGAAAGTGGAAAGCAATCAATTAAGCTTTCCACTTAAGGGCCCGTCTCACATAGCGATATCGCTACCGAGATCGCTGCTGAGTCACTAGTTTTGTGACGCAGCAGCGAGCTCACCAGCGATATCGCTGTGTGTGACATTCAGCGACGATCAGCCCCCCTGCCAGGTATCGCTCATCGTCGCTGAAATGTCAGGACCTTTTTTGATCGCTGGTTTCCCGCTGACAGGCACACATCGCTGCGTGTGACAGGCGGGAGACCAGCGATCCGCTGGTAACCAAGGTACACAGCGGGTTTCCAGTCGCGGGGCTGTGCCTAGAAACCCGCTGTGTACCTTGGATACCAGCGCCCTGATGCAGGGAGCTGGTATCCAAGGTACACAGCGGGTTTCCAAGCGCTGCGCGGTGCCTGGAAACCCGCTGTGTACCTTGGTTATCAGTGGATCGCTGGTCTCCCGCCTGTCACACGCAGCGATGCGTGCCTGTCAGAGGGAAACCAGCGATCAAAAAAAGGTCCTGACATTTCAGCGACGATCAGCGATACCCGGCAGGGGGGCTGATCGTCGCTGAATGTCACACACAGCGATATCGCTGGTGAGCTCGCTGCTGCGTCACAAAACTAGTGACTCAGCAGCGATCTCGGTAGCGATATCGCTATGTGAGACGGGCCCTTAAGCGATGTTACCCGCAGTGTCGCTGTCCCAGATCGCTGCCTGAGCTGCCTGTTTGGCAGCTCAGCAGCGATCATGTAGCGATACACCAGCGATCCTGACAAGTGCATATCGTTGTCGGGATCGCTGGTGTATCGTTATGTGACACCCAGCCTTTACTCTCCTGTCAGGCAGGAGAGGAACTCATTCATTTGGGGTTTACTGTGAGGCTGCAGCATTAGCTGCGGTCCCTGCAGTAAACATTAACCCTTTCTGAAGGATTACACCGTGGGACCTGACTGTGCATGGGATAGGTAAGAATAATTTTGCTTTTTTATTTTATTTTTATTACAGGAAATGGTTTTTGCAGTAAAATAAAAGATGGTCAAAAACATGTGTCTTTATTTCATTAAAATGATTTTTAATTAAAGTGTGTGTGTTTTTTTTTATTTCATGCAATAGGATTAATAATTGATAGTTGTCTAATTGACAGCTCTCAATTATTAACCTGGCTTAAGGTCACCTTTCAATAGCAAGGTGGCTTTAACCCCATATTAACCCATTCGCCACCGCTACAGGGCAATGGGAATAGACGGGCAAAGTGCCAGAAAGGGCGAATCTAATTATAGATTTGTCTTTCCTGGGGTGTCTGGGGGCAGATGTTAGTAGCCGGGGGGGGGCAAAAATAATGGTCCCTCTCTGGGCTATTATTATCTGCCCCCACTCACTGGCTTTGTCTGTCTGGTTGCGAAAATAGGGCGGGAGCCCACGCTTTTTTTTTCAGCAATTTTACACCTCATATATATATATACATGTCATTGAATTTGTGACACATATATATATATATATTTATATTTGTAGTTCATACACTTCTACATAGTATAATAGCCGCTAATTCAATTGCCGGCTTTTGTGAAAATGCAGAACCCGACATGAAATGACACTTGGTGTACATAGGGTTAACCATGTCTTTTCATGTCCTTTGCTATCTAATTTGCACAAACAATTAAATCAGTCTATGTGTGCAAAATTTCACACCTGTAGGGGTTAATTAAAGGTGTAAATTCGTAGCAAAAAAGTCCGTTTTTTTTACAACGAATTTACACCTTTAATTAACCCCTACAGGTGTGAAATTTTGCACACATAGACTGATTTAATTGTTTGTGCAAATCAGATAGCAAACGACATGAAAAGACATGGTTAACCCTATGTACACCAAGTGTCATTTCATGTCGGGTGCTTCTGTCTTTTCACTGAAGCCGGCTTTACCCGGCAATTGAATCAGAGGATATTTTACTATGTAGAAGTGTATAAACTATACATATATGTATATATATATGTCACAATGACATGTATATATATATATATATATATATGTATTCTATGTGTGTATATTTAGTGTTTACAAGGAAAGAATGGGTTTTTTTTAGTTGCGATATTTTGTTCCCATAGACTTACATGGGACTTCCGGTATCGGTATCGGGTATCGCCGATATTTTAGTGATATCGGCGATACCATTCCGATTCCGATACTTTAGATATCGGAAAGTATCGCTCAACTCTACTAACTAGCAGAAAACACTAGACTAAGTAAAGTTATTATTATTATTATTTATTTATATAGCGCCATTAATTCCATGGTGCTGTACATGAGAGGGGTTACATAAAAAGTTATAGATATCATTTACAGTAAACAAATTTACAATGACAGACTGGTACAGAGGGGAGAGGATCCTGTCCTTGCGGACTTACATTCTACGGGATTGCTAAAGATATCACGCTCGTGGTGCCGTCAGAAAGGTCATCGGAGTTCAGAGTCAATTAACTCAGTTCAACTCACTGATATAAATGCGAGAGCCATTAGAACCTTTCCCATGGCGCTCGCGCCGATTTAATTGAGGTGAAGAAGTTCATTGGTGCTGAACTCTGATAAACTTTCTGATGACACCGCGAGCGTGAGAACGTGAGTGAGATGAACGGAGTTTAATGGATATGAACCCCACTCAACTTTACCATGTCACTACGAGGCACTGAGATGAGAAAGCACACCCAGCTCAGTGTCTCTGCCGGATGGCAGGCTGTATAGCCGCATCATGCAACAATGCAGCCTGCCATCTAGATGTAACAGAGCAGACACATCATGGAACATTTGGATTATTATCTTCTCGGCGGACAGGTGAGGAATATGGTTGTTTATTATTTTCATTCTTTTACAGAGGACATTAGCTTCAGTGAATTGGGTATAAAGTGAGTATACATGTTTTTTGTAAATTTAGGTTCAATGAATGAGTCTGTGTCATTATTTCAAATAAAGGACTTTTTTATTGTTGTTATTTTTTACAATTTGACTATGGGGTTAGCAATGGGGTCATCTTATGGATGCACCATTTCTGGGGTGGCTGAGAGATGATGTTTTTAGTCAGGGAGGGGGCCAATATCCATGGCCCTTACCTAGGCTAATAATATCAACCTGCAGCTGTCTGCCTAGCCCTTGCTGGTTATTAATTATAAGAGGACCCTGCGTAATTTTTTTGGATGTGTCCTCATTTTAATAGCCAGGAAATGCTACGTATTCAGCTGTGAACTAATATTAATAGCCTGGGAAGCTCCATAGGTATTTCCCCCTTCCTTCATTCTAAACATCTGCCCCCAGCTGTTGGCTTTCCCTCTGCTGGTTAAAAACACTTCAGGGGATCCCACTCCATTTTTTTTAGAAAGTTATTTATTTAGTAATAGAGTACATGTATAGTAAGCTACACACACAAAGCACTGATTATATATCTCACTCACATATTTATAGATATTTTTGGGCTAATTAAATAGCTCTCTTTTTCAATACATGCGGTGTGCTGCCTCTGATTTTTGGATTTCTATCTTTCTATCTATCTATCTATGATCTATCTATATAATGTCTCTCCTTTTCTCTCTCTCTACATATATAGAAAGGGAATTCCGTGCCACGTCCGGTTATCCACCACATTCGGATCCTTCAGACGGAACCTGAAGACCCACCTCTTCAAAAAAAGCTTACAACCTGCAATGGACCACACGGCCAACCCAACACCATCGGAGCTGCTTCAACCCCCGACCTACTGTGTCCTTCCCCATAATCCTGTAGAATGTAAGCCCGCAATGGCAGGGTCCTCTTCCCTCTGTACCAGTCTGTCATTGTAAGTGATATTTGTATTTTGATGTAACCACGTCTCATGTACAGCACCATTGAATCAATGGTGCTATATAAATAAATAATAATAATATATCAAATCTTGAGGGATAAATATAGACCTGTGGTGGATCTAGAGACAGGTTTTAGACAATTTCATACCTGTATACTTCACCTCTGGGGGCGGATGAGAGACTGTATGACGACCTGGTTTTGCATCCAGTTTTGGTTTCCCGGTGCTGCTTGTAAATGGTGTTCTTTTCATTTACATGTGATAAAACTAAGATTGCACGCTGGCGGAGGGAATAATCAGGACTGCATCGCTATTAAATGTTGGGTTGTTATGAAGCTAAGTAAAAAGACGTTTTACAACATCATTGTATTTTCTTATAGACTTGAGAGTAAATATTTCTCGGTATCTAATTAAATATGCAACATTTAACTTTGTTAATAATGGTTACGAAAATTAAAGGAGGCAGTGAGACGTTGCCAGAGACAAATATCATTATCTGCTTAGAGCTACTGATGTGCGCAGCACTGACACTGAAAGAAAGCTTTAAAAGTCACCAGCATTTTATGCAAAAGGGCTTGGCGGATATGGCATTGCTTTACAGAAACCATAGACTCAAGAGAACTGTTCTAAACATACAGTAGGGAGCAGCATTATAGTAGTTATATTCTTGTACATAGGGAGCAGCATTATAGTAGTTATATTCTTGTACATAGGAGCAGTATTATAGTAGTTATATTCTTGTACATAGGAGCAGTATTATAGTAGTTATATTCTTGTACATAGGGGCAGTATTATAGTAGTTATATTCTTGTACATAGGAGCAGTATTATAGTAGTTATATTCTTGTACATAGGGGGCAGTATTGTAGTAGTTATATTCTTGTACATAGGGGAAGTATTATAGTAGTTATATTCTTGTACATAGAGGCAGTATTATGGTAGTTATATTCTTGTACATAGGGGGCAGTATTATAGTAGTTATATTCTTGTACATAGGAGCAGTATTATAGTAGTTATATTCTTGTACATACCAGCAGTATTATAGGAGTTATATTCTTGTACATAGGGGGCAGTATTATAGTAGTTATATTCTAGTACATAGGGGGCAGTATATAGTAGTTGTATTCTTGTACATAGGAGGCAGTATTATAGTAGTTATTCTTGTACATAGGGAGCAGTATTATAGTAGTTATATTCTTGTATAGGAGCAGTATTATACTAGTTATATCTTGTACATAGGAACAGTATTATCTAGTTATATTCTTGTACATAGGAGCAGTATTATAGTAGTTATTTCTTGTACATAGGAGCAGTATTATAGTAGTTATATTCTTGTACATAGGGAGCAGTATTATAGTAGTTATATTCTTGTACATAGGGAGCAGTATTATAGTAGTTATATTCTTGTACATAGAAGCAGTATTTATAGTTATTCTGTACATAGGAGCAGTTTATAGTAGTTATATTCTTGTACATAGGAGCAGTATTATAGTAGTTATATTCTTGTACATAGGGAGCAGTATTATAGTAGTTATATTCTTGTACATAGGAGCAGTATTATAGTAGTTATATTCTTGTACATAGGGAGCAGCATTATAGTAGTTATATTCTTGTACATAGGAGCAGTATTATAGTAGTTATATTCTTGTACATAGGAGCAGTATTATAGTAGTTATATTCTTGTACATAGGGGCAGTATTATAGTAGTTATATTCTTGTACATAGGAGCAGTATTATAGTAGTTATATTCTTGTACATAGGGGGCAGTATTGTAGTAGTTATATTCTTGTACATAGGGGAAGTATTATAGTAGTTATATTCTTGTACATAGAGGCAGTATTATGGTAGTTATATTCTTGTACATAGGGGGCAGTATTATAGTAGTTATATTCTTGTACATAGGAGCAGTATTATAGTAGTTATATTCTTGTACATACCAGCAGTATTATAGGAGTTATATTCTTGTACATAGGGGGCAGTATTATAGTATATCTATACATACAGTATTATATATTGTATTCCATAGGAGGCAGTATTATAGTAGTTATATTCTTGTACATAGGAGCAGTATTATAGTAGTTATATTCTTGTACATAGGAGCAGTATTATAGTAGTTATATTCTTGTACATAGGAACAGTATTATACTAGTTATATTCTTGTACATAGGACAGTATTATATAGTTATATTCTTGTACATAGGAGCAGTATTATAGTAGTTATATTCTTGTACATAGGGAGCAGTATTATAGTAGTTATATTCTTGTACATAGGGAGCAGTATTATAGTAGTTATATTCTTGTACATAGGGCAGTATTATAGTAGTTATATTCTTGTACATAGGAGCAGTATTATAGTAGTTATATTCTTGTACATAGGAGCAGTATTATAGTAGTTATATTCTTGTACATAGGGAGCAGTATTATAGTAGTTATATTCTTGTACATAGGAGCAGTATTATAGTAGTTATATTCTTGTACATAGGAGCAGATTATAGTAGTTATATTCTTGTACATAGGAGCAGATATAGAGTTATATTCTTGTACATGGAGCAGTAGTATAGCAGTTATATTCTTGTACATAAGGGCAGTTAGTAGTTATATTTAATAGGGCAGTATTAAGTATTATATTCTTGTACATAAGGGCAGTATTATAGTAGTTATATTCTTGTACATAGGGGCAATTTTTATTGTAAAAACCAAACAAATACAAATATACTGACATTCCTCCAGTAATACAAAAACTAAATTCACTTGGATTGTACATTCATTACATATCCGGATTATACATATAAAATTATCTTAAAGAGTCCATACACCTGGTTGGAAAAAAAAAAAAAAAAAAAAAAAAAAAACATCATATTTCAACCCAGTGACACATCCTTCCATAACTTAACATTTCCTAATTTTCCTAATGATTTTATCTATCTGGGGTCGGACATTATGTGGTTGACATCTGAGTCGGAGTTATTCTGGTCACCACCGTTCTCCATTTCAGACTCTACCCGAGTGCCCTCAGGTAATGGCTTCCGCTTGGGCGGAGGACAGTCCTCTACATCCCTATCAAACTCTGCGTTAATTCTTCTAAGGTCATCCTCAAAATCACCGTCAGACTCAGACAGAACACCAAACCTATTAGATAAGTCCATTACACCTGCAGAACTCTGGACCTTCTTCCTGGCTCCTTGGCCAGTGTCATACTCCTTCTCAGGTTTACGGGCGGTCTTGTCCTTTTTCTTCCTTTTAGTCTGAGACACAGATGGTAGTACTGAAATAATGCCTCCCTGTGACTGCTGCCCCTGAGAGACAACCTCCATACTCCCCTGTGCACCCTCTGAACCCTGCTGCTCTGGTGTCACCTGAGTAGACCCTGGTGGACCTCTGGTCTGGCCAGTATTTCCCCTGACAGTAAAGCTGCCTCCTCCAGAATCTCTGCCCCTGCCACCAAATCCTCATCAGGATAGTCCTTACAGATATTGCGCCAGGTGTCAGGACAGTCCCTGTGAGGGTGACCGATCTTCCCACAGAGGTTGCACCTGATGTTCTGGCAGTCTGCAGCCACATGGCCGACCTCCCCACACAGGTTGCACTTCACCACAGTACACGTATTTGCCAGGTGACCCGCCTTGCCACATTTGAAGCACTTACGAGGCTGCCCAGGATAGAAACACACACCCCTCTCCCTCCCAATAAAGAAGGAGTTGGGTAAGTGGGCAGTGATATTATCGCATTGGCGCAGTTTCACCAAAACCCTCCACCCTCCCGTCCAGATACCATCATTGTCTCTGCTTTTGGTGAGGTCAGAGACCAGGTCACAATGCCTCTGGAGCCACACCACAATGTCCTGCGGGGGAACAGACTCATTCCAGAAGATGAGATTAACCGTAACAGTATCTGGCTTAGAGATAGGAATAAAGCTGAACTTACTCCAGCCCTCAGAGTCTCTAAACTTGGGGAAATTAGACCAGAACCTGTCCAGGTCAGTCATGAGCTTAAAGCTGACGTCATAGCCCTGCTTGTCTGGAAGATTAATCACCGCCAAGATGCTGACTGGCGCAAACCCCATCTGGCGACACAAGAGCTCCCTGACCACAAACCTTCTATCTGGCAGATCCTCCTTGGCACCTCTGTGCCGGAAACGCACGACGTTTCTCCGTTTAAACGCCTGGCCGGTATAATTGGCACCAGAGGTGAAGGATGGCGCACCACGACTCCAGGCATTACTGGGGAAACCTGCGGGGTCACACTAGGCTGACTGACGGGGTGAGGGTCTGCAGCAGGGGGGCTTCTACACCTTGTGTGCTCGGAATTAAAGGGGGGAAATCACAGACATTGTCATGCACATTATTATCATCAACATCAATGTCACTATCAGACTGCGCAGCGTCCAGCAAAGATACTGTGCTCCCCCAAACCCCCGACCCCTCAGATACAGCGCGGTTATCCCCAGCATCAGAGCCCTGCTGGGCACCATCAGGAACTACCGGCACATGTCCACTGCCCAACTGTTGTGCTTGGCATTCTGAGACCTGTAGTCCCTCTGCTGAAATATGTCCATGCTGCTGCTTGGAATCTGCTGCAGGCGGCTGTGCTAGGCATTCTGAGACTTGTTGTACCTCTACTGGAATGTGCCCTTCATGCTGCTGCTTGGAATCTGCTGCAGGCTGTTGTGCTGGGCATTCTATAACTTGTTGTACCTCTGCTGGAATCTGCACTACATGCTTCTGCTTTGGATCTGCCACAGGCAGTTTTGCTGGGCATTCTGAGACTTGTGGTACCTCTGCTGGGGTCTGCACTACAGGCTGCTGCTGCATTTGCCCCTTTTGGAAGCAGAAACTTACAGGCTGCAGCACTGGCCGCACCTGCTTCTGGGGTCCACCTGGGACAATGTCTGACCTGGAACCTGCAGAGTTCTGCTTCTGTGAATTAAACAGTTCCTGGTTCCTATAAGTCTCCGCCAGGGGCCCCATCCTCTCTAGGACGCAGTCCATGTCCCTCACCACTTTTGCCAGCAATACACCCAGTGTGTTCAGAGTCTCGTCATAAAAATCATGACTCCCGGGATTAATAGCCTTTAGCTTATAGCAAGTGTCTATCTGCATCTGTAGTGAGTCTTTCTGCTGCTGTAACTCACCAAACTTCTTGACTAGTCCTGGGATCTCCTCTGCGAGCTGAAGCTCAGGTGCACGCGGCGTCTCCTCCTGGGATCCTGCATTCAGCGATGTCCCCGGCTGCTTGAACCCAGACGTCTCCTTAATTTTCACCTCCGCTGGTTTCATGGCTCCAGGCTCCACAGCACTTTTACTGCTGCCACCTGACTGCGACCTTGTGCGTCCAGAGCTCGCCATGCTGGTCACCACATATTTCTGTTGCAAGTTTTCCTGGAGCGTCTGTCTCTCCAGTGAGGTTTTCCTCTGCCTGCTGGAAGTCAGCTGCACACCTGAAGCCGCTGATGGCCTCTCCTGAGCTGCAGGCTGCTTTCCTCCATTCAGCTTCTCACCAGGAGATTTCTTCTGGATTTCTCCTAATTGCACTTCACTTTGCTTGCCTTGGCTGGCCGACTGACTTAACTGCAACTTTCTTACATACAATGGCTTTTCCTTGTTCCGTTACTTTACTCACTTTCACAGCTTCATCTTTCTTGTTGCTGCTACTTCCATTCGGAGCTTTCTTCCCATCAGAAATCACTTTAGGATTCCCATCTGCATTAGAAACAGCTTGGGCGCTTCTTCCCAGTGTAGGCCTGGAAGCCTGGGCCTTGCTTGGGGAGTTTCCCCGCCCAGGGTGGCCCCTCCCTGGGCTTGCTCCAGACATCAGGAGAGCTACAAACACACAACCTCTCAGCTAGGAGGCAGTAATATAGTAGTTATATTCTTGTACATAGGAGCAGTATTATAGTAGTTATATTCTTGTACATAGGAGCAGTATTATAGTAGTTATATTCTTGTACATAGGAGCAGTATTATAGTAGTTATATTCTTGTACATAGGAGCAGTATTATAGTAGTTATATTCTTGTACATAGGAGCAGTATTATAGTAGTTATAGTCTTGTACATAGCAGCAGTATTATAGTAGTTATATTCATGTACAGAGGGGGCAGTATTATAGTAGTTATATTCATGTACATAGGAGCAGTATTATAGTAGTTATATTCTGTACACAGGGGCAGTAGTTTAGCAGTTATATTCTTGTACATAGGGGGCAGTATTATAGTAGTTATATTCTTGTACATAGGAACAGTATTATAGTAGTTATATTCTTGTTCATAGGAGCAGTATTATAGTAGTTATATTCTTGTACATGGGAGCAGTATTATAGTAGTTATATTCTTGTACATAGAGGCAGTATTATAGTAGTTATATTCTTGTACATAGGGGGCAGTATTATAGTAGTTATATTCTTGTACATAGGAGCAGTATTATAGTAGTTATATTCTTGTACATAGGGAGCAGTATTATAGTAGTTATATTCTTGTACATAGGGGCAGATTATAGTAGTTATATTCTTGTACATAGGAACAGTATTATAGTTGTTATATCTTGCACATAGGAACAGCAGTATAGTAGTTATATTCTTGTTCATAGGAGCAGTATTATAGTAGTTATATTCTTGTACATGGGAGCAGTATTATAGTAGTTATATTCTTGTACATGGGAGCAGTATTATAGTAGTTATATTCTTGTACATAGAGGCAGTATTATAGTAGTTATATTCTTGTACATAGGGGGCAGTATTATAGTAGTTATATTCTTGTACATAGGGGCAGTATTATAGTAGTTATATTCTTGTACATAGAGGCAGTATTATAGTAGTTATATTCTTGTACATAGAGGCAGTATTATAGTAGTTATATTCTTGTACATAGGAGCAGTATTATAGTAGTTATATTCTTGTACATAGGGGGCAGTATTATAGTAGTTATATTCTTGTACATAGGGGCAGTATTATAGTAGTTATATTCTTGTACATAGGAGCAGTATTATAGTAGTTATATTCTTGTACATGGGAGCAGTATTATAGTAGTTATATTCTTGTACATAGAGGCAGTATTATAGTAGTTATATTCTTTTACATAGGGGGCAGTATTATAGTAGTTATATTCTTGTACATAGGGGGCAGTATTATAGTAGTTATATTCTTGTACATAGGGGCAGTATTATAGTAGTTATATTCTTGTACATAGAGGCAGTATTATGGTAGTTATATTCCTGTACATAGGGGGCAGTATTATAGTATTTATATTCTTGTACATGGGGGCAGTATTATAGTAGTTATATTCTTGTACATAGGAGCAGTATTATAGTAGTTATATTCTTGTACATACCAGCAGTATTATAGGAGTTATATTCTTGTACATAGGGGGCAGTATTATAGTAGTTATATTCTAGTACATAGGGGGCAGTATTATAGTAGTATATTCTTGTACATAGGAGCAGTATTATAATAGTTATATTCTTGTACATAGGAGCAGTATTATAGTAGTTATATTCTTGTACATAGGAGCAGCATTATAGTAGTTATATTCTTGTACATAGGAGCAGTATTATAGTAGTTATATTCTTGTACATAGGGGCAGTATTCTAGTAGTTATATTCTTGTACATAGGGGCAGTATTATAGTAGTTATATTCTTGTACATAGGAGCAGTATTATAGTAGTTATATTTTTGTACAGAGGGGCAGTATTATAGTAGTTATATTCTTGTACATAGGAGCAGTATTATAGTAGTTATATTCTTGTACATAGGAGAAGCATTATAGTAGTTATATTCTTGTACATGGGAGCAGTAGTATAGCAGTTATATTCTTGTACATAAGGGCAGTATTATAGTAGTTATATTCTTGTACATAGGGACAATTTTTATTGTAAAAACCAAACAAATACAAATATACTGACATTCCTCCAGTAATACAAAAATAAATTCACTTGGATTGTACATTCATTACATATCCGGATTATACATATAAAATTATCTTAAAGAGTCCATACACCTGGTTGGAAAAAAAAAACAAAAAAAAAAAATCATATTTCAACCCAGTGACACATCCTTCCATAACTTAACATTTCCTAATTTTCCTAATGATTTTATCTATCTGGGGTCGGACATTATGTGGTTGACAGCGTCACAGATCTGAGTCGGAGTTATTCTGGTCACCACCGGTCTCCATTTCAGACTCTACCCGAGTGCCCCCAGGTAATGGCTTCCGCTTGGGCGGAGGACAGTCCTCTACATCCCTATCAAACTCTGTGTCAATTCTTCTAAGGTCATCCTCAAAATCACCGTCAGACTCAGACAGAACACCAAACCTATTAGATAAGTCCATTATACCTGCAGAAACCTGGACCTTCTTCCTGGCTCCTTGGCCAGTGTCATACTCCTCAGGTTTACGGGAGGTCTTGTCCTTTTTCTTCCTTTTAGTCTGAGACACAGATGGTAGTACTGAAATAATGCCTCCCTGTGACTGCTGCCCCTGAGAGACAACCTCCATACTCCCCTGTGCACCCTCTGAACCCTGCTGCTCTGGTGTCACCTGAGTAGACCCCTGGTGGGCCTCCGGTCTGGCCAGTATTTCCCCTGACAGTAAAGCTGCCTCCTCCAGAATCTCTGCCCCTGCCACCAAATCCTCATCAGGATAGTCCTTACAGATATTGTGCCAGGCGTCAGGACAGTCCCTGTGAGGGTGACCGATCTTCCCACAGAGGTTGCACCTGATGTTCTGGCAGTCTGCAGCCACATGGCCGACCTCCCCACACAGGTTGCACTTCACCACAGTACACGTATTTGCCAGGTGACCCGCCTTGCCACATTTGAAGCACTTACGAGGCTGCCCAGGATAGAAACACACACCCCTCTCCCTCCCAATAAAGAAGGAGTTGGGTAAGTGGGCAGTGATATTATCGCATTGGCGCAGTTTCACCAAAACCCTCCACCCTCCCGTCCAGATACCATCATTGTCACTGCTTTTGGTGAGGTCAGAGACCAGGTCACAATGCCTCCGGAGCCACACCACAATGTCCTGCGGGGGAACAGACTCATTCCAGAAGATGAGATTAACCGTAACGGTATCTGGCTTAGAGATAGGAATAAAGCTGAACTTACTCCAGCCCTCAGAGTCTCTAAACTTGGGGAAATTAGACCAGAACCTGTCCAGGTCAGTCATGAGCTTAAAGCTGACGTCATAGCCCTGCCTGTCTGGAAGATTAATCACCGCCAAGATGCTGACTGGCGCAAACCCCATCTGGGGACACAAGAGCTCCCTGACCACAAACCTTCTATCTGGCAGATCCTCCTTGGCACCTCTATGCCGGAAACGCACGACGTTTCTCCGTTTAAACGCCTGGCCGGTATAATTGGCACCAGAGGTGAAGGACGAAGCACCACGACTCCAGGCATTACTGGGGGGAACCTGCGGGGTCACACTAGGCTGACTGACAGGGTGAGGGTCAGCAGCAGGGGGGGCAGCTGCACCTTGTGTGCTCGGAATTAAAGGGGGGAAATCACAGACATTATCATGTACATTATTATCATCAACATCAATGTCACTATCAGACTGCGCAGCGTCCAGCAAAGATACTGTGCTCCCCCAAACCCCCGACCCCTCAGATACAGCACGGTTATCCCCAGCATCAGAGCCCTGCTGGGCACCATCAGGAACTACCGGCACATGTCCACTGCCCAACTGTTGTGCTTGGCATTCTGAGACCTGTAGTCCCTCTGCTGAAATATGTCCATGCTGCTGCTTGGAATCTGCTGCAGGCGGCTGTGCTAGGCATTCTGAGACTTGTTGTACCTCTACTGGAATGTGCCCTTCATGCTGCTGCTTGGAATCTGCTGCAGGCTGTTGTGCTGGGCATTCTGTGACTTGTTGTACCTCTGCTGAAATCTGCACTACATGCTTCTGCTTTGGATCTGCCGCAGGCAGTTTTGCTGGGCATTCTGAGACTTGTGGTACCTCTGCTGGGGTCTGCACTACAGGTGCTGGTGCGGCATTTGCCCCTTTTGGAAGCAGAAACTTGCAGGCTGCAGCACTGGCCGCACCTGCTTCTGGGGTCCACCTGGGACAATGTCTGACCTGGAACCTGCAGAGTTCTGCTTCTGTGAATTAAACAGCTCCTGGTTCCTATAAGTCTCCGCCAGGGGCCCCATCCTCTCTAGGACGCAGTCCATGTCCCTCACCACTTTTGCCAGCAATACACCCAGTGTGTTCAGAGTCTCGTCATAAAAATCATGACTCCCGGGATTAATAGCCTTTAGCTTATAGCAAGTGTCTATCTGCATCTGTAGTGAGTCTTTCTGCTGCTGTAACTCACCAAACTTCTTGACCAGTCCTGGGATCTCCTCTGTGAGCTGAAGCTCAGGTGCACGTGGCGTCTCCTCCTGGGATCCTGCATTCAGCGATGTCCCGGCTGCTTGAATCCAGACGTCTCCTTAATTTTCACCTCCGCTGGTTTCATGTCTCCAGGCTCCACAGCACTTTTACTACTGCCACCTGACTGCGACCTTGTGCGTCCAGAGCTTGCCATGCTGGTCACCACATATTTCTGCTGCAAGTTTTCCTGTAATGTCTGCCTCTCCAGTGAGGTTCTCCTCTGCCTGCTGGAAGTCAGCTGCACACCTGAAGCCACTGATGACCTCTCCTGAGCTGCAGGCTGCTTTCCTCCATTCAGCTTCTCACCAGGAGATTTCTTCTGGATTTCTCCTAGTTGCACTTCACTTTGCTTGCCTTGGCTGGCCGACTGCTTAACTGCAACTTTCTTACATACAATGGCTTTTCCTTGTTCCGTTACTTTACTCACTTTCACAGCTTCATCCTTCTTGTTGCTGCTACTTCCATTCGGAGCTTTCTTCCCATCAGAAATCACTTTAGGATTCCCATCTGCATTAGAAACAGCTTGGGCGCTTCTTCCCAGTGTAGGCCTGGAAGCCTGGGCCTTGCTTGGGGAGTTTCCCCGCCCAGGGTGGCCCCTCCCTGGGCTTGCTCCAGACATCAGGAGAGCTACAAACACACAACCTCTCAGCTAGGAGGCAGTATTATAGTAGTTATATTCTTGTACATAGGGGCAGTATTATAGTAGTTATACTCTTGTACATAGGAGCAGTATTATAGTAGTTATATTCTTGTACATAGGGGCAGTATTATAGTAGTTATATTCTTGTACATAGGAGCAGTATTATAGTAGGTATATTCTTGTACATAGGGGCAATTTTTATTGTAAAAACCAAACAAATACAAATATACTGACATTCCTCCAGTAATACAAAAATAAATTCACTTGGATTGTACATACATACATTACATATCCGGATTATACATATAAAATTATCTTAAAGAGTCCATACACCTGGTTGGGAAAAAAAAAAAAAAAAAAAAACATCATATTTCAACCCAGTGACACATCCTTCCATAACTTAACATTTCCTAATGATTTTATCTATCTGGGCTCGGACATTATGTGGTTGACAGCGTCACAGATCTGAGTCGGAGTTATTCTGGTCACCGCCGGTCTCCATTTCAGACTCTACCCGAGAGCCCTCAGGTAATGGCTTCCGCTTGGGCGGAGGACAGTCCTCTACGTCCCTATCAAACTCTGCGTCAATTCTTCTAAGGTCATCCTCAAAATCACCGTCAGACTCAGACAGAACACCAAACCTATTAGATAAGTCCATTACACCTGCAGAACTCTGGACCTTCTTCCTGGCTCCTTGGCCAGTGTCATACTTCTCAGGTTTACGGGAGGTCTTGTCCTTTTTCTTCCTTTTAGTCTGAGACACAGATGGTAGTACTGAAGTAATGCTTCCCTGTGACTGCTGCCCCTGAGGGACAACCTCCATACTTCCCTGTGCACCCTCTGAACCCTGCTGCTCTGGTGTCACCTGAGTAGACCCCTGGTGGGCCTCCGGTCTGGCCAGTATTTCCCCTGACAGTAAAGCTGCCTCCTCCAGAATCTCTGCCCCTGCCACCAAATCCTCATCAGGATAGTCCTTACAGATATTGTGCCAGGCGTCAGGACAGTCCCTGTGAGGGTGACCGATCTTCCCACAGAGGTTGCACCTGATGTTCTGGCAGTCTGCAGCCACATGGCCGACCTCCCCACACAGGTTGCACTTCACCACAGTACACGTATTTGCCAGGTGACCCGCCTTGCCACATTTGAAGCACTTACGAGGCTGCCCAGGATAGAAACACACACCCCTCTCCCTCCCAATAAAGAAGGAGTTGGGTAAGTGGGCAGTGATATTATCGCATTGGCGCAGTTTCACCAAAACCCTCCACCCTCCCGTCCAGATACCATCATTGTCACTGCTTTTGGTGAGGTCAGAGACCAGGTCACAATGCCTCCGGAGCCACACCACAATGTCCTGCGGGGGAACAGACTGATTCCAGAAGATGAGATTAATCGTAACGGTATCTGGCTTAGAGATAGGAATAAAGCTGAACTTACTCCAGCCCTCAGAGTCTCTAAACTTGGGGAAATTAGACCAGAACCTGTCCAGGTCAGTCATGAACTTAAAGCTGACGTCATAGCCCTGCCTGTCTGGAAGATTAATCACCGCCAAGATGCTGACTGGCGCAAACCCCATCTGGGGACACAAGAGCTCCCTGACCACAAACCTTCTATCTGGCAGATCCTCCTTGGCACCTCTATGCCGGAAACGCACGACGTTTCTCCGTTTAAACGCCTGGCCGGTATAATTGGCACCAGAGGTGAAGGACGAAGCACCACGACTCCAGGCATTACTGGGGGGAACCTGCGGGGTCACACTAGGCTGACTGACAGGGTGAGGGTCAGCAGCAGGGGGGCAGCTGCACCTTGTGTGCTCGAAATTAAAGGGGGGAAATCACAGACATTATCATGTACATTATTATCATCAACATCAATGTCACTATCAGACTGCGCAGCGTCCAGCAAAGATACTGTGCTCCCCCAAACCCCCGACCCCTCAGATACAGCGCGGTTATCCCCAGCATCAGAGCCCTGCTGGGCACCATCAGGAACTACCGGCACATGTCCACTGCCCAACTGTTGTGCTTGGCATTCTGAGACCTGTAGTCCCTCTGCTGAAATATGTCCATGCTGCTGCTTGGAATCTGCTGCAGGCGGCTGTGCTAGGCATTCTGAGACTTGTTGTACCTCTACTGGAATGTGCCCTTCATGCTGCTGCTTGGAATCTGCTGCAGGCTGTTGTGCTGGGCATTCTGTGACTTGTTGTACCTCTGCTGAAATCTGCACTACATGCTTCTGCTTTGGATCTGCCGCAGGCAGTTTTGCTGGGCATTCTGAGACTTGTGGTACCTCTGCTGGGGTCTGCACTACAGGTGCTGGTGCGGCATTTGCCCCTTTTGGAAGCAGAAACTTGCAGGCTGCAGCACTGGCCGCACCTGCTTCTGGGGTCCACCTGGGACAATGTCTGACCTGGAACCTGCAGAGTTCTGCTTCTGTGAATTAAACAGCTCCTGGTTCCTATAAGTCTCCGCCAGGGGCCCCATCCTCTCTAGGACGCAGTCCATGTCCCTCACCACTTTTGCCAGCAATACACCCAGTGTGTTCAGAGTCTCGTCATAAAAATCATGACTCCCGGGATTAATAGCCTTTAGCTTATAGTAAGTGTCTATCTGCATCTGTAGTGAGTCTTTCTGCTGCTGTAACTCACCAAACTTCTTGACCAGTCCTGGGATCTCCTCTGTGAGCTGAAGCTCAGGTGCACGTGGCGTCTCCTCCTGGGATCCTGCATTCAGCGATGTCCCCGGCTGTTTGAATCCAGACGTCTCCTTAATTTTCACCTCCGCTGGTTTCATGACTCCAGGCTCCACAGCACTTTTACTACTGCCACCTGACTGCGACCTTGTGCGTCCAGAGCTTGCCATGCTGGTCACCACATATTTCTGCTGCAAGTTTTCCTGTAATGTCTGCCTCTCCAGTGAGGTTCTCCTCTGCCTGCTGGAAGTCAGCTGCACACCTGAAGCCACTGATGACCTCTCCTGAGCTGCAGGCTGCTTTCCTCCATTCAGCTTCTCACCAGGAGATTTCTTCTGGATTTCTCCTAGTTGCACTTCACTTTGCTTGCCTTGGCTGGCCGACTGCTTAACTGCAACTTTCTTACATACAATGGCTTTTCCTTGTTCCGTTACTTTACTCACTTTCACAGCTTCATCCTTCTTGTTGCTGCTACTTCCATTCGGAGCTTTCTTCCCATCAGAAATCACTTTAGGATTCCCATCTGCATTAGAAACAGCTTGGGCGCTTCTTCCCAGTGTAGGCCTGGAAGCCTGGGCCTTGCTTGGGGAGTTTCCCTGCCCAGGGTGGCCCCTCCCTGGGCTTGCTCCAGACATCAGGAGAGCTACAAACACACAACCTCTCAGCTAGGAGGCAGTATTATAGTAGTTATATTCTTGTACATAGGGGCAGTATTATAGTAGTTATACTCTTGTACATAGGAGCAGTATTATAGTAGTTATATTCTTGTACATAGGGGCAGTATTATAGTAGTTATATTCTTGTACATAGGAGCAGTATTATAGTAGGTATATTCTTGTACATAGGGGCAATTTTTATTGTAAAAACCAAACAAATACAAATATACTGACATTCCTCCAGTAATACAAAAATAAATTCACTTGGATTGTACATACATACATTACATATCCGGATTATACATATAAAATTATCTTAAAGAGTCCATACACCTGGTTGGGAAAAAAAAAAAAAAAAAAAAACCCATCATATTTCAACCCAGTGACACATCCTTCCATAACTTAACATTTCCTAATGATTTTATCTATCTGGGCTCGGACATTATGTGGTTGACAGCGTCACAGATCTGAGTCGGAGTTATTCTGGTCACCGCCGGTCTCCATTTCAGACTCTACCCGAGAGCCCTCAGGTAATGGCTTCCGCTTGGGCGGAGGACAGTCCTCTACGTCCCTATCAAACTCTGCGTCAATTCTTCTAAGGTCATCCTCAAAATCACCGTCAGACTCAGACAGAACACCAAACCTATTAGATAAGTCCATTACACCTGCAGAACTCTGGACCTTCTTCCTGGCTCCTTGGCCAGTGTCATACTCCTTCTCAGGTTTACGGGAGGTCTTGTCCTTTTTCTTCCTTTTAGTCTGAGACACAGATGGTAGTACTGAAGTAATGCTTCCCTGTGACTGCTGCCCCTGAGGGACAACCTCCATACTTCCCTGTGCACCCTCTGAACCCTGCTGCTCTGGTGTCACCTGAGTAGACCCCTGGTGGGCCTCCGGTCTGGCCAGTATTTCCCCTGACAGTAAAGCTGCCTCCTCCAGAATCTCTGCCCCTGCCACCAAATCCTCATCAGGATAGTCCTTACAGATATTGTGCCAGGCGTCAGGACAGTCCCTGTGAGGGTGACCGATCTTCCCACAGAGGTTGCACCTGATGTTCTGGCAGTCTGCAGCCACATGGCCGACCTCCCCGCACAGGTTGCACTTCACCACAGTACACGTATTCGCCAGGTGACCCGCCTTGCCACATTTGAAGCACTTACGAGGCTGCCCAGGATAGAAACACACACCCCTCTCCCTCTCCAATAAAGAAGGAGTTGGGTAAGTGGGCAGTGATATTATCGCACTGGCGCAGTTTCACCAAAACCCTCCACCCTCCCGTCCAGATACCATCATTGTCTCTGCTTTTGGTGAGGTCAGAGACCAGGTCACAATGCCTCCGGAGCCACACCACAATGTCCTGCGGGGGAACAGACTCATTCCAGAAGATGAGATTTACCGTAACGGTATCTGGCTTAGAGATAGGAATAAAGCTGAACTTACTCCAGCCCTCAGTGTCTCTAAACTTGGGGAAATTAGACCAAAACCTGTCCAGGTCACTCATGAGCTTAAAGCTGACGTCATAGCCCTGCCTGTCTGGAAGATTAATCACCGCCAAGATGCTGACTGGCGCAAACCCCATCTGGCGACACAAGAGCTCCCTGACCACAAACCTTCTATCTGGCAGATCCTCCTTGGCAACTCTGTGCCGGAAACGCACAACGTTTCTCCGTTTAAACGCCTGGCCGGTATAATTGGCACCAGAGGTGAAGGACGGAGCACCACGACTCCAGGCATTACTGGGGGGAACCTGCGGGGTCACACTAGGCTGACTGACGGGGTGAGGGTCTGCAGCAGGGGGGGCTTCTACACCTTGTGTGCTCGGAATTAAAGGGGGGAAATCACAGACATTATCATGAACATTGTTATCATCAACATCAATGTCACTATCAGACTGCGCAGCGTCCAGCAAAGATACTGTGCTCCCCCAAACCCCCGACCCCTCAGATACAGCGCGGTTATCCCCAGCATCAGAGCCCTGCTGGGCACCATCAGGAACTACCGGCACATGTCCACTGCCCAACTGTGGTGCATGGCATTCTGAGACTTGTAGTCCCTGTGCTGAAAAATGTCCATGCTGCTGCTTGGAATCTGCTGCAGGCGGCTGTACTGGGCATTCTGCGACTTGTTGTACCTCTACTGGAATGTGCCCTTCATGCTGCTGCTTGGAATCTGCTGCAGGCTGTTGTGCTGGGCATTCTGTGACTTGTTGTACCTCTGCTGGAATCTGCACTACATGCTTCTGCTTTGGATCTGCTGCAGGCAGTTTTGCTGGGCATTTTGAGACTTGTGGTACGTCTGCTGGGGTCTGTACTACAGGCTGCTGCTGGTGCGGCATTTGCCCCTTTTGGAAGCAGAAACTTGCAGGCTGCAGCACTGGCCGCACCTGCTTCTGGGGTCCACCTGGGACAATGTCTGACCTGGAACCTGCAGAGTTCTGCTTCTGTGAATTAAACAGTTCCTGGTTCCTATAAGTCTCCGCCAGGGGCCCCATCCTCTCTAGGACGCAGTCCATGTCCCTCACCACTTTTGCCAGCAATACACCCAGTGTGTTCAGAGTCTCATCATAAAAATCATGACTCCCGGGATTAATAGCCTTTAGCTTATAGCAAGTGTCTATCTGCATCTGTAGTGCGTCTTTCTGCTGCTGTAACTCACCGAACTTCTTAACCAGTCCTGGGATCTCCTCTGCGAGCTGAAGCTCAGGTGCACGCGGCGTCTCCTCCTGGGATCCTGCATTCAGCGATGTCCCCCCGGCTGCTTGAACCCAGACGTCTCCTTAATTTTCACCACCGCTGGTTTCATGGCTCCAGGCTCCACAGCACTTTTACTGCTGCCACCTGACTGCGACCGTGTGCGTCCTGACCGCGCCATACTGCCATGCTGCTGTAAGTTCTCCTGGATGGTTTGTCTTTCCAAAGACGTCCGTCTCTGCCTGGGAGCAGGAGAGGTGATCTGCACAGCTGGGACTGATCTCACCTGTGCACCTGGCAGGAGCTGCTTGCTGACTGGGGAGTTACCTGACTTCACATTGTGCTGTAACCCATCACTGACCGACACTTTTCCTTCTTGCTTCTTTGCTGGACTTGGAGAAGGTTTTCCTCCCAAAACTTTACTGACGGCTTTTTCCTCCTTCACAGAACTGCTGCAGCTTTGGCTCGCTGCATTCACTGGTCTGACAGTGGCTCTGGGATTAACATTCCCATTAGGAGAGGCCTGGGAGGCTTGTCCCAGTGTAGGCCGAGAAGCCTGGGCCTTGCCTGGGGAGCTTCCCCGCCCAGGGTGGCCCCTCCCTGGGCTTGCTCCAGACATCAGGAGAGCTACAAACACACAACCTCTCAGCTAGGAGGCAGTATTATAGTAGTTATATTCTTGTACATAGGAGCAGTATTATAGTAGTTATATTCTGTACACAGGGCAGTAGTATAGCAGTTATATTCTTGTACATAGGGGCAGTATTATGGTAGTTATATTCTTGTACATAGGAACAGTATATAGTTGTTATATCTTGCACATAGGAACAGCATTATAGTAGTTATATTCTTGTTCATAGGAGCAGTATTATAGTAGTTATATTCTTGTACATGGGAGCAGTATTATAGTAGTTATATTCTTGTACATAGAGGCAGTATTATAGTAGTTATATTCTTGTACATAGGGGGCAGTATTATAGTAGTTATATTCTTGTACATAGGAGCAGTATTATAGTAGTTATATTCTTGTACATAGGGAGCAGTATTATAGTAGTTATAATCTTGTACATAGGGGCAGTATTATAGTAGTTATATTCTTGTACATAGGAACAGTATTATAGTTGTTATATCTTGCACATAGGAACAGCATTATAGTAGTTATATTCTTGTTCATAGGAGCAGTATTATAGTAGTTATATTCTTGTACATGGGAGCAGTATTATAGTAGTTATATTCTTGTACATAGGGGGCAGTATTATAGTAGTTATATTCTTGTACATAGGAGCAGTATTATAGTAGTTATATTCTTGTACATAGGGAGCAGTATTATAGTAGTTATAATCTTGTACATAGGGGCAGTATTATAGTAGTTATATTCTTGTACATAGGGAGCAGTATTATAGTAGTTATATTCTTGTACATAGGAGCAGTATTATAGTAGTTATATTCTTGTACATAGGGGCAGTATTATAGTAGTTATATTCTTGTACATAGGAACAGTATTATAGTTGTTATATCTTGCACATATGAACAGCATTATAGTAGTTATATTCTTGTTCATAGGAGCAGTATTATAGTAGTTATATTCTTGTACATGGGAGTAGTATTATAGTAGTTATATTCTTGTACATAGAGGCAGTATTATAGTAGTTATATTCTTGTACATAGGGGCAGTATTATAGTAGTTATATTCTTGTACATAGGAGCAGTATTATAGTAGTTATATTCTTGTACATAGGGGGCAGTATTATAGTAGTTATATTCTTGTACATAGGGGCAGTATTATAGTAGTTATATTCTTGTACATAGGAACAGTATTATAGTTGTTATATCTTGCACATAGGAACAGCATTATAGTAGTTATATTCTTGTTCATAGGAGCAGTATTATAATAGTTATATTCTTGTACATGGGAGCAGTATTATAGTAGTTATATTCTTGTACATAGAGGCAGTATTATAGTAGTTATATTCTTGTACATAGGGGGCAGTATTATAGTAGTTATATTCTTGTACATAGGAGCAGTATTATAGTAGTTATATTCTTGTACATAGGGAGCAGTATTATAGTAGTTATATTCTTGTACATAGAGGCAGTATTATGGTAGTTATATTCTTGTACATAGGGGGCAGTATTATAGTAGTTATATTCTTGTACATAGGGGGCAGTATTATAGTAGTTATATTCTTGTACATAGGGGGCAGTATTATAGTAGTTATATTCTTGTACATAGGAGCAGTATTATAGTAGTTATATTCTTGTACATGGGAGCAGTATTATAGTAGTTATATTCTTGTACATAGAGGCAGTATTATAGTAGTTATATTCTTGTACATAGGGGGCAGTATTATAGTAGTTATATTCTTGTACATAGGAGCAGTATTATAGTAGTTATATTCTTGTACATAGGGAGCAGTATTATAGTAGTTATAATCTTGTACATAGGGGCAGTATTATAGTAGTTATATTCTTGTACATAGGAACAGTATTATAGTTGTTATATCTTGCACATAGGAACAGCATTATAGTAGTTATATTCTTGTTCATAGGAGCAGTATTATAGTAGTTATATTCTTGTACATGGGAGCAGTATTATAGTAGTTATATTCTTGTACATAGAGGCAGTATTATAGTAGTTATATTCTTGTACATAGGGGGCAGTATTATAGTAGTTATATTCTTGTACATAGGAGCAGTATTATAGTAGTTATATTCTTGTACATAGGGGGCAGTATTATAGTAGTTATATTCTTGTACATAGGGGCAGTATTATAGTAGTTATATTCTTGTACATAGGAACAGTATTATAGTTGTTATATCTTGCACATAGGAACAGCATTATAGTAGTTATATTCTTGTTCATTGGAGCAGTATTATAATAGTTATATTCTTGTACATGGGAGCAGTATTATAGTAGTTATATTCTTGTACATAGAGGCAGTATTATAGTAGTTATATTCTTGTACATAGGGGCAGTATTATAGTAGTTATATTCTTGTACATAGGAGCAGTATTATAGTAGTTATATTCTTGTACATAGGGGGCGGTATTGTAGTAGTTATATTCTTGTACATAGGGGCAGTATTATAGTAGTTATATTCTTGTACATAGAGGCAGTATTATGGTAGTTATATTCTTGTACATAGGGGGCAGTATTATAGTAGTTATATTCTTGTACATAGGAGCAGTATTATAGTAGTTATATTCTTGTACATACCAGCAGTATTATAGGAGTTATATTCTTGTACATAGGGGGCAGTATTATAGTAGTTATATTCTAGTACATAGGGGGCAGTATTATAGTAGTTATATTCTTGTACATAGGAGCAGTATTATAGTAGTTATATTCTTGTACATAGGAGCAGTATTATAGTAGTTATATTCTTGTACATAGGAGCAGTATTATAGTAGTTATATTCTTGTACATAGGGAGCAGTATTATAGTAGTTATATTCTTGTACATAGGGGCAGTATTATAGTAGTTATATTCTTGTTCATAGGAGCAGTATTATAATAGTTATATTCTTGTACATAGGGGGCAGTATTATAGTAGTTATATTCTAGTACATAGGGGGCAGTAATATAGTAGTTATATTCTTGTACATAGGAACAGTATTATAGTAGTTATATTCTTGTACATAGGGGCAATTTTTATTGTAAAAACCAAACAAATACAAATATACTGACATTCCTCCAGTAATACAAAAATAAATTCACTTGGATTGTACATTCATTACATATCCGGATTATACATATAAAATTATCTTAAAGAGTCCATACACCTGGTTGGAAAAAAAAAAAAAAAAAAAAAAAAAAAAAAAACCATCATATTTCAACCCAGTGACACATCCTTCCATAACTTAACATTTCCTAATGATTTTATCTATCTGGGGTCGGACATTATGTGGTTGACATCTGAGTCGGAGTTATTCTGGTCACCACCGTTCTCCATTTCAGACTCTACCCGAGAGCCCTCAGGTAATGGCTTCCGCTTGGGCGGAGGACAGTCCTCTACGTCCCTATCAAACTCTGCGTCAATTCTTCTAAGGTCATCCTCAAAATCACCGTCAGACTCAGACAGAACACCAAACCTATTAGATAAGTCCATTACACCTGCAGAACTCTGGACCTTCTTCCTGGCTCCTTGGCCAGTGTCATACTCCTTCTCAGGTTTACGGGAGGTCTTGTCCTTTTTCTTCCTTTTAGTCTGAGACACAGATGGTAGTACTGAAGTAATGCTTCCCTGTGACTGCTGCCCCTGAGGGACAACCTCCATACTTCCCTGTGCACCCTCTGAACCCTGCTGCTCTGGTGTCACCTGAGTAGACCCCTGGTGGACCTCCGGTCTGGACAGTAATTCCCCTGACAGTAAAGCTGCCTCCTCCAGAATCTCTGCCCCTGCCACCAAATCCTCATCAGGATAGTCCTTACAGATATTGTGCCAGGCGTCAGGACAGTCCCTGTGAGGGTGACCGATCTTCCCACAGAGGTTGCACCTGATGTTCTGGCAGTCTGCAGCCACATGGCCGACCTCCCCACACAGGTTGCACTTCACCACAGTACACGTATTCGCCAGGTGACCCGCCTTGCCACATTTGAAGCACTTACGAGGCTGCCCAGGATAGAAACACACACCCCTCTCCCTCCCAATAAAGAAGGAGTTGGGTAAGTGGGCAGTGATATTATCGCACTGGCGCAGTTTCACCAAAACCCTCCACCCTCCCGTCCAGATACCATCATTGTCTCTGCTTTTGGTGAGGTCAGAGACCAGGTCACAATGCCTCCGGAGCCACACCACAATGTCCTGCGGGGAACAGACTCATTCCAGAAGATGAGATTTACCGTAACGGTATCTGGCTTAGAGATAGGAATAAAGCTGAACTTACTCCAGCCCTCAGAGTCTCTAAACTTGGGGAAATTAGACCAGAACCTGTCCAGGTCACTCATGAGCTTAAAGCTGACGTCATAGCCCTGCCTGTCTGGAAGATTAATCACCGCCAAGATGCTGACTGGCGCAAACCCCATCTGGCGACACAAGAGCTCCCTGACACAAACCTTCTATCTGGCAGATCCTCCTTGGCACCTCTGTGCCGGAAACGCACGACGTTTCTCCGTTTAAACGCCTGGCCGGTATAATTGGCACCAGAGGTGAAGGACGGAGCACCACGACTCCAGGCATTACTGGGGGAACCTGCGGGGTCACACTAGGCTGACTGACGGGGTGAGGGTCTGCAGCAGGGGGGCTGCTACACCTTGTGTGCTCGGAATTAAAGGGGGGAAATCACAGACATCATCATGAACATTGTTATCATCAACATCAATGTCACTATCAGACTGCGCAGCGTCCACCAAAGATACTGTGCTCCCCCAAACCCCCGACCCCTCAGATACAGCGCGGTTATCCCCAGCATCAGAGCCCTGCTGGGCACCATCAGGAACTACCGGCACATGTCCACTGCCCAACTGTGGTGCATGGCATTCTGAGACTTGTAGTCCCTGTGCTGAAAAATGTCCATGCTGCTGCTTGGAATCTGCTGCAGGCGGCTGTACTGGGCATTCTGCGACTTGTTGTACCTCTACTGGAATGTGCCCTTCATGCTGCTGCTTGGAATCTGCTGCAGGCTGTTGTGCTGGGCATTCTGAAACTTGTGGTACGTCTGCTGGGGTCTGTACTACAGGCTGCTGCTGGTGCGGCATTTGCCCCTTTTGGAAGCAGAAACTTGCAGGCTGCAGCACTGGCCGCACCTGCTTCTGGGGTCCACCTGGGACAATGTCTGACCTGGAACCTGCAGAGTTCTGCTTCTGTGAATTAAACAGTTCCTGGTTCCTATAAGTCTCCGCCAGGGGCCCCATCCTCTCTAGGACGCAGTCCATGTCCCTCACCACTTTTGCCAGCAATACACCCAGTGTGTTCAGAGTCTCATCATAAAAATCATGACTCCCGGGATTAATAGCCTTTAGCTTATAGCAAGTGTCTATCTGCATCTGTAGTGTGTCTTTCTGCTGCTGTAACTCACCGAACTTCTTGACCAGTCCTGGGATCTCCTCTGCGAGCTGAAGCTCAGGTGCACGTGGCGTCTCCTCCTGGGATCCTGCATTCAGCGATGTCCCCGGCTGCTTGAACCCAGACGTCTCCTTAATTTTCACCACCGCTGGTTTCATGGCTCCAGGCTCCACAGCACTTTTACTGCTGCCACCTGACTGCGACCGTGTGCGTCCTGACCGCGCCATACTGCCATGCTGCTGTAAGTTCTCCTGGATGGTTTGTCTTTCCAAAGACGTCCGTCTCTGCCTGGGAGCAGGAGAGGTGATCTGCACAGCTGGGGCTGATCTCAACTGTGCACCTGGCAGGAGCTGCTTGCTGACTGGGGAGTTACCTGACTTCACATTGTGCTGTAACCCTTCACTGACCGACACTTTTCCTTCTTGCTTCTTTGCTGGACTTGGAGAAGGTTTTCCTCCCAAAACTTTACTGACGGCTTTTTCCTCCTTCACAGAACTGCTGCAGCTTTGGCTCGCTGCATTCACTGCTCTGACAGTGGCTCTGGGATTAACATTCCCATTAGGAGAGGCCTGGGAGGCTTGTCCCAGTGTAGGCCGGGAAGCCTGGGCCTTGCCTGGGGAGCTTCCCCGCCCAGGGTGGCCCCTCCCTGGGCTTGCTCCAGACATCAGGAGAGCTACAAACACACAACCTCTCAGCTAGGAGGCAGTATTATAGTAGTTATATTCTTGTACATAGGGAGCAGTATTATAGTAGTTATATTCTTGTACATAGGAGCAGTATTATAGTAGTTATATTCTTGTACATAGGGAGCAGTATTATAGTAGTTATATTCTTGTACATAGGGGCAGTATTATAGTAGTTATATTCTTCTACATAGGGAGCAGTATTATAGTAGTTATATTCTTGTACATAGGGGCAGTATTATAGTAGTTATATTCTTGTACATAGGGACAGTATTATAGTAGTTATATTCTTGTACATAGGGGCAGTATTATAGTAGTTATATTCTTTACATAGGGAGCAGTATTATAGTAGTTATATTCTTGTACATAGGAGCAGTATTATAGTAGTTATATTCTTGTACATAGGGAGCAGTATTATAGTAGTTATATTCTTGTACATAGGGGCAGTATTATAGTAGTTATATTCTTCTACATAGGGAGCAGTATTATAGTAGTTATATTCTTGTACATAGGGGCAGTATTATAGTAGTTATATTCTTGTACATAGGGACAGTATTATAGTAGTTATATTCTTGTACATAGGGGCAGTATTATAGTAGTTATATTCTTTACATAGGAGCAGTATTATAGTAGTTGTATTCTTGTACATAGGTGGCAGTATTATAGTAGTTATATTCTTGTACATAGGGGCAGTATTGTAGTAGCTATATTCTATACATAGAGGACAGTATTATAGTTGTTATATTCATGCACATAGGGGCAGTATTATAGTAGTAATATTTCTGTTTATAGGGAGCAGTATTGTAGTTATATTGCTTTACACAGGCGGTAGTATTTGATATTATTACCCAAATTCTTTACTTTTGAAGGTCAGTCTCGTCTTATGGAGGACCAGTCCAACCTCATCTGTAATTATTCCGCATTTAGCTCTACAGTAGACCACAAAGCCCTCACAGTGTATGATCTCAGATCTTGAAAAGAATAATGCTAGAAAATGCATAATTTATACAGCTTGATACAGGGCAAATTAAAACGATTGTTTTATTGAATTCAGCGGAGGAGCTTAGCTGAAATGGCAGCATGCTGAAAAATTAATTGAGAAACTCACCTTCAAATGGAAAATACTTAAGATTGTGTTATAATCAGCTTATACAGACATACATGAGTTTGGTTCAATAATTTAGCCTTCATATCTTCCTATTAATTAAACGAAATAATCTGGACTATTTTTCTTAGCTGGGGTGACATAAACATTTTTCACAAAAATATCAATTATCTCCGGTGGATAGCAGGACTTTCAATTAGAAATGTCTCCAAACGTTAACCAGATCTGGAGAGGAAGATTAAGAGCTCCACATTCTCCTTCGCTTGACTTGACGTTACAGAGTGTCCTCTCGTGTTTTACAGCGATTGCCAGCTTGAGGTTCGGGCCTCGCACTTGCCCTCTGTAAATGGAGATGAGTGACTCATATTGTATCTAAAAAAAAAAAATTCAATCAGAGATCTCAGTGATTAAAATACCATCCACAAAGGTTAGGAGCAAATTATAATTAGTAGAGAAGACCCTTTGTAGTCCTTGGCATTTGTTCACCTCCATCAGAAAATTGGAAACACCAATTTTTTACTGTCCATTGAAAGCATACAAATTGCCGGAGAAATTCATTTAAGCCACAATCACATTATATCCCAGAGGTAAGATTTTTTCTTTACTTATTGTTTTAATATAGGATTTTTTTGGGAGTATGATGGTAAAGGGGTGAGAAGAGATGAGTTCAGAAAATTTTTGAAAATTTTTCTTGTTTCGGCCAGGAAAATTTTGCCACCTACGTAAAACCATATTCTCAACATATCCTAAAATACTGAACTCTGGATGTCTATTTCTGTCTCTATATGCAACATTGAGCATGACATAATATAGAATTTTTTTCCAAAATTTAGGCATCTTTAATTAAATCCATGGAAACTTTTTAGGATATGGGACATACTATGAATGTTTGATTGGTGGCTATCCTACGCCTGGCAGACACACACCTATTAAAGGTATGAGGGTCTGTCTTAGTAATTCTTGTAATTCCCATAAAGACTTATTATAGTCTACCATTGCCATAATTGTCTTTGGATAGAAAACTAGTTACTCTAGGTTTCCTAGAATTTTGTGATGTGGATTTTGAACTTTAAAGAGGATCTGACGTTCGGTCAAAAGTATCCAGGGTTTGCTCTTTTATTTTGTTCCCAATGCTTCCCTTAATATTCAGTTGTTTTTTTTTTGTATGGCTTCAGAGAAGGGACCTTTTTATTTATAACTAATTTTTATGGTCTTTACGAGGGGGCGTGTCTCATGGGAATCCTTGGAGGCGTGTCTTTGGGCTGCGCTGCATAATTACCCTGGGAGCCACACCCCCTTACAGAGACTGAAAATATTAACGCTAAATAAAAAGGTCTTTATCTCTAGAACTGGATGACGGATTTACAAACAAAAAATGTAATACTTGGGGGAATCGCAGGAATTAAACGACAACAAAAACTGGACACGTTTGACCTGATAACAGGTTCTCTTTAAAAGGAACCTGCTATCATATTTTACCTTCTAAATGACAGCCATTACTTTTTTAGATATCTAACGTGTTCTATGTGTCCTTGTTTCACCCCCCCCCCAAGCATGACATACATGAGAAAAGCCAAATGATCTCATGGACTTGCCCGAGTCATCCCCAGATTCTCCAGGGAACGTGGAAATTCAGCTTCTTTCCCTCAGATTGATATATAAGGAATTCCCTACGTTATCTACATAAAGTTGCCTTGCTGATGCCGAGCACTGATCAGAGCAGCGCGAATCGCGCATGCGCAGGAATTTAGCTTGATGACTGTAGTGTGAAAGAGCTCAATGTGAATGATGTAGGGTTGCGATCAACATAAACCAGAGACTATGGAGCCGGATTGCTAGGCTTCCAGGAGGTACTGAGTATGGTTCAGGCCCACCCATCGCACCCTTTCATGCTTATTAGCATACAAAAGAGGACAACTATAGGTATGCAGAACTATAGGGGTGAAATTAGGACTCAAATATCTCTTTAGATCAGGGGTGGGGAACCTCAGGCCCCAGGGCCATTTACGGCCCTCGATGGCCTTTTATCCGGCCCCCGGGCAGATTCTCAGGGACCGCAGTGCTTTGGCAGGGAGCTGTATTTTAATTGCCTGCAGCTCATTAATTTCTTCTTGATCTGTGAGCACACACACGCAGTGTTCACTACTGAACACTGAAGGGCATGCAATGCAAGATTACGCCTTGAGACCAGTGCCAGAGTCAGGATGTACTTTGTGGGCAGAGTTTGTACGGCCCTCGAAGGATGGTATAAATATCCAAAAGGCCCTTGGCAGAAAAAAGATTCCCCACCCCTGCTTTAGATGATTATTAAAGTGCTTAGAGATTGGTAACCTAATGGATGTTTCCTTTTAATGCCTTCGTAACATGTGACATTGGGTGTAGATGTAAGTAGCAGACTCAGGAGCTGATTCAACTCGAGGTAGGGAAGGTGCCAGCTGTGTTATACAGCCGGCACCTGCCTCTAACAGCAGACAGCTAAATTGGTTCATCTCTGTTTAGCCACTTAAATGCCACTTGTAGTCTCTTGGTCACGATTCTGGTAGGGCATCCATTCCAGCGACCATCTTCCCCCCTATGAATCTATTCCAGCGACCATCTTCCCCCTCTATGATGTGATTGAAAAGAGCCCATGGGCTGAATACTGAAGGCTACCAATGCTGCCCTCATGGTAAACGTACGAAGCTCAGCCCTATGCTAGGCTTTACCAGAAATCATTATTTTTTGCTATACAGTATACTTTAATACAGAAGTTAAGGGAGTCTAGAAAAATAAGTTGATTAACGAAGAATTTTTTTGTAATATTTCCAAATTTTTTATTTTTTTTAAAAGTCCAAAACGCTGACTCTGAATACAAAATTTAAAAAAATCCAAAATATATCATTGATATTGTCGGTGTTATGAGCTCGGTTGCAACAACTTTAATGCATAATGGATTGCAACCGAACACGGGTCCGCGATGCAGTTATAGTCACTGCTGCCGAACACCCCTAGAGTATGAGGGTAAAACTGACAACAGAAATCTAACATTAGATCTCGCCTGTGTTACTTCACACTGGGGGAGATGTAGAATTGGCACTAACTCCGTTAATGTCACGGGAGATGTGCTATCGACTGGCGTAGATGTAGCCCTGTTAATGGCACAGAAGCCATTTGCCAGATATTAGGTTTGCACTATGTGCTGCAAGCTGGTATAGACGTAGCCCTGTTGACTGCACAGAAGCTACGTGCCAGCCGCTAGGAAGTGCGTGCGACTAACACCAGGCGTATGTGCTACCAGCCGGCGTGAGACCGGACTGAGCAACTCTCTGTTCAGCTTGGCAGGCGATGCCCAGATTACATGCCCCGCAGTCTGCTCAGGGTGTATAGCTACCCTATATTCATAGCAAGACTGCGCCACATTAGCTACAGGTTACATGCACCGCAGTCTGCTCAGGGTGTATAGCTACCCTATATTCATAGCAAGACTGCGCCACATTAGCTACAGGTTACGCGCCCCGCAGTCTGCTCAGGGTGTATAGCTACCCTATATTCATAGCAAGACTGCGCCACATTAGCTACAGGTTACGCGCCCCGCAGTCTGCTCAGGGTGTATAGCTACCCTATATTCATAGCAAGACTGCGCCACATTGGCTGCAGGTTACACGCCCCGCAGTCTGCTCAGGGTGTATAGCTACCCTATATTCATAGCAAGACTGCGTCACATTGGCTACAGGTTACACGCCCCCAGTCTGCTCAGGGTGTATAGCTACCCTATATTCATAGCAAGACTGCGTCACATTGGCTACAGGTTACCGCCCCACAGTCTGCTCAGGGTGTATAGCTACCCTATATTCATAGCAAGACTGCGCCACATTAGCTACAGGTTACACGCCCCGCAGTCTGCTCAGGGTGTATAGCTACCCTATATTCGTAGCAAGACTGTGCCACATTAGCTACAGGTTACATGCCCCGCAGTCTGCTCAGGGTGTATAGCTACCCTATATTCGTAGCAAGACTGTGCCACATTAGCTACAGGTTACACGCCCCGCAGTCTGCTCAGGGTGTATAGCTACCCTATATTCATAGCAAGACTGCGTCACATTAGCTACAAGTTACACGCCCCACAGTCTGCTCAGGGTGTATAGCTACCCTATATTCATAGCAAGACTGCTCCACATTGGCTACAGGTTACGTGCCCCGCAGTCTGCTCAGGGTGTATAGCTACCCTGTATTCATAGCAAGACTGCGTCACATTGGCTACAGGTTACGCGCCCCGCAGTCTGCTCAGGGTGTATAGCTACCCTATATTCATAGCAAGACTGCGCCACATTAGCTACAGGTCACACGCCCCGCAGTCTGCTCAGGGTGTATAGCTACCCTATATTCATAGCAAGATGGCGCCACATTGGCTACAGGTTACACGCCCCGCAGTCTGCTCAGGGTGTATAGCTACCCTATATTCATAGCAAGATGGCGTCACATTGGCTACAGGTTACGCGCCCCACAGTCTGCTCAGGGTGTATACTGTAGCTACCCTATATTCATAGCAAGACTGCGCCACATTGGCTACAGGTTACACGCCCCACAGTCTGCTCAGGGTGTATAGCTACCCTATATTCGTAGCAAGACTGCGCTACATTGACTACCTGCCTGGCATAAGCTAAACCTGCCTGAAGGACCTGTGCTAATTAGCCGAGCAAACTCTGGCATCAGCAGGTCCCAGAGAGCAAAGCTAGAGAGCACGAGGAGCCCAGATTCTTGTACGTCCACACATGAGCACTGCCTATATTATGATCTGACCGCGCCGCGCCGCAGACAGACAAGCTATTTAAGGGCTAAGCTCCGCCCCCAACCATCTCGTCAATCGCATCACCGATGATGTCATCCGCGACCAATCAGGCAATGCCAGGTCAGAGGATCAGCTGACGTTAACCACCAATCACGGTTCGCCATGTCACGGACATGCTCAGTGCAGGCATTTCTGGACTTAGGCTATTACAGCCTTGTCGCCTTCTGTAACCTATGCTTAAGGCCACTATTAACAAAGACCCTGGAGACAGCTTGTACTCTCTTGTACTGGCTAGGCATTGGGATTGCTGGTGAAGCTAAGCCTTGGATGGGGGACCACTGACGCCTCAGATCCAGGTTCAAATCCAACCATCACCTGACGCCTAACAGTCGGGCTCCTCAAAGTTCAATCTATTGAAATATAAAATGAGTTCACCTATATTGTAAACACTATAAAGAGCAAAGAAATTGAATAGTCAGAGTTGCTGTTTTTGGACTCCCCATCTCTCCTAAAAAATGCAATAAAATCAAAACATTGTATGTAGACCAAAAAAGTGCCAGTAAAACTAGAGCTCACCATGTAAATAATAAAGCCCTGCACAGTTCCATTGATGAGAAAATGACGACACGTGTTAATGTTTTGTTTTCGTAAAGTTCAGATTTTTTAAATTACATATATATATATATATATATATATATATATACAGTATATATATATTAAATATATGTAAAGTTCTAAAAAACAACTTTATTTGGGATGCTTGTGTTTGATTAATGTCGAGTCCTCTCTACTAATGAGGAAACTTTCTGATGTTATCATAAGTAAGACTACGTAGCAAAACAAGCTCTGCTACATTCTCGACTAACTTGTTTACTGCCAGATAATAAAACACCATGTTACTATCACCGAGTGCCTTTACTTTCTATATTTATGGCAGGTCTCGAAACTACTTGAAGAAGTTTGACAGGGGCATAAATAGTGAATGGTGACGCTCTTGTCAGTCCGAGAAGCGCCATGTGATTCTCTGCTTTAGCTTGAGAAATCGTATAAGAAGTGAGTTTCCGTGTAAGGTACATTTTCATTAATCTTCAATCCTGTCATAGAGATCTGTTAAAGGGAATCTGTCACCTCATTTTTGGGATATAAGCTGCGGCCACCGCCATTAGTGGCTTATCTACAGCATTCTGTAATGCTGTTGATAAGCCCCCTATGTAACCTGAAAGATAAGAAAAGCAAGTTAGATTATACTCACCAGGGCGGCGGTCCGGTCTGATGGGCTTTGCAGGTCTGGGTCTGGCGCCTCCCATTTTCATGCGATGACATCCTCTTCCTTGCTTCTTTTGTGGCTTCTGTGCAGGCGTTATTCTCTGCCCTGTTGAGGGCAGAGCAAAGTACTGCAGTGCGCAGGCGCCGGGAAAGGTCAGAGAGGCCCAGAGCCTGCGCACTTCAGTACTTTACTCTTCCCTCACTAGGGCAGAGAATTACCGTATATACTCATGTATAAGCCGACCCGTGTATAAGCCGACCCCCCTAATTTTGCCACGAAAAACTTGGAAAACTTATTGACTCGCGTATAAGCCGGGTGTATAAGTTGCGTCCTGCTCTGTGCTCCCCCATCCAGCTCTGTGCGCCCCCATTCTCCTCTGTGCTCCCCTCCTCCTGCTCCATTATCCTGTCCTGCTCCGTGCTTTCCATCCTCCCCGTCCTGCTCCGTGCTCCCCCATCCAGCGCTGCACTCCCCCATTCTCCTCTGTGCCCACCCCCGTCCTGCTCCGTGCTCTCCGTCCTCCCCCCGTTCTGCTCCGTGCTCTCCGTCCTCCCCCCTTTCTGCTCCGTGCTCTCCGTCCTCCCCCCCGTCCTGCTCCGTGCTCTCTGTCCTCCCCCGTTCTGCTCCGTGCTCTCTGTCCTCCCCCGTTCTGCTCCGTGCTCTCCGTCCTCCCCCCCGTCCTGCTCCGTGCTCCTTGTCCTCCTCCATGCTCCCCCCATCCTTCTCCATCATACTCACCCTCCCCGTGCCATCGCTGAACGTCCCGGCCGGCAATCCTGCGTTCTCCCTGGCTTCCTTCAGCTCTCCAGCGCTGAGCGGTGACGTAATACCGCTCATTAAGGCCATGAATATGGAGGCCACGCCCATGGGAGTGGCGTCGCGTCCATATTACATGACCTTAAGTATTACATCACCGCTCAGCGCTTTAGAGCTGCAGGAAGCCAGGGAGAACGCAGGATTGCAGGGACGTTCAGCGATGGCACGGGGAGGGTGAGTATGATGTCCCAGCCACCGGCTCCTGCCGCCGCATCCCCTCCCCCGCTGGATTCTGCCCTATGACTCGTGTATAAGCCGAGGGGCATTTTCAGCACAAAAAAAGGTGCTGAAAATCTCGGCTTATACACGAGTATATACAGTATGCCTGCGCAGGAGCCGCGACAGAAGGAAGAGGATGTCATCGCATGAAGATGGGAGGCGCTGGACCGGACCACGACACGCATCGGACCACCTCCCAGGTGAGTATAATCTAACTTGTTTTTCTTACCTTTCAGGTTACATCGGGGGCTTATCTAGAGCATTCTGGAAAGCCCCTAATGCTGGTGGCCGCAGCTTATATCCCAAAAATGAGGTGACAGATTCTCTTTAAAGATATAAAGAGTGATGATACTTCCTGAGTATAGTAGGCCGAAGAGTAAAAACTAACAAACTATCAATCCAAATCCTGACAATCAGGGGGCAATGGGGACCACTCATCCGGTAATGCCCCTTCTGGTGCAATATACACCAAGGATTCCCCTACCTACATATCAGAAGGAAAATTATGTGCTATGACCTCGGAGGCCTGCTCTAGAGTAAAGAAGACATGATCATGCTTATGCGGAAAAAAGAGGACTAGGCAGTTGAGTATTGGGTACCGGAGGCTGTGCGGCTGCCGGGATAGGTGAGCAGTGAGGGGAGTATTATTTATTATATTTGTATGTATGTATATTTTACATGTTATGCCTATTATGGTCTGATGTCAGGAGACCACAGAGCTTAATAGGGAACCTTCAGGTCATGGAGAATAACTTCACTGTGCATCACATTTCCTGGTAAAATCCACTACATTTGGCAAATTCGAGTCTCAACAGATCTACTCATAGATACATAAATAATAAAGTTAAAGGGGTTGTCCAGGCTTGGGGCTATGTGACTGGTGATTTTTGAATCCTCATAAAGTGAACAGTGTGTGCTGTCAGGATTCTTCGGTGCTGACATTGGGTACAGGTGGGTGCGTGACAACAAAGTATATGATTTGCTTACATGCAGTCACTTGCCAACTAGATGTGCGCGACCTCCTACAATGCAAGTGTAATGAGCGAAGCCAGACACGTCTAGTCAGCATGTGGCCTGAAGTACACAAATCGCAGGCACTGGAGAATCCTGACAGCAAGCACTGTGCTCGCTGTGAGCATTCACAAGTCTGTAGTCAAATAGCGTGACTGCAGACTAGCAGACTAGAGATGAGCGAACATCTTCGGATCCCAACTTATTCGGAAAGCTATAGCGCTTACCGAAGATTGCATTCGGAACCCGGATACCTGGAGCGCTTCCGATAATCAGCTGTTCGGCTTCGCAGCTGCATGTGTCGAGGCTGTGTGACAGTCACAACACACAGGCCCTCCATGTCCCACATCTGCGACACATGCAGCTGCAGCGCCGAACAGCTGATCATCGGGAGTGCTCAAGGAATCCAGGTTCCCGATGCAGCTTCTAAGGTAAGTGCTATAGCTTGCCAAATAAGGAGGGAGCCGATGATGTTCATTCAGCTCTACTGCAGACTACAACCCAAAGCATGGACAAACCCTTTAAATAAAATGATTTGCAAGACCTTGTTCAGCATCCAGTTTGGTAGTCCATGGATCCTGGACAAGCTCTGTGAACCTCCTTCTACCAGACGACATCCCCGGTGCCTAGTGTCGCATTGGGGTGCCAAAGGCCCACCAGTAACAAACTCCAGGGCCCCACTTTTCAACTACATGCAAATGTGACATTATCCTCAATCACAAATGTATGCCTTTGTCTGTAAATAGTGATCCAAGTATATTGTGCCAAGCCCTGCTCATATAAGAGGGTGATGGCCCACTCTTGTACAGGGGCCCACTAGAGGATTCTCCTGCTCTCCTGTGGGCCAGTCCAAGTCTACCGGTGCCTGTTGTAATAAGAAAACTGCTGCAATTGTTTGACACCGCAGGCTATGGGGTACTCGGAGCCGAGCCTGTAGATTTCTATAGGGAATGTCACTGGTAGCGTGGCTCGTTCCGTGACCCTGGCGGTCAGGCGTTAAAGGGTTTATTTACAGGGGATTTGGTAGATAACAGTTCGTGACGCCACCTGTAGTTTTCTAGTCACTAAAGACCAGCGCTGCTGAATAGATCTCTGAGGGATGTTATGGCAGCTAGGTGTTGGGTCCCCCACAGGTGGGACTGTCCCTCTGAGTCTATGGTTATAATGATGTAGGGTGCAGATAAATGAATCAGTCTCACACCATCCAGCGTCTTTCCATACCTTTTACTTGTCAGATGTTTAGGCAGGTCCCGGGGAGCTGGTCGGGGAGGAGACTGCACGTCCAGGTAACAGCAGAGCAGGTTAGAGCCTCCTTAATTTTCAATATGATGAGTCCAACTAGCATGGAGCTAAGTTAACTCCGAATACTCCAGCTTTCTCCATAGCTGTACTGCCCGGTCAGTATTGTGGTGGAGCCTTCTATGTGGTGAGAACAGAGTCCTTCTATGCTTGGCCTAGCTAAAAGTCCTTGTTCCTCCTGACTCCGATTACGTATTGACACTTCAAGGGCTGCTTTCTGCGACCTAAGGTCCAGTAAGACTCTGGTTGTTCCGTTACTATGCGTGAAGCGATAGCAACCCTTCGGTCCCCAGTGACCGGGTAAATTGTGCAGACAATCCAATATCTAAGGCACTTCTCTAACTTCTTTCCACTGCGCCCTTCGCCCTGCTCTCCACTCTTAACATAGGCACTGCACACTTCCTAAGGTAGTACAAGTCAATCCTTTCTTACTTCTTCCTTGGAGCTCGCTGACAGATTCTCAGTATTCTCCTGGTTCAGGAACACATCGACTGAACTTCACTGTCCTTGGGACAGGCGACTGAAGTTTCTGCTGCAAACTTCCCTTTCTCCAAAGCTGTCTCTGTCTTCAGGTTAAGGAACAGCTCTGACTAGGCTAGGATGAACTGGCTCACCCTTACTAGCCTCCACTTTATGAACTGCTGACAGGAACCAACTGAGTGACTGTCTTTCACTTCACTTCCTGGAAGACTGTACATCACTAGCTTATATACCCCGAGGGTGTGTCTAAAGTGTGAATGGATGATGTAAGCTTTAACTGTTACCTTTCTGTGCAGACTCCAGGATTTTTATGTGTGCCTTACATACCAGGGCTACACACAATAATAAGTAATACGAAGACGTGCTGGAGATTCCGGCAGGTAAGAGGAGGTTTGTAATTCTCAGGCCACAGATTATCAAATGGCCACTAGATCAAGATCCTGCAAACTGTTTTGCTCAACTCAACCGTAATAATCAGAAGAGTGGTATACGTTGTTTTGACACATAGCACTCATACCCATGTTGTTCTATTGGGCTGTGCACATGTCCGATTTTGCCCTCTGACCTATTTGGTCCGATTAAAAATTCATATCATGCATGAGTTGCCTCGAATAATCGAGTGGCACTTGGCCATTCATGTCTATGGGTCCGTGGAAAACATCGGACCACACTGGGTTGACATTGGATCGTACTCCGACTTTCATGAACACACTGCATGTAGAAGATGGAGAAAGTTCTTTTCCTCCCCATCCGAGAAAATTGGATCACACTATAATCAAACTCTCATCAGAGTGTAATCAGAGTGTGATTAGCATAATCAGGCCGATTTTCACGGAAGAGAAAAAATAAGTTGTGTGACCCTAGGCTCAAGGTTTGAGTATTCAACATGTTTTCAGGCGGATTCCACCCAACTGAAAAAAGCTCTTACAAAATGCTAAAAACATTGAACATAATACACTCTAGCATCAAAATAACTTGCTCTGCACATGTTCCGTCAATTTGATAGTTTTTTTAACGGCTTCTGGCTTCAAAGCCGTAAAGCGGCTAAAAGAAGTGACCTTTCCATTCTTCAACCTGCTTCCGAACGTTTATATCAAAATGTATATAAAAAAAATTTGGTGAAAACGCCAAAAAAAAAAGGCATTGTGTGCAAATACCCTTATAGATAGACTGTTGTTTTCCATGTACATTTTGGAGTTCTCAGAAGCTGCCAATTTTTGTATTTTTTTTCTGCAATAAACAAATGTTTGCTCGCTCATCGAAATGAGGCTTGTGATGGTCTGGAAATCTTTTCCAAATGTTTAGCATTGTAAATGAAAAATCTGAGGTGTCTCTGGGAAATAGATTTTTCGGATACATAGTTTTCATTTCCACATGTTTATCTAAATATATGAAATGAAATGTCTGCTATTGATATCTCCAAAAGACACATTTGTGATAGAGATGTAACAAAATTATTATGTGACTTTAGGGGTTAAAAAACAGAGGATGTTAGAAGCAGATACTTTTCATTGATTGGTGAGGTCTTCCATGGATTGGACTTTGTTTCCAACACATGCCATGAGTAATTGATCATAATAACATCTGGGAATTCTGAGACATGTCATCGCCTTGACCACTTTGTCATGTTCCTCCATTGCTCAACGGTTTTGAAGTGTTGTAGAGGACATTATCCTGCTGAAATTAGAGAATACCACTGCCATGAAGAGTGGTACATGGTCTGTACAATGCTAAGTAGGTGGTAAGTGTCCACATTGTGTTAGAACCAAAGGTTCCCTGGCAGAACATTGCCCAGTCCATCACATTGCTTCTTTCGACTTGTCCTCCATCAGTAGTACACCATGTGCCTCAATTTTCCAACTGAGTTACACACATTCACCCAGCCGCCCATATAATGTATAATGTGATTCATCAGATCAGGCCATCTCCTTCAATTACTCCATGATCCATTCCTGACTATGTCGATTGTAGTCACTTTTGGTGGTGGACAGGGGCAAGAAAGGCAACTTTGACCAATCTGCTCTGTGTAATCTGACAAATTTCTCTCATATCCAGCAGTAACTTTTTAACAATTTGTGAGACACCAATTGCCCTTCCTCGGACCACTTTTGGAACCAGGCAAAATTCTAATTTTCCTAGGAAATTCCTTTCACGGAGAAGTTCTTCTCTGAATGATTTATTGTCCTTTTTATGTTCTGAGTAGTGTTGAGCGATACTGCTCGATATCTAAAAATATCGTATCGAAATGGTATCGCCGATATCACTAAATATCGTCGATATCCGATTCCGATACCGGAAGTCCAATGTAAGTCTATGGGAACAAAATATCGCAACTAAAAAAAACCTTTATTTCCTTGTAAACACTAAATATACACACATAGAATACATATATATATATATATATATATATATACATGTCATTGTGACATATATATATATACATATATGTATAGTTTATACACTTCTACATAGTAAAATATCCTCTGATTCAATTGCCGGGTAAAGCCGGCTTCTGTGAAAAGACAGAAGCACCCGACATGAAATGACACTTGGTGTACATAGAGTTAACCATGTCTTTTCATGTAGTTTGCTATCTGATTTGCACAAACAATTACATGAGTGTAAGTGTGCAAAATTTCACACCTGTAGGGGTTAATTAAAGGTGTAAATTCGTTGTAAAAAAACCGGACTTTTTTGCTACGAATTTACACCTTTAATTAACCCCTACAGGTGTGAAATTTTGCACACATAGACTGATGTAATTGTTTGTGCAAATCAGATAGCAAACTACATGAAAAGACATGGTTAACTCTATGTAAACCAAGTGTCATTTCATGTCGGGTTCTGCATTTTCACAAAAGCCGGCAATTGAATTAGCGGCTATTATACTATGTAGAAGTGTATAAACTATAAATATAAATATATATATATATATATATATATGTGTCACAAATTTAATGACATGTATATATATATATGAGGTGTAAAATTGCTGAAAAAAAATGCGTGGGCTCCCGCCCTATTTTCGCAACCAGACAGACAAAGCCAGTGAGTGGGGGCAGATAATAATAGCCCAGAGAGGGACCATTATTTTTGGCCCCCCCCCGGCTACTAACATCTGCCCCAGACACCCCAGAAAGGGCAAATCTCTAATTAGATTTGACCTTTCTGGCACTTTGCCCGTCTATTCCCATTGCCCTGTAGCGGTGGCGAATGGGTTAATAAGGGGTTAAAATGACCTTGCAATTGAAAGGTCACTTTAAGCCAGGTTAATAATTGAGAGCTGTCAATCAGACAACTATCAATTATTAATCCTATTGTATGAAAGAAAAATCAAACACACACACTTTAATAAAAAAGAAGTTTAATGAAATAATCACACAGTTTTTGACCATATTTTATTTTCCTGCTAAAACCATTTCCTGTAATAAAAATAAAATAATAAAGCAAAATTATTCTTACCAATCCGATGTACAGTCAGGTCCCACGGTGTAATCCTTCAGAAAGGGTTAATGTTTACTGCAGGGACCGCAGCTAATGCTGCAGCCTCACAGTAAACCCCCAAATGAATAAGTTCCTCTCCTGGCTGACAGGAGAGGAAGTGGAAAGCTTAATTGATTGCTTTCCACTTTCACTTCAGGTCAGCCAGGGACACCATCAGTGACGTCAGAGGGAACTGGTTAACAAAAATAGGGGATCCCCTCGAAAAAAATTGGCGTGGGGTCCCCCCTATTTTTGTTAACCAGCCAGATGAAGCAGACCGCTGAGGCCTGGATTTTCAGGCTGTTAAGGAGCCAAGATCCATGGACCTTGCCAGCCTGATAATAACAGGCCACAGCAGTCTGCATATCTTGGCTGATTAACAAAAATAGGGGATCCCCTCGAAAAAAATTGGCGTGGGGTCCCCCCTATTTTTGTTAACCAGCCAGATGAAGCAGACCGCTGAGGCCTGGTTTTTCAGGCTGGTAAGGATCCAATATCCATGGACCTTGCAAGCCTGATAATACCAGGCCACAGCAGTCTGCTTAGCTTGGCTGATTAACAAAAATAGGGAATCCCCTCGAAAAAAAAACGGCGTAGGGGTCCCCCTATTTTTGTTAACCAGCCAAGTAAAATGCAGACTGCTGCGGCCTGGTATTAAAAGACTGTCAAGGCCCATGGATTTTGGCCCTCAACAGCCTGATAATACCAGGCTACAGCAGCCCCACATTTGGCGCATCAAAAGATGTGGCAATTGTGGCACTTTACCCGGCTCTTCCCACTTGCCCTGTAACGGTGGCAAGTGGGGTAATAAGGGGTTAATGTCACCGTTGATTGCACGGTGACAATAAGCCCGGTTAATAATGGAGAGGCGTCAATAAGACACCGATCCATTATTAATCCCAAAGTTATTAAATGCATAAAAAAAAGACAAAGCAAGAAAAAAGTATTTTAATGAAATAAAAGAGACAACACAGTTTTCATTTCTTTTATTGTACACTCATTCCTGCGACGCCATCGATCTCCTGTAAAAAAAGAAAAAAAACAAACCAACAGTATACCACCTGTCCGACGCAGTCCATAGTAACGACAGTCCCACGACGATCCAGCTCTGCTACATCGCAATGACAGGCAGAGCCTGTCATCCCGGCGCAGCACAGCTGATTACCTGCTTCCCTGGCGATGACGTCATCGGACTGACTGCTTTACGGCCGCGATTACCCAGCAGTCACTGCAGTTATCGCGAGAAACTGCATGTGAGCCGGGGAGAAGAGGATGGCTGCCATGAAGCAGTCCAGGCCGTGACCGCCGGAGATCTTCTGCCAGGTAAGTGCCTGACTCTGACAGACCCGACCGACGACATGACAGTGACAGACCGACGACGGACACAGACAGTGACAGTGACAAATCCGATTCCGGTTTCGATATGACGAAAATATCGGTATCGGAATCGATAGGCGAACAGCTAATATCGGCGATACCGTATTTGCAGTATCGTATCGCTCAACACTAGTTCTGAGTTCTCTCAAACCTTAGCCATAATAAACATAAATGTAAAAAAATAACAAAAATCCTTATACTACCTGACTGCCATCTCTTCAGGCCCCGGATCTTGTGATCACTTGTCTTGTCGTATCGCATCTTCTGATCATCACATTTGACACTGGTGCTGAATCTAAGCGACTATCACACTAAGCATGATTTCTGCTCTAATGAGACCTCAGAGGGTTCTGACAAACGCACAAAGGTCTTGACGTGGAGGAGGCCCAGGATTTTAACACAATGCGCGGATGATAAAAGTGGTATGACAGATTGAGAGGGGCAATGAAGAGGTGGTCTGTATAAAGATTTTAGTCTTGCTAATCTGGTCACAAGAATGGTGCCTGTGCAATGCTGAATCGTAGGTGTTGAATTTTAATATGAGATTCAACCCAATATTTAAACAGGTGCTGACTCTCTAGAAGAAGTGTGATGTTCATACCAGTCCCTCATACACTCCAGAGTGGCTATCTACAGTATAAATATAGGTGTACAAAGCTCTGTTCCTCAATATGTAAGATGGCCTGGGCAAGTATCTATGAGTATGATAATTGTTTGACTGTTAATCAATATAAGATGGTTCAATACTGACTCAGCCGGTTGGCGCAGATGAGTTAGGTATTGAACAGTTGGTATGTATAATATATACTTGTGGCAATATATTTCAACAGCTAGGCTGAGCTGCAGTACTAGAATGAATAGGTGGGCTGCTATCAATATTAGCTCTGGCCTGCAATACTGGCTCAAACCAGAGTGGCGCTGAGCTCAGTACTAGAGATGATATAGGGTGGTGCTGTTATCAATATATACTCTGGCCTGCAAAACTAGGCTCAAGACAGAGTGGCGCTGAGCTACAGTACTAGAATATATAAGGGTGGCTGCTGTTATCAATATATAGCTTTGGCCTGCAAATACTGACTCAGAAGAGTGGCGCTGAGCTGCAGTACTAGACGATGAATAAGGGTGGTGTGTTATCAATATAGAGCTCTCCTGCAATACTAGGCTCAACAAGAGTGGCGCTGAGCTCAGTACTAGAATGAATAAGGGTGGTGCTGTTATCAATATATAGCTCTGGCCTGCAATACTAGGCTCAAACAAGAGTGGCGCTGAGCTACAGTACTAGAGATGAATAAGGGTGGTGCTGTTATCAATATATAGCTCTGGCCTGCAATACTGGACTCAAGCAAGAGTGGCGCTGAGCTGCAGTACTAGAGATGAATAAGGGTGGTGCTGTTATCAATATAAGCTCTGACCTGCAATATAGGACTCAACAAGAGTGGGCTGAGCTCAGTACTAGAGATGAATAAGGGTGGTGCTGTTATCAATATAAAGCTCTGGCCTGCAATACTGGACTCAAGCAAGAGTGGCGCTGAGCTCAGTACTAGAGATGAATAAGGGTGGTGCTGTTATCAATATATAGCTCTGCCTGCAATACTGGACTAAAACAAGAGTGGCGCTGAGCTACAGTACTAGAGATGAATAAGGGTGGTGCTGTTATCAATATATAGCTCTGGCCTGCAATACTGGACTCAACAAGAGTGGCGCTGAGCTGCAGTACTAGAGATGAATAAGGGTGGTGATGTTATCATATATAGCTCTGGCCTGCAATACTAGCTCAAGCAAGAGTGGCGCTGAGCTCAGTATAGAGATGAATAAGGGTGGTGCTGTTATCAATAATAGCTCTGGCCTGCAATACTGGACTCAAGCAAGAGTGGCGCTGAGCTGCAGTACTAGAGATGAATAAGGGTGGTGTGTTATCAATATATAGCTCTGCCTGCAATACTAGGCTCAAACAAGAGTGGCGCTGAGCTCAGTACTAGAGATGAATAAGGGTGGTGCTGTTATCAATATATAGCTCTGGCCTGCAATACTGGACTCAAGCAGAGTGGCGCTGAGCTCAGTACTAGAGATGAATAAGGTGGTGCTGTTATCAATATAGAGCTCTGCCTGCAATACTGGCAAGCAAGAGTGGGCTGAGCTGCAGTACTAGAGATGAATAGGGTGGTGACTGTTATCAATATATAGCTCTGGCCTGCAATACTGGACTCAAGCAAGAGTGGCGCTGAGCTCAGTATAGAGATGAATAAGGGTGGTGTGTTATCAATATATAGCTCTGCCTGCAATACTGGCTCAACAAGAGTGGGCTGAGCTGCAGTACTAGAGATGAATAAGGGTGGTGTGTTATCAATATAAGCTCTGCCTGCAATACTGGACTCAAGCAAGAGTGGCGCTGAGCTGCAGTATAGAGATGAATAAGGTGGTGGTTATCAATATATAGCTCTGCCTGCAATACTGGCTCAACAAGAGTGGGCTGAGCTGCAGTACTAGAATGAATAGGGTGGTGTGTTATCAATATATAGCTCTGCTGCAATACTGGACTCAACAAGAGTGGCGCTGAGCTCAGTATAGAGATGAATAAGGGTGGTGTGTTATCAATATTAGCTCTGGCCTGCAATACTGGACTCAAACAAGAGTGGGCTGAGCTGCAGTATAGAGATGAATAAGGGTGGTGTGTTATCAATAATAGCTCTGGCCTGCAATACTGGACTCAAGCAAGAGTGGCGCTGAGCTACAGTATAGAGATGAATAAGGGTGGTGCTGTTATCAATATAGCTCTGGCCTGCAATACTGGACTCAACAAGAGTGGCTGAGCTGCAGTACTAGAGATGAATAAGGGTGGTGTGTTATCAATATAAGCTCTGCCTGCAATATGGTCAACAAGAGTGGCGCTGAGCTCAGTACTAGAATGAATAAGGGTGGTGCTGTTATCAATATATAGCTCTGGCCTGCAATACTGGACTCAAGCAAGAGTGGCGCTGAGCTGCAGTACTAGAGATGAATAAGGGTGGTGCTGTTATCAATATAGAGCTCTGACCTGCAATACTGGACTCCAAGCAAGAGTGGCGCTGAGCTGCAGTACTAGAGATGAATAAGGGTGGTGCTGTTATCAATATATAGCTCTGGCCTGCAATACTGGACTCAAGCAAGAGTGGGCTGAGCTGCAGTACTAGAGATGAATAAGGGTGGTGTGTTATCAATATATAGCTCTGGCCTGCAATACGGGGACTCAAGCAAGAGTGGTGCTGAGCTGCAGTACTAGAGATGAATAAGGGTGGTGCATGTTATCAATATATAGCTCGGGCCTGCAATACTGGACTCAAGCAAGAGTGGTGCTGAGCTGCAGTACTAGAGATGAATAAGGGTGGTGATGTTATCAATATATAGCTCTGGCCTGCAATACTGGACTCAAGCAAGAGTGGCGCTGAGCTGCAGTACTAGAGATGAATAAGGGTGGTGATGTTATCAATATAAAAGCTCTGACCTGCAATACTGGACTCAAGCAAGAGTGGCGCTGAGCTGCAGTACTAGAGATGAATAAGGGGTGGTGCATGTTATCAATATATAGCTCTGGCCTGCAATACTGGACTCAAGCAAGAGTGGTGCTGAGCTGCAGTACTAGAGATGAATAAGGGTGGTGCTGTTATCAATATAGCTCTGGCCTGCAATACTGGACTCAAGCAAGAGTGGCGCTGAGCTGCAGTACTAGAGATGAATAAGGGTGGTGCTGTTATCAATATAGAGCTCTGGCCTGCAATACTGGACTCAAGCAAGAGTGGGCTGAGCTGCAGTACTAGAGATGAATAAGGGTGGTGCTGTTATCAATATAGAGCTCTGACCTGCAATACTGGACTCAAGCAAGAGTGGCGCTGAGCTGCAGTACTAGAGATGAATAAGGGTGGTGTGATTATCAATATATAGCTCTGGCCTGCAATACTGGACTCAAGCAAGAGTGGTGCTGAGCTGCAGTACTAGAATGAATAAGGGTGGTGTGTTATCAATATATAGCTCTGGCCTGCAATACTGGATCAACAAGAGTGGTGCTGAGCTGCAGTACTAGAGATGAATAAGGGTGGTGATGTTATCAATATATAGCTCTGGCCTGCAATACTGGACTCAAGCAAGAGTGGCGCTGAGCTGCAGTATAGAGATGAATAAGGGTGGTGATGTTATCAATATATAGCTCTGGCCTGCAATACTGGACTCAAGCAAGAGTGGCGCTGAGCTGCAGTACTAGAGATGAATAAGGGTGGTGCTGTTATCAATATATAGCTCTGGCCTGCAATACTGGACTCAAGCAAGAGTGGCGCTGAGCTGCAGTACTAGAGATGAATAAGGGTGGTGCTGTTATCAATATATAGCTCTGACCTGCAATACTGGACTCAAGCAAGAGTGGTGCTGAGCTGCAGTACTAGAGATGAATAAGGGTGGTGCTGTTATCAATATATAGCTCTGCCTGCAATACTGGACTCAAGCAAGAGTGGTGCTGAGCTGCAGTACTAGAGATGAATAAGGGTGGTGCTGTTATCAATATAGAGCTCTGACCTGCAATATGGACTCAACAAGAGTGGCGCTGAGCTGCAGTACTAGAGATGAATAAGGGTGGTGCTGTTATCAATATATAGCTCTGGCCTGCAATACTGGACTCAAGCAAGAGTGGTGCTGAGCTGCAGTACTAGAGATGAATGAGGGTGGTGTGTTATCAATATATAGCTCTGGCCTGCAATAATGGATCAACAAGAGTGGTGCTGAGCTGCAGTACTAGACATGAATAAGGGTGGTGATGTTATCAATATATAGCTCTGACCTGCAATACTGGACTCAAGCAAGAGTGGCGCTGAGCTGCAGTAGTAGAGATGAATAAGGGTGGTGCTGTTATCAATATATAGCTCTGGCCTGCAATACTGGACTCAAGCAAGAGTGGTGCTGAGCTGCAGTACTAGAGATGAATAAGGGTGGTTGTGTTATCAATATATAGCTCTGGCCTGCAATACTGGACTCAAGCAAGAGTGGCGCTGAGCTGCAGTACTAGAGATGAATAAGGGTGGTGCTGTTATCAATATATAGCTCTGGCCTGCAATACTGGACTCAAGCAAGAGTGGGCTGAGCTGCAGTACTAGAGATGAATAAGGGTGGTGCTGTTATCAATATAAGCTCTGACCTGCAATATGGATCAACAAGAGTGGTGCTGAGCTGCAGTACTAGAGATGAATAAGGGTGGTGCTGTTATCAATATATGCTCTGGCCTGCAATACTGGACTCAAACAAGAGTGGTGCTGAGCTGCAGTACTAGAGATGAATAAGGGTGGTGTGTTATCAATATATAGCTCTGGCCTGCAATACTGGACTCAAGCAAGAGTGGTGCTGAGCTGCAGTACTAGAATGAATAAGGGTGGTGCTGTTATCAATATATAGCTCTGGCCTGCAATATGGATCAAGCAAGAGTGGGCTGAGCTGCAGTACTAGAGATGAATGAGGGTGGTGATGTTATCAATATATAGCTCTGGCCTGCAATACTGGACTCAAGCAAGAGTGGTGCTGAGCTGCAGTACTAGAGATGAATAAGGGTGGTGATGTTATCAATATAAGCTCTGGCCTGCAATACTGGACTCAAGCAAGAGTGGGCTGAGCTGCAGTACTAGAGATGAATAAGGGTGGTGCTGTTATCATATATAGCTCTGGCCTGCAATACTGGACTCAAGCAAGAGTGGCGCTGAGCTGCAGTACTAGAGATGAATAAGGGTGGTGTGTTATCAATATAGCTCTGGCCTGCAATACTGGACTCAAGCAAGAGTGGGCTGAGCTGCAGTAGTAGAGATGAATAGGGTGGTGCTGTTATCAATATAAGCTCTGACCTGCAATACTGGACTCAAACAAGAGTGGGCTGAGCTGCAGTACAGAATGAATAGGGTGGTGCTGTTATCAATATATAGCTCTGCCTGCAATATGGTCAACAGAGTGGGCTGAGCTGCAGTATAGAGGAATAAGGGTGGTGCTGTTATCAATATATAGCTCTGCCTGCAATATGGTCAACAAGAGTGGTGCTGAGCTGCAGTACTAGACATGAATGAGGGTGGTGTGTTTCAATATATAGCTCTGGCCTGCAATAATGGTCAAACAAGAGTGGGCTGAGCTGCAGTATAGAGAATAAGGTGGTGATGTTATCAATATAAGCTCTGCTGCAATATGGACTCAAGCAAGGTGGCGCTGAGCTGCAGTATAGAATGAATAAGGGTGGTGCTGTTATCAATATATAGCTCTGGCCTGCAATACTGGACTCAAGCAAGAGTGGCGCTGAGCTGCAGTACTAGAGATGAATAAGGGTGGTGCTGTTATCAATATAAGCTCTGCCTGCAATACTGGACTCAAGCAAGAGTGGCGCTGAGCTGCAGTACTAGAGATGAATAAGGGTGGTGCTGTTATCAATATAGAGCTTGCCTGCATACTGGACTCAAGCAAGAGTGGTGCTGAGCTGCAGTACTAGATGAATAAGGTGGTGCTGTTATCAATATAGCTCTGACTGCAATACTGGACTCAACAAGAGTGGGCTGAGCTGCAGTACTAGAGATGAATAAGGGTGGTGCTGTTATCAATATAAGCCTGACCTGCAATACTGGACTCAACAAGAGTGGTGCTGAGCTGCAGTACTAGAGATGAATGAGGGTGGTGCTGTTATCAATATAAGCTTGCCTGCAATATGGTTCAACAAGAGTGGGCTGAGCTGCAGTACTAGAATGAAAAGGGTGGTGTGTTATCAATATATAGCTCTGGCCTGCAATACTGGACTCAAGCAAGAGTGGGCTGAGCTGCAGTACAGATGATAGGGTGGTGTGTTATCAATATATAGCTCGGCTGCAATAATGGTTCAACAAGAGTGGGCTGAGCTGCAGTACTAGAATGAATAGGGTGGTGTGTTATCAATATATAGCTCTGCCTGCAATACTGGACTCAAGCAAGAGTGGGCTGAGCTGCAGTACTAGAGATGAATAAGGTGGTGCTGTTATCAATATAGAGCTCTGACCTGCAATACTGGACTCAAGCAAGAGTGGTGCTGAGCTGCAGTACTAGACATGAATAAGGGTGGTGCTGTTATCAATATATAGCTCTGGCCTGCAATACTGGACTCAAGCAAGAGTGGCGCTGAGCTGCAGTACTAGAGATGAATAAGGGTGGTGCTGTTATCAATATAGAGCTCTGACCTGCAATACTGGACTCAAGCAAGAGTGGTGCTGAGCTGCAGTACTAGAGATGAATGAGGGTGGTGATGTTATCAATATATAGCTCTGACCTGCAATACTGGACTCAAGCAAGAGTGGTGCTGAGCTGCAGTACTAGAGATGAATAAGGGTGGTGTGTTATCAATATATAGCTCTGGCCTGCAATACTGGACTCAAGCAAGAGTGGCGCTGAGCTGCAGTACTAGAGATGAATAAGGGTGGTGCTGTTATCAATATATAGCTCTGGCCTGCAATACTGGACTCAAGCAAGAGTGGTGCTGAGCTGCATTACTAGAGATGAATAAGGGTGGTGCTGTTATCAATATATAGCTCTGACCTGCAATAATGGGTTCAAACAAGAGTGGCGCTGAGCTGCAGTACTAGAGATGAATGAGGGTGGTGCTGTTATCAATATATAGCTCTGGCCTGCAATACTGGACTCAAGCAAGAGTGGCGCTGAGCTGCAGTACTAGAGATGAATAAGGGTGGTGCTATTTCCAAAATATGCAACTGAGCTGCAATGCCAGGCTCAAACAAGAGTGGCGCTGAGTTACAGTACTAGACATGAATACGGGTGGCGTTGTTATCAATATATGGCTCTGTCCTGCAATACTAGGTTCAAACAAGAGTGGCACTGAGCTGCAGTACTAGATATTAATACGGGTGGAGCTGTAATCAATTTGTAGCTCTGGCCTGCAATACTAGGCTCTAACAAGAGTGGAGCTGAGCTGCAGTACTAGGCATGAATGAGGGTGGTGCTATTTCCAAAATATGCAAATGAGCTGCAATACCAGGCTCAAACCAGAATGGCGCTGTTGCAAATAGATAAGATTGCACTGCAATGTTAAACATGAATTAGGATAGATGGGGAGAAGCTGAAATAATAAAAATCAATACGGGTGGCGCTGTTTTCAGTATGGGGCTGAGATGCAATATTAGAAGTGTAGCAGTCTTCTTAACTTCATACAAACCCTTTAACACATATTTCCTGCAGTTTCCGTGAACAGGCAGCCTGTCTTTGCAGCAGCGTCACATTCCTTTACAGCATGATGTCTTTTTTTTGCCTTTTGTATATTGCTTTGCTTTATTATATGATCCGTGATCTTTATATTTTAGTCACAGCCAGGGAGGATAATGACATCATTTTCATGCAGAGGCACAAGCCTGGCAGCTGAAGATGGCTGCTAATTCTTATTGCAAATAAATGCAGGGAATTAGAAGATATAATTGTGGAGCTTTTACGGCTGACATTAAGGGAGAAGATCCACATCCTGCAGATGTGTTGCGAGAGATCGGAGGGACGTCTCCGCTATTGTTTGAGGGAACTTACTTTGTGTGCAGATCGCGGAGAATTAAGGGAGATTCTGTTTAATTTTAGTCTTCGGCTGGAGATTGAATTGTTTGCAACAGATGTTTCTACTGGAAGGATTTACTGCCGGCTGAAAATGTTTATGAATATCAAACATGTATCGACGATCAAGAGGTTTCCGAAGAAAGCTGAATTTGTGATTTCGCTTTTTGGGTGTGGATTAGTACGCCTTGATAACTTGGGGGGTTAATTTAATTTCTCTTGGATCTTCTTTTTCGTTCACATTTCAAGCTGCTTTCGAAATTCTGTTTGTCGCCTTTGGTACCCGTCAACGGTTAAGCTCCTTCCTGGTGTTGTACATGGGATCCAAGTGCCTAAAATGTTGTTCCCATCACAACTTTTATAGTTACCATATCAATCTGCTAATCTGTAATGTTTGATGAAATATGTGTTAGGTAGATTCACACTGCAGATGTCCACATTGCTGGTAGATGTGTTGACAGTACTCCAAGAGACCGTGGCTTTTTGGATTTCCGAGAAGCAATGATTCTTGCCTATTTACTGGAATTTACCATTGCATGCGTAAGATTTTGGAAACATGTCCAAGGTTTGGTACAAATGAACACTTACTCCCCTACTTCCCTCAAAGCCATAAAAGGGGTTATCAGGACTACAGATGAGCGAATTTGTTTGGATTTTGGCCCCGAATCTGATTTTGACATATTCCTGCCATATTGGAACACTATTCATGCCGAATGTATGTCTTATGATCGGTTCTGAACATATTCGGTAATATCTACTTCCAATGACTCTTAATGACATTCGGCTGTGTTCGACAAATATTGCAAAGACAATTTTCGATTCCGATCGTATTCGGAACCGAATCCGAACAAATTTGCTCATCTCTATTCAGGACCATTTTTTTTTTACTCTGAGCCTAAGAACTAGCAGGAAGGTTGTGCCCGACACCGATCTCTGTTTTCACAGAACGGACCCAGACCATTCCTGCTGACGGTTCAGTGACTTCCGCTGACCAAACAGATCTTCTTCTTTGCTGCTCTGTTGATGAGGCATGACTGCTGATGTCATGCTGATTGACAGCCGGATCCATGCAGTCGGTCAGCATGACTTCAAGTCATGCCCTGTCAACAGACCAGTTCGGAAAAAGAAAAGCTGCTCTGTTGACATGGAACAGCTTAATTCTCGGCAAGAGTGGTCAATGACTGAGCTGAGGCGTCACTGAGTAGAACCGCCTATGTTATCAAATACATGTCTACACCGCTCACATGTCTACAATGCACTTACTGTATATCCTTTGACTGCTGCTGGTAGTTTGCTGATTACAAGTTTGCGAATAATCCAAAAAGAAAAAACAATCCAACACCTCAATTAAAATGTCTCCTTACTAGATTTATACACTTAGAACATTGTAAAGAGGAGCTATTTGTTTTATGCATTTCGAGCTCTGCATGTTCTTAATCATCAGCTAAACTCAAAGATATCAATGGTTCAGCTGACGGCATCCCGACATCAGCCGATAGAGTTCAGACTGCAAATCCTTTTGTTCTCTAAGTAATAAGCCACTGCCAGAGATGTCTGGCAGAGTCTTTCTCATAAAGAACACAGGAACACACAGCTAGTGGAGTGGTGTGTGGAGGAGTTGGTGGAAATAACTACATTGTTATCTAACATTGAATGGGGACTTTAGGTTTTGGATATTATAGCCAGTACTACCAGTTTTCAACCTCGGCCTCAAAGACGCCCCAGTGATATCTGGTGGAGGCAACACAGGTGCAAAAATATCGATGACCAAATGCTCACTCACCTATCATCCATAACAGGATTGGTTTTTTAGTATTATAGATGCACAGAGATGAGGTTGTATAAAGCAAATATGTGTAGTGCACCATAGTCTATCGGTCAAACCAATACTATTACATCCGGGGGAGCTGCCACGCAGTATGTAAGTACACCCCTCTGGGACCAACATCATATTTTTCCCCAGAAAGGTTCATAAATGTTCTCTGTATAATTTCTATACCATACATTTATCTGTATGTAATTGGCAACCAAATCGATGGCGGCGTACGCCTTACCACCAGCCTCACCCATTCGTATCTGGAACATTGGAAGATCTGCCGCGCTTTGAAGCCTGATGAAAGAACAACACTGAAACGAGAGTCACAAAAGATCAGTAGAAGGCAATTTCTATTGATGTCTCATGTTTGTAGAGAGTTTTTTTTTCTAAATTCACGATGTATGTAACGAATGGATAATAAATACGTAATGATGCATCGGGACTTATCGTACACACATACATAGATATATACATACACATCTAACAGTGCAGACAACAAACATGTAAGGTGGTGGAGAAAAGGCGTCAAGTAGGCTGAGAAAGATGTTAGAATTAACAGTTTCGTTACAGAAGTGATTGCAGCAAATACCACTTTGTATAAAACATGTAATGGATTTCCGCAGTCTGTTATACTGGAATCACCGCAGATTCTAGAACCAAACTAGAGCTCTACAAATATGGACTGTCCTCCGTCCTCTGAAGTTCTCCCTCTGTTGCTTTTTACATATACACCAGGCTACTTTTTGGGAAGATTCAATTTGCCTGTGTTCTTCATAGGTGGTGCTACTTGTGCCCCACCCTTCCTTTCCAGGCTCCTCTAACCTTCATCTGCTGCTGGTAGTATCTATCACACTTCTGCCGACTGTCCCATCATTACCGCAAGATTGTAATTGTCCCCGTGGTTCCAGTTTTTACTCTATCTGCTTTGGTGAGTGGACTTTAGTTGTGACTGAGCTGCACACATGATCTCCACACCTTCTCTGGCCAACCTGTCTAAGGATCTGGATCGTTAGTCTGAGCTGCACACACGATCTCCGTACCCAATGGCAAAGTTCTACATACTTGTTTCCTGTCTGGGCTGTATCAACTTTTCTGGGCATGCTGTCTAAGGATCTAGTTCACGCACATGGGTGCTTCATGTTTTATCAATATCTGTATGTCCAGAAGTATTCTTCGAGAATAGTTTCACTTTGTCAACTAATGCGTTTTGCATCAAAAATACAAAAATCAGTAACATCGTAACGTTTCATGATTGAAAGTACCTACAATTTTTTGATGTATGCAGGACATGCTCCAATATCTTGGAGGATATCTTACTACCTTACATGGGGCTATGTTTTACTTTGCATTTGAGTATGAAGAAGTTTCACATAGAAGGGGTTACCCAAAAGAAAAAGGAGCCATCTTTTGGAGGCCAGAGCTGTTAGGAAAATGTTTGTGGAACCATTCTGAGTCAGTACGCCAGTCAACGTTATTGGGGAGGGTTGCGTTTGGCTCCAGTGGTTATTTTTTCAATGAGTTGATCCATTTTTATCTATTTTTAACGACTGATTCACACCAACGACATGCGTCTATGAAGTTATTCTTACATTTGTGAGAAATCAAAAACATTGTGAAGTCACCATAAACCTTGCTTCTTGTCCAATTCTTGTTTTAAAATTCCCCGACAGGAACTCCATGAAATCCCAGTCAACTCTACGAATTCATCAATAATCCGATGTTGATGTTCTAGGGTGGTTGGATGCATTTTCGTCACCTTTTCATCAGTTTGGGTAGTTGAAGAATGTCCAAAATTATGCTGATAATCAATTGACATGTTTTACTCTACGATTTGTGATGCTTTTATTTTCCCAAATGGAGACATAACTTCATAGCCGCACAATGTTCCCGTGAATCAACCATCACCAAATAGGAGAAAGAATCAAACAACTTGTTGAAAATAAAATCACTGGAGCCAAACGCAACCTTTCCCAACAACTTCAGCTGGCTGACTCAGGACTGTCCCGCAAACATTGATAAATGGCAGAAGACCATTCTATAAGCACCTCTCCCTCCAGAAATGGGTTCCTTGTTTTTTTTGGGAACCCTCTCATAAGTAACCCACTTAGGACTCCATCTTTAATACTTCATTACCCAAGACACATAATAGAAAAGATTAAACGCCATATTACTGCTAGTGTGTTTTGAGACAGATATTGTAATTAGTTCTGGGAATCTGTCAGTAAGGTTTCACACCCCAAACTATTTATATAAGCTGGTAGCTATTTCGAAGACAAGTCCAAAAATACCTTTACATGGCCGTTCCGTTTTTCCTCTACTGAGAAATCAGCATTTGAATTAATATGTACATGGCTATGATAGATCTGAGCTCTGCATGACAATATTTACATATGTGGCACTGCGAATAGTTTTGCAATGTAGTAGCATTGCTATGTAGATAGTTGGAAGTGTTATTTTACCATTGTTAGGTAGTGCTTTTTGGTGCTACTTTTCATGCATTGCATGGTATAATTAATTATTCATGCTAACTTTACCAAACGTCTTACTGAGTGCGTGCTCAGAGAGGACACTGTTGTATGGTCGTATGCGACCCCTCAAGCAATTGCTTACAGGCCCTATCCAAGGGACAAGCTGGTACGAGTGGCAGAGAGCAGCTATTTATATATGTGCCAGGTGCTATCCCGGCCAAGTCGCAGAATAGCAGACACGGCCATGCAGCATTGAACGGGAGATAAATTGCATGATAGGAGGAAGTAAGCAGGCGTGGTTGGCTTTGGAGCCATCATACTGTATACTGGGGGCTGTAGGATGATTATACTATATAGAAGGCTGTGGGGTCATTATACTGTGTATAGGTGGCAGTGGGGCCATCAAACTGTATACATGGGGCTGTGAATCTATCACACTATATACAGGGGGCTGTGGGACTATTATTCTGTATGTAGGAGGTTCTGGGACATCCTATTATATACAGCGGACTGTGGGGTCATAATACTGTATACAGCACGTGTGGTTGTGTGGAGCCTGTGTGGAGCTATCATACCTTATGTAGGAGGTGGTGGGGCCATCATACTTTATGTAGGAGGCTGTGGGACTATCATACTTTATGTAGGAGGCTGTGGAGCCATCATACTTTATGTAGGAGGCTATGAGACTATCATACATTATGTAGGAGGATGTGGGACTATAATACTTTATGTAGGAGGCTGTGGGGCCATCATACTGTATATAGCAGGTTGTGGGGCCATCATACTGTGTATAGGGGCTGTGGAGGCTATCGTACTGTATAGGGGGATGTGAGGTTGCAAAACAATAGGCATCGCAATGCAAGGCCATTTGCTTGTATAGCACCGCATTGTAGTAGCTTTACAAAACTACTCTGTCACTGCCAGCCTTTCCTTGTTGCCCCAACCTAAATTTAACAATGCCCATTTCCTAACAGGATTTTTCAAAGTGAACCGGGATCGCTTCTTCGTTTGAGACCCCTGGCATAGCCAATCATGTCAGCCTGGTGTGGACCAGCTGAGGAGTAGGATAGAAGCTATGCAAGAATTTGGAAGTTGCAAAGAAACCCAACTCTAGACAAAAGTGAATGTGATGAGTTAATAGTCTGTATTTAGCTGTCTATAGTCATCACTAAATAATACGGCTCAGAATTATCCTCGCTTTTCACATTTTGATCTCAGGGGAGGCAGATCTGTCACTTTGCTTTCAAAATAATATCTTCTTTTCCTTATTTTAATAGGAGTATGAGAAATCTTTTCATGTTTTACTATGTAACGCTGGGACGCATAAACCGGAATGTTATGTGCTTTAATACATCATTGGGTTATATGTTGTGTTTTCTTTTTTTTAATACAGATGCTCAAATTCCTTACAGATGCATTAGCTCTATGATATTATGCTATTCAGAATAGGAGATGCCTCCTTACTGATCCTTAAAGAGGTTATCAAGGACTTTGATTAAATTGATGACTTTCCTTAGGATAGGTCATTAATGTCTGATTGGTGGGGATGCGACACTTGACACCTCCACCGATCAACTGTTCCCGATGTTGGCGGCGGCCCAACTGCTCAGTTTCGGAGCTGCACAGCTCTGCCAACTGTAGAGTGGCCACGGCTGAATATTGCATATATACCCCCTATTCAAATCAATAAGGTGCGAATGTGCAGTACTTGTCCGTGGCCACTATTCAGTTGACTGAACTGTGCAGCTCTGTAACAGGAGAAGCTGATCAGCAGGGGTGCCGAGTGTCGCACCCTCACCAGTCAGACAATGATGATCTATCCTAAGGAAAGGTCATCAATATTACAGTCCTGGATGTTAAGGATAACAGCCAAGGGGAAGTCACTCAGATTGCACCGCTGCCACCAGTTGTCAAGGATAACAGCCGAAGGTGGATGGTCACGCAGATCCCACTGCTGTTACCAGTTTGTCCCAGATGACACTGGTGAGATCTCGCTAATCCCACCACTGTCACCAGTTTGTCAAGGGAATGCCACTCCGGTGCCTCCAATCATCAGGGCAATTACGCAGTTGGCTGACGAGTACTGAAGGGGCCGCAGCTGCTTCCACTACTAGGCCAGTTATTGGGGAACTCACAGTGAAAGTATGGTATATACACCTACCATTCGAACACATGGAATATATGTATACACCCCGTATGGTGACTGTCAACCTCACAATTACAAAAAAAGGCACCACTGCTAGCTGCAACCACCAATTTTTTGTAGGCCGATTGGACACCGATTACAGGTAGTGTATTGCTTCAGGGGTGCGGTTTACAGAGCAAGAGGAACTGAGCTATTAAACTATATATTTAATCCAGAAAGGTAGGCAGTGTTTATAAAAAATATACATAGATAATACCAAATGGAAGCGAAACAATACGGTATATACAATTACATAAAATAGAAAAGGAATAACAAAAGAGAATTACTAGAACTGATGTCACAGAAATGGCTCAGAGCTTAGAGGAGGAAGCACTCCGATTGGTAAAATGGAACACTCTCACAGCAAACTTATGTTTTCTAGAATGAACAAAGACAGAGACCCAAACTTTCATTTTTATTAGCTCAATGCTACGCCCACATACACCCTCTTAAAGAGCTCACATGGGGGCTTGGTGTGGGATGCGCTAGGTCCTTCAGAATTCCAAGGGAACCCCAACTTACAGGATACTTTGCCCTGGAGATCCCAGGCGATAGATATTGTTGTCATGTGGACAGGATAGCAGTATCTATCGAAACATTAATAATTTGGAGGCATTGGAATGGCCTTACGGTGATGTGAGTTAATGCACTTTGACTGTCACTTCGCTACAATGTCAAAAATTTATCTCTCATAAATATCGGATCAATGCAAGCCCCCATATTTATATCTGGACACTGTCTAACTGCAATAGTCCAGTTTTTCTTGAAGAGAACAAAAGTTACCTCTGAAGGTGTTAGATTTTCCACTTCTCTGCTTCTTGAACATATGGATCTCAGACTTGTGTCTGTTTCCAAGAGCATGTATCTGCTGTAGTTACCTGGTCACAGCAGGAGGCCCCTACTTCAGTGGATATTGAAGTGTTAGCTGTCTCTCTCATTTCAATTGTTTTAATTAGTTTCTCTCTTCCCAGCCACAATTAACCCCATATGTTCAATGTAAGGTGAAATGTCCCCTCTACAGAGATGTCATATGAATTTTTTCATTTTTCTTTAACACAATGGTCAACCTTTGTAATAAGTTTTTAGTTAGACACTGGAATATTGCATTTAGTGATATTATAGAGGCTTTTCAGGACGTAAATATTAATTACTTTTATCAGATCGTTGGGGTTCAACATCAGACAACCCCCTCTAAACAGAGGTTGTCAGTTCTTGTGTCGTCAAGAAGTAAACAGTGTGCGAAGCCTGGACACCAGAGCTCTGTGCACCACGTAGTAGCTATTCTTTACAATTTTTTACAATCTAACTATAGGGTTAGTAATATGGACATCTTATAGATGACTTTCCATTACTAACCCCTGGGCTTGATGTCAGAGGCCATAAAACAGCTGACATCAACCCCAAATCTATTACCCTACTTGCCACCGCCCCTGGGCAAGTAGGAAGAGCTGGGCAAAGTGCCATGATTTCCGTATCTAATAAATGCCCCTTTTCTGTGGAGGCTGTGGGCTTCTATTTTTAGGCTGTGGAGGGCCAATATTCATGGCCCCTTCCTAATCTGAGAATACCAGCCCCCAGCTGTTTGCTTTAGCTCGGCTGGTTGTCAAACATGGGGGGACCCCACACCATTTTTTTCAATTATTTATTTAAATTATTAAGAAAAATACAGTGTGTGGACCCCTCTATTTTTGATAACCAGCAAATATAAAGCTGACAGCTGGGAGTTTCAGCCCGCAGCTGTCAGATTTACCTGCGCTGGTTATCAAAAATAGAGAAGAACCCAAGCCATTTTTTAAATGTATTTATTTATTTCACAGGCACTAGCCGATGACTATTTACATCAGCCTTACTTGTCCTCGCTGTTATCAATAAGAGAAAATGTAGTATGATAAGAGTAGAACTCTCATCAGCCAACATCTGTGACCAGCGATAACCTTCAGGCTCACATGCTGTCATCTGACAGGGTGAGGACAACAGCACTCTGACCAGCGGTAACGACCTTAATGCCAATCAGAGCCGCAGGTATTTTTGGTGCTGTCACGCAGATGACAGCCTAGGAAACAGACGATGTTAGGGCTGCCTCACCCGACCAGTAACATGAACTTCCCTGAAAAGTCAGTGTTCGGGGTCCATGCACAAACAGTAGGTATTCAGTGCAGACCCCGAACTTTACTGTTCGGGTTTGGCCATCACTAGTTGTCAGTGACAGCATTAATAAATTCATTCCAAGAATTAAGTTAGTCCTTACTTTGTTTCAGAACGTTATTTGCTCACTGGCACTTCTTATATTCCTTGCAAATCCCTGTAAGCAGCATTTGTCTTGTGTTTATTTGCATAGAAATGGCAGCCATGCCGGGCAATGAATCACACATGTAGTGGGATCTAGCAGGAAAAGCATAACTATTGCAGTCACACAGGCACATTAGATGTCAGCGAAATCCCTCAAAGAGCTTACAATGTTGGCTGAGTGCGACACACCGGGGATAATAAGATCATATTTTTTAGATGAGCTGATCTGATGGAGAGACGGCTCTTCGAAAGATTCTTCAAGTTCACACCATTAAGCCAAGAAAAAATTGTGCAGTCTCACTATCACTGCTGGTATCTGCAGTATGAAGCACAGGTGACTTCCAAAATGTATAATTATTATTATAATGTGCGCAATAAACATCATTCATACAATGCCAGACTCGGAGACTGTGGCTAGCCCAGAAGAAATTATTGATGGCCCATAATAACATCTATACAGGAAAACAACTTTAATCCATTTCAGGTGTACTAGAAACCAAAACTTAGGGGAGCTTTCAAAAAATATCCATATATTGCCAAACGTAGTCACAGCCAGTCCTGCAGCAATGGCAATATGTATGCCATTCACACAGCCATTGCAGGACCGGCATGGATTATGGTGTATAAGGATTGAGTAAAGGTTATATGTTTTCTTTGTAGACCATTTCTTACCTTCCTTGGTCAACTTTTTTAAAATCCTAGACAACCCATTTAACCCCTTCACCCCCAAGGGTGGTTTGCACGTTAATGACCGGGCCAATTTTTACAATTCTGACCACTGTCTCTTTATGAGGTTATAACTCTGGAACGCTTCAACGGATTTTCGCGATTCTGAGATTGTCTTCTCGTGACATATTGTACTTCACGTTAGAAGTAAAATTTCTTCGATATAACTTGCGTTTATTTTTGAAAACAACGCAAATATGGCAAAAAAATTTAAAATTTTGCAATTTTCAAACTTTGAATTTTTATTCCCTTAAAACAGAGAAATATATCACACAAAATAGTTAAGAAATAACATTTTCCACATGTCTACTTTACATCAGCACAATTTTTGAACCAACATTTTTTTTTGTTAGGAAATTATAAGGGTTAAAAGTTGACCAGCGATTTCTCATTTTTACAACAAAATTTACAAAGCCATTTTTTTTAGGGACCACCTCACATTTGAAGTCACTTTGAGGGGTCTATATGGCAGAAAATACCCAAAAGTGACACCATTCTAAAAACTGCACCCCTCAAGGTACTCAAAACCACATTCAAGAAGTTTATTAACCCTTCAGGTGCTTCACAGGAACTAAAGCAACGTGGAAGGAAAAAATGAATATTTAACTTTTTAGCCACAAAAATGATCTTTTACAAACTTTTTTTTATTTTCACAAGGGTAAAAGGAGAAAATGGACAGATAAGGTTGTTATGCAATTTCTCCTGAGTACGCCAATACCCCATATGTGGGGGAAAACCACTGTTTGGGCACACGGCAGAGCTCGTAAGGGAAGGAGCGCCGTTTGACTTTTTCAAACTAAAATTGGCTGGAATTGAGATTGGACGCCATGTCGCGTTTGGAGAGCCCCTGATGCGCCTAAACACTGGAAACCCCCCACAAGTGACACCATTTTGGAAACTAGACCCCCTAAGGTACTTATCTAGATCTGTTGTGAGCACTTTGAACCCCCAAGTGTTTCACAAAAGTTTATAATGCCTGGGTGTGAAAAAAAAAAAACAATTTTCCACAAAAATGATTTTTAAGGGTGAGTTTCCACGGTCAGGATACGCTGCGTGTTTGGCGATGTGCGCTGGCACAGCGCCAAACACGCAGCGTCCAGATGTTACAGCATAGTGGAGGGGATTTCAAGAAATCCCGTCTCCACTATGCGTAACAATACGCAGGTGGCAAACCTGCGTAAACGGACATGCGGCGCGTCTTTTTAGACCGCAGCATGTCCTCGCGTATTGCGGTGTCGGTGCGTCGCCGCAACAGAATTAACACAGGGCTATGTAGCCCTGCGCTCTTTCCGGAGGTGTTCCGGAGGTGTCCTGAACACCTCCGGAAAGATCGCGCGTCATAAAGGGGGCGGGGCTTAGACGGAGCGGAATTTCCGCTCCGTCCAAAGCGCTGTGGTTCCGGACCGTGGAACCACAGCCTTAGTCCCACATTTTTGAATTTTCCCAAGGAAATTTGACCCCAAAAGTTGTTGTCCAATTTGTCCTGAGTACGCTGATACCCCATATGTGGGGGGGGAAACTGGGCGCACGTCAGGGCTTGGAAAGGAAGTAGTAACGTTTTGGAATGCAGACGTTGATGGGGGTCATGTTCCGTTTGCAGTGCCCCAGATGAGCCTAAACAGTGGAAACCCCCACAATTGACCCCATTTTGGAATCTAGACCCCCTAAGGAACTTATCTAGATCTTTGGTGAGCACTTTGAACCCAAAGTGCTTCACACAAGTTTATAATGCCCGGGCATGAAAATAAAAAATCCTATTTTTTTCCCACAAAAATTATCTTTTAGTCACTAATTTTTTATTTTCCCAAGGGTAACAGGAGAAATTGGACCACATAAGTTGTTGTCCAATTTGTCCTGAGTACGCTGATACCCCATATGTGGGGGGGAACCACTGTTTGGGCACACGGCAGAGCTCGGAATGGAAGGAGCACCATTTGACTTTTTCCAACAAAAATTGGCTGGAATTGAGATTGGATGCCATGTTGCATTTGGAGAGCCCCTGATGTGCCTAAACAGTGGAAACCCCCACAAATGACCCATTTGAGAAACTAGACCCCCTAAGGAACTTATATAGATCTTTGGTGATCAATTTGAACCCCCAAGTGCTTCACACAAGTTTATAACGTAGAGCCGTAAAATTTAAAAATCATATTTTTTTCCACAAAAATGATCTTTTCACCCCAATTTTTATTTTCCAAGGGTAACAAGACTCCAAAAGTTATTGTGCAATTTGTCCTGAGTACGCTGATACCCATATGTGGGAGTAAACCACTGTTTGGGTGCATGGCAGAGTTTGGAAGGGAAGGAGCGCCGTCTGACTTTTTCAACGCAGAATTGGCTGGACGCCATGTCGTGTTTGGAGAGCTCCTGATCTGCCTAAACAGTGGAAACCCCCATAATGACACCATTTTGGTAACTAGACCCCTCAAGGAACTTATCTAGATGTGTGATGAGAACTTTGAACCCCCAGGTGTTTCACTAAAGTTTATAACGTACAGCCGTAAAATAAAAAATCCTTTTTTTTTTACAAAAATGATTTTTTCGCCCCCAATATTTTATTTTCACAAGGGTAACAGGAGAAATTGGACCCCAAAAGTTGTTGTCCAATTTGTCCTGAGTACACTGATACCCAATATGTGGGAGAAAACTACTGTATGGGTACACGTTGGGGCTCGGAAGGGAAGTAGTGACGTTTTGGATTGTAGACTTTGATGGAATGGTCTGGGGCGTCATGTCGCATTTGGAGAGCCCCTGATGCGCCTAAACAGTGGAAATCCCCAACAAGTGACCCCATTTTGGAAAATAGACCCCACAAGGAACTTATCTAGATGTGTGGTGAGTGCTATGAAGCCCCAAGTGCTTCACAGAAATTTATAATGTACAGCCGTAAAAACAAAAAAAACATTTTTTTTTACAAAAATGATATTTTCGCCCCCAATTTTTTATTTTCCCAAGGGTAACAGAAGAAATAGGACAAATTGCACAATAACGCTTGGGGTCCAGAGTACGCTGATACCCCATATGTGGGAATAAACTACTGTTTGGACGCATGGCAGAGCTCAGAAGTGAAGGAGCACCGTTTGACTTTTTCAACGCAGAATTGGCTGGAATTGAGATCAGACGCCATGTCACATTTGGAGAGCTCCTGATGTGCCTAAACAGCGGAAACCCCCCAATTCTAACTCCAGCCCTAACCCCAACACACCCCTAACCCTAGTCCCAACCCTAACCACAAACCTAACCCTAACACACCCCTAATCCCAACCCTAACCCTAATCCTAACTTTAGCGCCAACCCTAACCCTAACTTTAGCCGCAACCCTAACCCTAACCCTAATGGGAAAATGGAAATAAATACTTTTTTTATTTTATTATTTTTCCCTAACTAAGGGGGTGATAAAGGGGGTTTGATTCACCATTTATAGCAGGTTTTTATGATTGGCAGCTGTCACGCTAAAAGACGCTTTTTATTGCAAAAAATAGTTTTTTGCATCGCCACATTTTGAGAGCTATAATTTTTGCATATTTTGGCCCACAGAGTCATGTGAGAGGTCTTATTTTTTGCGGTACGAGTTGACGTTTTTATTGGTACCATTTTTGAGCACGTGACATTTTTTGATCGCTTTTTATTTCGATTTTTGGGAGGTTAGAATGAACAAAAATCAGCAATTCATGAATTTCTTTTGGGGGAGGCGTTTTTATCGTTCCACATGTGGTAAAATTGATAAAGCAGTTTTATTCTTCGGGTCAGTACGATTATGGCGATACCTCATTTATATCAGTTTTTTATGTTTTGGCGCTTTTATAAGAATAAAAACAATTTTATATGAAAAATAATTATTTTTGCATCGCTTTATTCTGCGAGCTATAACTTTTTTATTTTTTCGCTGATGATTCTGTATGGCAGCTCGTTTTTTGCGGGACAAGATGTCGTTTTCAGCGGTACCATGTTTATTTATATCGGTCTTTTTGATTGCGTGTTATTCCATTTTTTGTTCGGCGGTATGATGATAAAGCATAGATTTTTGCTTTGTTTTTTTTTTTTTTAAAGTGGTTCACTAAAGGGATTAACTAGTGGGACAGTTTTATAGGGGGGGTCGCTACGGACGCAGCGATACCAAATATGTGTACTTTTATTGTTTTGTTTTTTTTATTTACAGGAAGAAATGAATTTATTGGGGAATATTTTTTTTTTTATTATTTATTTTAGATTTTTTTTTTAAAACATGTTTATTTTTATTTTTTTTACTTTTTTACTTTGTCCCAGGGTGGGACATCACTGTATTTTATCAAATCGCTGGTGTGACAGTGTGCACAGCACTCTGTCACACCAGCGATCGCTCAGGCATAGCTGCAGGCTTCTCAGTGCCTGCTCTCAGCAGGCACTGAGGAAGCCGCCTCCCTCCAGGACCCCGGCGCCATCTTGGATCCGGGTCCTGGGAGGGAGGAAGCCCTCAGAACAGCGCAATCACATCGCGCTGGTCTGAGGGTCTCAGGGGGGCGCGCAGGGAGCCCCCTCCCTGCGCGATGCTTCCCTGTGCCCCCAGTACACCACGATCATGTTTGATCGCGGTGTGCCAGGGGTTAATGTGTCGGGAGCGGTCCGTGACGCTCCTGACACACAGTCACGGGTGTCAGCTGTGATAATCAGCTGACACCCGGCGGCGATTAGCTGCGCTCCCTCTGGGAGCGCAGCTAATCACCTATGACGTACTATCCCGTCCATGGTCAGATTGGCACGGGTTTCATGGACGGGATAGTACGTCTAATGTCAGAGAGGGGTTAATGGAGTTGTCCTATCTCATATGAGTATGGTATATATACATGATATGCTATAAAAGTATGATACATGACATATCCCACTGGTACCGATATACAGTGGCATGTAAAATTTTGGGCACCCCTAATTACTGTTATTGTGAACAGATAAGCAAGTTGAAGATGAAATGTTAACTAACAGGCCTAAAATGAAAGATGACCTTTGTATTTTAGGCAATATATATATGTATATTTTCATGTTTTACATTTTAAAAATTGCAAAAAGAAAAATGGGCCGATGCAAAGTTTGGGCACGCTGCATGGTTAGTACCTAGTAGCACCCAGTTTTGCAAGTATCGCAGCTTGTAAATGCTTTTTGTAGCCAGACAAGAGTCTTTTCATTCTTGTTTGAGGGATTCTCATCCATACTTCCGTGGATAATTCTTCCAGTTCTGTGAGATTCCTGTTACAACTTGCATCCTCTGCTATTTTAAGGCCTAGCCACAGATTTTCAATAATGTGCAGATCAGTGGACTGTGAGGGCCATTGTAAAACCTTCAGTTTGAGCCTTTTGAGGTAGTGTAGTGTGGATTTTGACATGTGTTTAGGATTATTATCCATTTATAGAAGCCATCCTCTTTTCAACTTCAGCTTTTCTACAGATGGTGTTATGTTTGCATCAAGAATTTGTTGAAAGTTAATTGAATCCATACTTCCCTCTACCCGTAAAATGTTCCTTGTGCCATTGGCTGCAACACAGACCCAGAGCATAATTGATCCACTACCATGCTTAATGGTTGGTGAGATGTTCTTTTCCAGATATTCTGTGCTCTTTTTTCTCAACACATACCTTTGATCATTGTGGTCAAAGAGTTCTATTTTAACGTCATCGGTCTGCAGCACTTGTTTCCAAAATGCATAAGGCTTGTTTAGATATTCTTCTGCATACTTCTGACCCTTAATTTTATGTTGGGGACGTGGGAGTGGTTTTCCTCTAATGACTTTTCCATGAAGGCCATGTTTGTGCCGGTGTCTCTGAACAGTAGAACAATGTACCACAACTTCAGAGTCTGCTAAATCTTTCTGAAAGTCTTTTGCAGTCAAGTGGAGGTTCTGATTTGCCTCTCTAGCAATCCTACAAGCAGCTGTCACTGAATTTTTGCTTGGTTTTCCAAACCTTATCTTGACCTCCACTGTTTCTGGTAACTGCCCTTTCTTAATTACATTTCAAACTGAGGAAAGGGCAACTTGAAAAAACATTGCTTTCTTCTTTTACCCATCTCCTGCTTTGTGAGCCTCTAGCATTTTCATTTTCAGAGTGCTAGGCAGCTGCTTAGAAGAACCCATGGCTGCTGGTTTTTGGCATGAGGTTAGAGGAGGCTGAGTTTTTATAAAGCTGCGAAATTTGCATTACCTGGCCTTTCCTAACAATGATAGTGAAAAAGCCATAACCATAACAGGCTAATTAAGGTCTGAAATTTTTACCAGAGGTGCTCAAACCTTTACATGCCACTGTATATCTTCAGTACGGCTCCATTGTGCCATGCAGGAATGAAGATGTGGCCACTCAGCTTTCATAGGGATGGAACCTTTGAAATTTGAAGAGCAGGCTTCGGATATGGCTGGTGATGGGACCTCGCCCTATGAATATGGCAAATATGGAAAACAGGTGAACACCACTTTAAGTATATGAAATTGTTAAGAGAATCAATCTACTCTCGCAGATGAAACACTCTGCTGACACTATTTTTGGAAACTCTGACAGCACTGTTTATGCTGCAAGCTCTGCAGGCACTGTTTATGCTGCAAACTCTGCAGGCACTGTTTATGTTTCACACTCTACAGGCACAGTTTGTGTTACATACTCTGCAGGCACTATGGTGCCTACTCTGCAGGCACTTGCTATGTTGGACACTCTGCAGGCACTTGTTACGTTGCACATTCTGCAGGCAGTGTTTATGCTGCACACTCTACAGGAACTGTTTATGCTGCACACTCTGCAGGCAATGTTTGTTACACACTCTGCAGGCAGTGTTTATGCTGCACACTCTACAGTACAGGCAGTGTTTATGCTGCTCACTCTGTAGGCACAATAACAAAATACATAATTAACAAGGAATCCATGTAGTAAAAAAATATCCTGTGCTGAAAAGGTGACTGGCTGATGGAAAAGCTAAAGGTTAACCATTCCAAAAAATAGGATTTGTAGTCAAAAACACTGTGATAAAAGAAATCTAAAATGTAGATAAAGATAAACTGGGAATCGGACTATGAATGAGAGGGGAGTAGAGGCCTTACGCGTATCGCCACCTAGTATGTGGCTTCCTCAGGGGCAGAAGTGGATCATATGTTTTAATCTACATAATATTTAAGGCCTCATTCAGGCGTCTGTGTTTAAACATGGGCGTGAAAAAATGGTGTATGTGTCATCAGTGTTTTGGATCAGTGTGTCATCAGTGGGTCCTCTATAACAAAAGAAGTTCTTTGTAACTGCTCTTCATTCTGTCCAAGCGACGAAGATCATAATTGAGAGCTATCGTTATTAATTTAAAATTGCCTAAAAAGTAGATAAAATACATTTTCTCAACAAGACAACTGCTTAATGTGGGGAAATAATGTAATCTTTAGTTAGAAAAAAATTGAAATGACCTATTTTATACATTACAGGAATGTGTGATAGAATTAAACAAAGACAACACAACAGGTGATGAGAATAGTTCAGGCAAGTAGTGGAAAAAATTGAATGAAGTTGTCACATTGAAGCATAAACCTTCTCATTGTTATCATCAGCTACTTCAAAGGGGATCAAAAACTCAGCCAAAAATAACATTGTAGTCCATTGCATATAGAATTTACCACCATGGGAGGCATCTTTTTGCTTTCGATGCGCTGTCTTTGAAGTAGTTATCGTTTAAGTGTATTAGTTCTGCTTCACAGTCAAGAAGGAAAATGGCATTAAATTCCCAGGATATTTACTATTGCTATGCTAATAGTTGAAGGCAATGACAAATGTCCCATGCAGATAAAGTTGGGTGGAAGTCTTTAGCCAACTCGAGAGAAAAATAAGACCAGATCCCTGGATTTAGAAGTGATTATTTTGTCATAGAAATGGAAGCCTATTTCTAAGAGCAAATTAATCAATACAAATTATTATTCAGCAAACAAATATGTATCTAATTACATTATCTAAAATTTGACTACTTTTACCATTAATTTAAAATTGCCTAAAAAGTAGATAAAATACATTTTCTCAACAAGACTCCTTTCTATTAACTGTGCTGAAACCATTTGTCCTTAGATGTGTACATCACTGTCTATTGGTAATGAACATCATGCTATCTATTTCCTTTTTTCTGAACATTTTACTATATTTTAGTTTTACTAAAATTAGCTTGAGCAGACAGAGCGTTAGAAGGTGGGAGCAGGATAAGACATGATGTGGCCGTGTGTGTCTTGGTAAGAAGG
>JARQOD010000010.1:28445782-28507192 GCA_033576555.1 Oophaga sylvatica | reverse complement strand
TTAAACTCTTGGCTAATTAATGCACCGGTCACATTCCCATCAATTTGTTCAACAGCTGCTGTATGAACTATATGATCCCTTAGTGGATAAATCAGCCTTGAGAATAGAACAAGATGGCCAGCCTTAAAAATGTGGTTAGATTAGGGATTCTGATTGGAGTGGAGAGTCATCCAGTAGAATAAGATCATTCTGAATTAGATGTTGAACCTAGAGTAGAGGGCCAACCTTGGATAGAGCGTTAGATTAGAGAGTCTAACTAAAGTGGAGAGTCATCTTGTAGAAGACAATTCCAAATTAGATGATCAACCTAGAGTAGAGGGTTAACGTTGAGTACTGGGTCAATCGGGGTTAGACTGTAGTAGAGAGTCTTTGAGAAGTATAGAGTCAGTATTGAGAAGATCATTCTGAATTAGATGTTGAACTTAGAGTAGAAGGCCAACCTTGAGTAGAGGGTTAGATTAGAGAGTCTAACTGAAGTGGAGAGTCATCTTGTAGAAGACAATTCCAAATTAGACGATCAACCTAGAGTAGAGGGTTAACGTTGAGTACTGGGTCAATCGGGGTTAGACTGTAGTAGAGAGTCTTTGAGAAGTATAGAGTCAGTATTGAGAAGATCATTCTGAATTAGATGTTGAACCTAGAGTAGAAGGCCAACCTTGAGTAGAGGATTAGATTAGAGAGTCTAACTGAAGTGGAGAGTCATCTTGTAGAAGACAATTCCAAATTAGACGATCAACCTAGAGTAGAGGGTTAATGTTGAGTACTGGGTCAATCGGCGTTAGATTGTAGTAGAGAGTCTTTGAGAAGTGGAGAGTCAGTATTGAGAAGATCTTTCTCAGGTAGATGGCCAGCCTGGAGTAGAGGGCAAAACTGAGTACAGGGTCAGTTGGAGTTAGACTAAAGTAATAGTCTGTGTGGAGTAGAGAAGAAAATGATTCTGAACTCATTGGTCAACCTAGAGTTTAGGGCCAACCTTGAGTACCTGGTCACCCTGGATTATAGGGCCAAACTAAAGGGTCAGGGTATAGTAGAGAGTAGAAGGTAAACCTACAGAAAAAGATCATTCTGAACTAGATGGTGATTTTTAAGCAGGAAGCCATCTGATTGTTGCTTTCGCAATGTATGTTTATAAGGCTAACATCAAGGTTCTCACAGACTTATATGGAGAAAATTAGTTTGGGTCCACACCAAAGACACAAAGTGAGCCGGCCAATGGTGACAAGATTCAGAAGAGCATTGGAACGATGCTTTGAATTGGAAATACAGTGATAAGTAAGTATTGGAACACATGACCACTACACTACATAAATTTTTATGGGAGTCCTTCTATAAGGGTCAACATTGAAGCCATCCCCAATAATTAGTAGATAAGGGACTATATACACTAGATGTCCTGATTTAACAAATGTCCTCCATCGGTAGATCACTTTTCTCATCCAAGAGCCAAAAGGATAGAAAGCAAAAAATAGCCTGGTTATATAATCTACATATATGAAAGGTTTTGGTAGCTTAAACCAGCGGGTACCAATTTTGGGGATCACTCAGGGTCCCTTTTCCTCTATTTATTGATGTCATTACTTTTCTCTGATCCTTCTGCTGCTAGAATGAGAACTCTCAGACATCATGTAAGGCTTCCACTAAATCTTTGCCGTCGTAAGTTCCAGAAAGAAGATTGTCAGATTTATGAAACAATTATCTAGGAAAGTGACATTTGTCTACGTATATTCAAATTTCTGTTTTTAATGGCAATCAGCAACAAAAAGTCATCTCTCTGAAAAGGCAGATGGGGAATTTTTGAAACCGTCTCACAGATGTCACTGGCAATAACATCGACACAAAGCGATGATAAAAAAAAATCAAAGTGCGCTACTCTTTTTTTTATATGGGCCCCTTATCCCAAAGCAATAAGTTTATCTGGTATCTGGGGATTGATCGTTGTGCTGATTTTCTCTTTGTTTTAGGGCTCTGCGTTGTGACATGACTGCGATTCGTGCACTTTATAGTGTCGATTATTTCGTTTTCGGCAATTATTCATCTGCTGCACTACTGAATGGTATGTGAGTCTAGGCCTTGAGTGTTGTAGAGGCGGCTCAGGTATTCTATCTATCTACATACTGTGGGGAAATAAGTATTTGATACACTGCCGATTTAGCAAGTTTTCCCACCTACAAACAGTGGAGAGGTCTGTAATTTTTATCGTAGGTACACTTCAACTGTGAGAGGCAGAATCTAAAATAAAAAAAAACAGAAAATCACATTGTATGATTTTTAGATAATTAAATTGCATGAAATAAGTATTTGATCACCTACCAACCAGCAAGAATTCTGGCTCTCACACATATGTTAGCTTTTCTTTAAAGGAAACCTGTCACCAGGTTTGACCGATAGGAGTTGCGGCCATCACCTTTCAGGGCTTATCTATAATGCTGTAGATAAGCCGCCCTCCCCGATGCAACCTGAAAGAGAAGAAAAATAACTTTTATTATACTCACCTGCAGGGCGGTCCGGTCCGATGCGTGTCGCAGGACCGCCCTGCAGGTGAGTAAAATAAAAGTTATTTTTCTTATCTTTCAGATTGGGGCTTATCTACAGCATTATAGAATGCAGTAGATAAGCCCTGAAAAGCAGTAGATGTATCTATCGTCTATCTATCTATCTATCTATCTATCTATCTATCTATCTATCTATCTATCTATCTATCTATCTATCATTACAGCTCACCTAGTAAGGTGTATCCTCAAAGCAGTTGGTTCTGATGAAAAGCTGCAGAGACTGTAGAGGCTGATTGACAGCTGAAGGAATGGTGGCTGTAGAGGTGGGATGGCAGCTGGAGGCTTACTGGCTGCGGAGGCAGAATGGCAACTAGAGTAATGGTAGCTGTAGAGCCAGCTTGGCATTGTTGTAGAGGCAGAATGTCAACTAGAGGAATGGTGGCTGTAATGGCGGGATGGCCGCTGGACCAGTGATCGTTGTAGAGGTGGTATGGCAGCTGGAGGCCTAGTGGCTGTAAAAGCAGAATGGCATCTGGAGCAATGGTGGCTGCAATGGTGGGATGGCCGCTGGACCAGTGATTGCTGTAGAGGTGGTATTGCAGCTGGAAGCCTAGTGGCTGTAAAAGCAGAATGGCATCTGGTGCAATGGTGGCTGCAATGGTGGGATGGCCGCTGGACCAGTGATTGCTGTAGAGGTGGTATTGCAGCTGGAAGCTTTGTGGCTGTAAAGGCAGAATGTCATGTGGAGCAATGGTGGCTGTAGAGATTGGATGGCACCTTATGGAATGGTGACTGTAGAGGTGGGATGGCAGCTGGACAAATGGTTGCTGTAGAAGCAGAATGGCATCTGGAGTAATGGTGGCTGTAGAGATGGGATGGCATCTGTTGGAATGGAGGCTGTTGAGGTGAGGTGGCAGCTGGAAGAATGGTGACTGTACAGGTGGGTTGGCAGCTGGAGGAATGATAGCTGTAGAGGTGGGTTGGCAATTGAAGGAATGGTTGTTGTAAAGGCGGAATGGTAACTGGAGGAATGGTGCCTGTAGAGGATGGATTGCAGCTGAAGGAATGATAGCTGTAGAGGTGGGTTGACAGCTGTAGGAATGGTTGCTCTAAAGGCAGTAGAGATGAGATGGCAACTGGAGGATGGCAACTGTAGAGATAAGATGGAAACTGGAGGAATGCTGGCTGTAGAGGCAAGATGGCAACTGGAGGAATGGTGGCTGTAGAGATGGGATGGCAACTGGAGGAATGGTGGCTGTAGAGGCAAGATGGCAACTGGAGGAATGGTGTCTAGAGGCAAGATGGCAACTGAAGGAATGGTGGCTGTAGAAGTGGGATGGCAGCTGAAGGATTGGTGGCTGTAGAGGTTGAATAACAGCTGGAGGAATCGTGGCTGGAGAGGTGGGATTGCAGCTGGAGGAATGGTGACTGTAGAAGTGGGATTAAAGCTGAACGAATGGTGGCTGTAGAGGCAGGATTCAGCTGGGAGAATGGTGGCTGTAGAGCCGGAATGGCAGCTGGAGGAATGGTGGCTATAGAGGTGATATGGCATTAAGATAGTGCCCAAAACAGTACCATTTTGGCCTATGTCAGGTTAATTGGGAGCCATAGTTACATTCTAAATATGTTTCTACAGTTTTTCTAGAACATGATGTGCCAAATGTGTTTAACCAAATGCAGTTTGAATACAAGGCATTTTACAATACTAGGATGCTTCCTAACTTTTCTAAATATTTTATGACTCTCTTTTTAATATGTATGTATGTAAAAGAGAAAGAAAACCAAAGTTATGCGGGGTCCTTGTAACTGTATATATGTATATAAAATCCCAACACTATCCAGATGGGGCTCAGTACTTGGCTTCTTCTGTAAAAGCTGCCAGATGGAGTTGAACGGACTGCAGCAAAAATGTGAAGAGCTACAAGGAAATGGAAAGAGCATGGAGAAGACAGAGAAATGAAAGATTGTCTGGAGGTCAGAGAATCGTTTGTATCACACACTATATCATAACCATCGGTCTATGCCAATATGCCTGATATTTGCCATAAGGTCCAATTATCTTACTCTTTATACATTACCCACTACTAGGGAAGACTGTCCACATGAATTGTATGGTATATACATGTTCTTAAACAGAATATAAAGTCTATAGTGATTATAAGTGTTTTGTAATGAACTCAACTTTTATAGCACTGCCCCTTTCCTCACACTGACTGCCAGAGAAAAGGGCTGAAAACTATCAGTTAATCACACTCAGGTCTGCTGTGCTCCAGCACCTGTCATCACTCTGCAGTGAGGAGAGCAGACTGTCAATTCATATTGTAGGGGCGTGTTCCATTTTCTCCAGTGTGTTGCTACTTGCTTGTGATTGGTCAGTATCAGAAAGAGGAAGAAGTACATGCCCCCCAGTAAAATCTTCCTGGTAATGCTCACTAGGACTTAAAAAAAATATTAACTGTTTAGTTACTTTGAGACTTAATACGTCTGCAAAGGAGAGGCAAAATTAAAAATATATATATATTATATTGTGTGTTCAGTTCAACATGAGTCAATTTTCCTATCTCGAATTATCACATGAGGACAGTATTGATTTTGGAGTGTGGGATGAAACCGGAGAACCCGGAGGCAAGCTAAGCAAACAAGGGGAGAACATACAAACTCCTTGCAGATGTTGTCCTTGGTGGGATTTGAACCCAGAACCCCGGCGCTTCAAAGCAACAGAGCTAGCCACTCGTTTAGGTTTGCTTATGATTTATGCTATGATTCTATTATTAAAGCTCATATTTGATCTGAAACGCGTCAGTATTTGCACTGGTGTCAGTTTGTCTTACTTCCTGTGGATTGTTAAATATAACCATGAATCATATGATATACTCCAATTAATACAACCATATAGTGGCAAAGAAAAAATGCCGCATAATGCCCAAATTGGATTACCAAACTTTGCCAAAACAATTTATTCATTCCTAACAATTTATCACACAGTCGAAATTGTGCTATTATTCGGCACTGTCTATACTGTATATTTTGTATTATTTGGGAACTTCACAGCTCTATCATTTTTTTCTTTGATTTCCTTTTAATCTCTAGAATGGCTTCATCTACTTTGTGTAGGTGGGGAGCACACATCCGACGTTAAATCTTAAGATGTCTTAAGGAGAACATTCCTGAATCATAAGCAGCCAATGATTTACGTGACTGTTGAGAAAAAAATCTCTCTTTTTTTTTTTTCCTTGCGTCTTGTACAATTTATTTTTCATGTGGAGGAATTGTGCAGACACTGTGCATTTCATGTTTGAGAAATGAAAGCGAGATGATTAGCAAGTCAAAGATCAGACTCTCGCAGCTGGGACAACATGGTATCAGGCGCATAGACCTCCAGACGATAGTATTACAGTCAGATTTTACAGGGATGAAGTCAAAACAGACTTAAGTAATCTCGGCAGATGAAACGGATTCACATTCCTGATTGAAAAAAAAAAGTATATATAACCATAATCTCATATCTATTATTTGGATAAGCATTAGCATAAGCAAAGTCAGCTCAGAGTAGGTACAGCAAGAATGTAAAATATCTTATGTTCTTAAAAGAAGAAATAATCTCAAGTCTGATGATTAAACCGTAAAAAAATGTTAGAAAGGAAAAAAAGAAGTCTTCACAGACTTTGAAAATATTGTTTCACCTTTGGAGATTTGTCAAAAATGTAGGCTCCTCTCTATATCAAGCCACTTACCAAAGGAAAGGTGGTCATTGACTTCTGTAAATATATTGGAAGTTGGAAGTTCTAAAAAGTTCATGTATCAAATCAGTGAAGGAAATGATAAATGGTCAAAATATGGACTTCATGACTGTCCTTGACCCAAAAAGTAGATTGCACTTAGGGCTGACTTAAACCAGTCTGTTCCCAATTGATAGTATTAATGTCCACTTTATCTATTGGGATGACTGCTAGAATAATACACACAATTAAAAGATTGCCAGGAGGCAGCAACATTGAACAGCTGATCAAGAAGGAAGACCATTAACCCCTTTCCGACATCGGGCATAATAGTACGCCGATGTCGGACACCCTCCCTTTGATGTGGGCCCACTTCTTTTCCGCCACATGTCAGCTGTTTTGAACAGCTGAAATGTGCCTCTAACAGCCACGGATGGAATCGCGATCCACCCGCGGCTGTTAACAAGTTAAAAGCTGTTTTCAAACTCTGACAGCAGCATTTTACAAGCGCTTCTGGCAAGTTCTCCGGAAATCCCCCCCATCGTTGCCCGTGTCACATGACCGCGGATCGTCGATAGGTTGGCATGACAACCAGAGGTCTCCAACAGACCTTTGACAGTGGCATTTAACTAGTTAATAGGGGCGGGTGGATCGCGATTCCACCTGCGCCTATTGCGGGCACATGTCAGCTGTTCAAAACAGTTGACATGTCCCAGCTTTGATGCAGGCTCTTCGCCGGAGCTCTGATCAAAGCGGGAGATCTGACCTCGGACGTACTATACCGTCCGAGGTCAGAAAGGGGTTAAAGAACACAAGGGATGTTGGAAACGCGTAGCTCTTTTTTAAGTCAATAAATTTTTGCAAGTTCTGAAGCTGGAACATTTCCATTTTTCGTCTACACAAGTGGTCCCTTGCTTCCAAGGATGCCTCAAAGCCGCAGTGAGCTGGTCTATCTTCAGTTTTGTGCATTTATTAACACTGGTCTGCAAATCGGGCTTTATGTTTCCAACCCAAATTATAAGACCACAAGTCGCTTTACAATCGGGGAAACCAGACTGACCAGTGTCTTGAAATCTTAAGCTTCTTTCGAAACACTTTTTCAAAAATTTTGCATTTTTGTTTTTTTCTATTTGATGTAGCTTAATTTGTCTTGTCACATCTTCCAGAAAAAAGAAAAGAAAAATAAGCCTCCTCTCTTAAATTCCCTTTAAGTAACACAAACCGTGCCGTAATTCCGAAGACTCACAATTCCCAGTTAAGAGCATGCTTTTAAAAAACAATGTGGCAGAAATGAAGATAGTTCCATCATAATATTTCACAGTTCCTTTTGACAAAAGCCAAACAAGACTCATGAATACACATTTTCCATAACCAGATACATTATGCATTATTCAATACCGCCAGTGCTGAGAATTGTTTGTACTGACTAAAGTGCCAATGAAACTGTAAATTACACAAACAAAGAAAATCCTACGAGTAATAGCTTTCTCTAAGATTTCAGAAAGTTGAGCAATGTGCCTGCGTAGGTAGGGAATACATACTGTAATTATTATGGTTTGCTGAGACTTTTTGCCGCTGACACAAATTGATTTTAAAGCAGACTTCAAAGGTCCGCTGAGTGATTAATACGGACCTAGGAAACGAGTCATGCTGGATTGTCTATTGCACATAATTTTAGGGGAGAAAAAGTATAATTTTGACAGGGCACCTATATTTCAAGAAATGCATTTAAAGAGCAGATTTATCTTAAACTGTATCTGTCGTTTCAGGTGACTTTTCAGAATAAGCAGTCGTGTGTGTGTGCATGAGGAATATATTACTTGTATTCTGCATTTTCAGCAATTTTTCCCTTTTTAGGCGTTATCTCTAATTTTCAATTGTTTCTGAGCTACTGGGTAGAGAATAGCTGCTAAGATTTCTCCCATTCACAGTACACACAAAAATATGGGGTGCTCTTGTTTCTCAGTAGCAAATGTTAATGTTAGGCTCACTAGGAGAGGTGGATCCTCAAAGTCCAAGGTACAGGCAGACACAATGGCATTCGTGCAGCAGGCAGTTGAGGCAAGTGGGAAACAGGTAGCAGAGGTACTGGAGATCACAGACGGGTCTAGGAAGCTGCAGACAGACAGGAGATCAGGAACAGGTAGTAGAAGTCCTGGAAGGGGCAAGCGAACAAAACATGTCCTGGAAGCCACAGACGGATACATAGCATAGGTCCTGGAAGACCAGAAACTGATAGCAAAGAATGTGGAAAATTGAGAACAGGTAGCAGAGGTCCTAGAAGATAAGGACAGGCAGCAGAAGTTCTGGAAGACCACAGACAGGTAGCAGAGGTCCTGGAAGCTGCAAACAGACAGAAGACGTCCTGGAAGCTGCAGGCGGACACGTAGGAGAGGTCCTGGAAAACCGTGAAGAAGTTCTGGAAGGCAAGAAAAAGGCAGCAGAGGTCCTGAAAGCCACAGCCAGACAGGATATGTCCTGGAAGCCACAGGTGGACACGTAGCAAAGATTGTGGAAAACCGAGAACAGGTAACATAGGTCCTGGGAGACCGCAGACAGGCAGTAGAGGTCCTAGAAGATAAGGAAAAGGTAGCAGACATCCTGCTACCTTTAAGCATATATGTTTTAGAATGAATCGGAAACACTATTTTTGGCATGCCACAGATTTTTTTTCGCCTTATACTCAAAATAATTGAGCTGCACTCAAAATCTCACGATACATGGCCCCATTCATTGTTTCATGTACACGGATCAGTCATCCTGGTCCCTTTGCAGAGAAATAGCCCCAAAGTATGATGTTGCCACCTCCATGCTTCACAGTAGGTATGGTGTTCTTTGGGTGCAACTCAGTATTCTGTCTCCTCCAAACACGACGAGTTTTGTTTCTACCAAACAGTTCTATTTTGGTTTCATCTGACCATATGACATTCTCCCAATACTCTGTTCTGGATAATCCAAATGCTCTCTAGCAAACTTCAGATGGGCTCGGACATGTACTGGCTTAAGCAGGAGGACACATCTGGCACTGCAGGATCTGAGTCACTGGTGGCGTAGTGTGTTACTGATGGTAGCCTTTATTACGGTGGTCCCAGCTCTATGCCGGTCATTCACTAGGTCCCCCTTGTGGTTCTGGGATTTTTGCTCACCGTTCTTGCGATCATTTTAACCCCAATTGGGTTGAATGCCTAACAAACAAGCAATCCCTGCATGTGTTGCGGCTGTCAAACAGCCGCGAGACATGGAGCCGCGAGGACTCGAACATGTTTTTCGAGCACGCCGAATACACTCGGTTAGCACTCGAACGTGCTCAGATAACACCTTACCTGAGCACATTCACTAATAACTAATCAGTAACAAACTACAATAAGATAAGAATCAATAAACTATTTAGAGGCATCCGCGAAGAGTAGTCAGATTCCTCAGCGCCATTCACCACAATGTCATGCCCTAAAGGAAATCATGGTGGTGTCCTGTAAAAGTAACTACCCAGGAAAGGAGTATATAAGAGCGGATTGATTTGTGCGATTTCATTCTAGCATTCAGGTCAGTGGTAACTGGTGGCTAGATGGGAAGTCCACTAAACTCTTACCTTCCGATGTCATCTGTGTGAATGTCGAACAGATGATGTTTCTCCAGCTCTGACAAATCAAAACCCATGCTGAGGATGCCAGAAGGTAAGATACATGTGTGCCTCCTGTCTAGCAGCCACCGTGCACTACTGACCCCAATGCTGGACCAGAATCCAGCGAAACAGTCGACTAATTTCTAGATAGGAGCAGAGTTTGGCAAGCAGATGGAACAAAGATCAGCTGGTGGACATGCCAAGTGACACTTCCCCTACACTACAGAGGTTGAGCAGGACTTTAGTGAAAGCTTCTGGCTGCCTTTGCACCTTTACACGGTTTCATTTTTTTTTTTAATTTCTGGATAGGTTAAGAAAAAAAAATCACGGATAGAAAACATTTTTTACGGACAATTTAAGAAACCATAATAATTATTACGATTTTAAGTGAACTATATCTACAGCCCATAATTCTGATATGAAGACATTAGATACATTAATTGTGAGCTGTAAAATGATGATAATTACAGTTAGAATAATCTGTAAAAAATTCTCCATCTTCCAAAAAATAAATGGTGGATAAAATATTTTAGTTTTGTAGACAATGTAGTCTGGAAATTTCCGAATGGTATATAGTACTGCTCCACTGTAGGCTGATGCCTCTGTGACCATACGTAGCTAAGCATAACCGGTTATTGTTTTTAGAACCCTTCTAATTAAAAAATTAAAATTAAACTATATTTCGAAAACTAAATAAAAGGGAACATGGAACATTCTGTAACTTTTTTGATTAATTGATGAGACCCTAATCTGTTTTACTGCTGTGTATCAAATTTAAGTCCTCTATTATTGGCCCCTACGGAACAATAAAGGCCCAACATTATAGAGACCCCCTTACTCCTCACTCAGATAAGCAATATGTAGAGGTAATCATCTGGAAATTTGCTTTATATATTTATTTCTGTCCCAACTGCTTTATAAAAGCCTTCCAGCCTTCTATTGATCTATGAAGACATTAAACATCCTGGGCAAGATTTACTATTAATCTTTTCTGAGTGGATGGTGTTGTCCCTGTATATAAACATTAGCAGACATAGGAGCTGGATGATTAATTAACAAGTAGGCTGAGCAGGTCCGTGCTCTTCATCGTTGACATCTGTAATGACTGCAACCTTGAGGAAAAGGGTTCTCTTGTAGAACGTCTGTGCTCATTCTCTGATTTCTACATGTATCCAATTTTCTAATCCATTTGGTCAACTCAGTTTTTGCTTGGGATGATGAAGATTAGAAAAACATGGCAGCTTTCTTCCAAAAACAACACAACACCTTATGTGGGATACTGTAGCTCAGTTCCATTTACGTCAACGGACGTCATAGTTGTCCTCTACTGTTACTGTAACGGCATGGTGGCCGGTAGCGGTGGTAGACCCATGTGGAGCTCGCGTTTGACGTCACCTAAAGAGACTGTGGAATGCCGAGGCGGCCAGAGAAGCTGACTAGTTTCAAAGGAACACAGTCCATCTTCATCAAGGAAGGACACATGCCAGCTCCATGATGGTCCACCTTTACCGGTCGGAGCACTCTACACGTCTGGACAACCGCACGAGTAAAGGAAGGGTCGACGCTCCCGCAACTCAGCTTGTCTCAATAGCTTTCAGCCCGATAGTCATCTATGAACTTTTATCAAGTATAATCCTCAAAGCAATGGTTAAAAAGGTTCAGACAGCCTACCAACCTCAGTAAAAAAAGGATGAGAAAAGCCGAAGAAAAAAATCGGTTAGTAGCCTAAAATGTTCTGCAAAAAAGTGGCAATAAAAACTTTATCTCACTCTACTAAAATCAGCCCTCGTACAGTTACATTGGTAAAAAAAAAACAATAAGTAATGGACTCGAGAATATGGTTGAAACAAAACTTTTTTTTTTAAAGCTTTTGTTTATTTTGTAAAAAAAGCAAAATATAGAAAATCTATATACATTCTGCATCCTGACCTGAAGTATAAAGGTAACATTTCATTTTTACAACACAGTAAACACTGTAAAAATGAAAACAAAAACATAATCCTCCAAAAATGCTAAATTGCTATTTATATCCCATTATACCCACACAAAATGTTTTAAAAATTTTTCATACATTGTAAATTGCATTAAATGATGCAACTAAAAAAAAAATAAATAAAGCACCTACATGAGTATAAGAAGCTATATATATATTTGTATATAAATGATCAAAATGCACCCCTGATGAAGCTTTATGCGAAACGCGCATTGTGTGCATTTTCTTTGATAGGTAAAGTGTACTCCATGCCATTTTGAATTATTATCATTATGTAAACTTTCATGTGATATCACTCTCTATGTACCTAAAAAGGCCTTAACTTATACGGCACTGGCTATTTTGGCTTGTACCTTTTGATTATTCATTCTCAATACTACGATTGCACATAATAAAACTATGTATTGAGTTATAGTTTTCACATAAGGGAGTTTTGTTATAATCACTTAACTACTTTTAGTATTTTATATGCCTGACGTTTATATGTTTATTTTTTATGCTTTTAATTATTTTCTTTTCAATAAAAAATATACTTTTTTTCTTTTCATTTTATACTTGCACATTTCTATACAGGTATTCGAAAAAAAAATAAAATCGTCCCAAGAAACAAGTAAAAAATAAATTTAAAAAAAGTTATAAAAATGAAAAAGGCACTAAGGAATTAAAGATGCAAAGCAATGGAAAATCATCCAATAAAAGGTGACAAAAATATAATATATTTATTAACAACGAAAAAAAAGAAAAGACAAAAAATAAATAACTTAACTATTGGATTGTACAGAATTTCATAAATCTGCAAGCACAGTTAATAGCATTGATATATATGCGCGTTACAGCTTTACTCCTCTAGGACCCTACAGTTTCCAGGCCATTTTTCTCCTTGGGCATTGATCAAGTACTTGTCTTTGTCCCGAACCCTGAAGCTGAACAAAGAGAATCCACAGTAATCAGATACAGCTACAAAAGGTATTTTCTGCACTTGCAGATTGACTTGTAAATAAGTTATGGGCCATACAGGATGCTGCCTTCCATTTCAATTTGATGCAAAATTATGCACAAACGATTCACGGGACCGCATATGAAATATACATTAGACGAATGTGGCCATATTAATTAGTAAGCACAATGCATTTCCGTGCAAATGTGTGCTAAGCTTGTGTATCCTCCGATGTAAAAATGTGGCGTAAGCTTCATAGTAATAAGTGAGGCGGGTAAAGTTCTACCAGATCCTGTATACTTAGGAAAGGGCAGTAAGCCGAACATACAAGATAAAACCTCAAAATTAATACCCAGCAAAATAAAGCTAAAGCTGAAAACCGGTGCAAAATAATTTCTTAATTAAGGGGGCTGAAAGGGTTACAATTGTTTTACTTTTTATTTCTTAATTTAATAGTATGGATGAATATTTTGTCAGAGAATCTGCTTCTTTCTCTGGCAGGACTGATCTTTCACTTTCAGTTCACGGTTTTAATCTGTATTCAGTGAAGGAGAGGACAGTTGCTACTGATAAGTTTCTATGTTGAGGGGCAATTCAGCAGCTCCATGTCAACAGAGCAGCTCATCCTCTTACGGACTGCTCTGTCAACGGGATGTGACTGCTGACGTCATGCTGATTGATATCTGGTTTCCCGCAGTTAGGCAGTGGGGAGCCGGCTGTCAATCAGCATGACAACGACAGTCACGCCCCATCAACAGAGCGAAGCAGAAGAGAAGCAGCCACTCTTGTCGAAGTGACATCAGCGGATGTTACAGAATCGCCAATAGGAGCTCTATGCCGGCAGAGATCTGCGACAGGCAGAATAGTCATGTAGTTAGCAAATACCTGCCTGTTAGTTCTTAGAACCATAGTAAAAAATTAAAATAGTCCAATATAACCCCTTTAAGGCCCAAATTAGTAGGTTTCTGAAGGGCTCAACGTTTTGTGATGAGTACAACTCAGATGTATTGATGATTGGCATTAGCTGCAGATATAACCAGTGCAATGGGTCTGCTCCAGACGTAGTCTGCTTCATATATTTCAAATCCCATATTTCAAATTACAGATTTCTAATTACACTACTGTGAATTAGACTAGAATTCTAGAATGCATTTGGCCACACATCAATCCTACAGCATTGTCATCATCACCTTGTGACTGAGATGTTCTTCTGTTCCACAGGTATGAAAACTCCAGCTTTTCTATGCTCCTGAATGCATCATGTATATTGCTTTGTTAATGGTATGAAAACTCCAGCTTTTCTATGCTCCTGAATGCATCATGTATATTGCTTTGTTAATGGTATGAAAACTCCAGCTTTTCTATGCTCCTGAATGCATCATGTATATTGCTTTGTTAATGGTATGAAAACTCCAGCTTTTCTAGCTCCTGAATGCATCATGTATATTGCTTTGTTATGGTATGAAAACTCCAGCTTTTCTATGCTCCTGAATGCATCATGTATATTGCTTTGTTAATGGTATGAAAACTCCAGCTTTTCTATGCTCCTGAATGCATCATGTATATTGCTTTGTTAATGGTATGAAAACTCCAGCTTTTCTATGCTCCTGAATGCATCATGTATATTGCTTTGTTTAATGGTATGATTTGCTCACCCATCTTCCTGTGTACATAATTGTACTCCATACTTCTTATCTTCACCACACATCCGAATGGTCTGTGTAACCCTCCCCCTTTTATGACCTTTCCTTAACTCTGCATCTGGCCTGAGCAGTCTCAGCCCACTTTCCACTCACACCTGATTGGCATTAGCTGCAGATATAACCAGTGCAAGGGGTCTGCTCCAGACGTAGTCTGCTTCATATATTTCAAATCCCATATTTCAAATTACAGATTTCTAATTACACTACTGTGAATTAGACTAGAATTGGACTGGAATTTGGCTGCAAGGTAACAGATTATAAAACCACTATGTTTCATTTTCTTATCACTTTTACCCCCATCCTCCTTTCTTTCTTCCTATCCCTGTAATCCCCCACCTAGTAAGGAATTAGTCATTTCCCCCTCCATTCTCCCCAGCCATCTCACCTTTCCTTCAGAACTGTTCCTCCACATACAATCCTTTTTACCAAGAACACACCAGCCACACCATGGTTTATCCTGCTCCCACCTTCTAACGCTCTGTCTGCTACTCCTCATCGCTGGCGATGTACCCCCAAATCCTGGCCCTCCTCATCACATCCCCACACTCATTTCTAACACCCTGCCACGATCTTCCACACGTTTTTGCAACCCTGTCAACCTAATACCTATCCATCCACACCCCCCTCCCCCAGTCCCCTACCCGGAGCACTATGGAACGCACGCTCCGTCTGCAATAAACTGTCGTTTGTCCACGACCTCTTTATCACCAACAAACTCTCCTTCCTTGCCATCACTGAAACCTGCTCACTCCCTCTGACTCAGCCTCTCCAGCTGCGCTTTCCTATGGCGAATTTCATCTTTCTCACACCCCTCGCCCCAGCAACAAACGTGGTGGAGGAGTTGGCTTACTCCTGTCTGATACCTGCTCCTTTACCCCTATTCAAATTCCACCCTCCGCTGCTATTCCCTCGTTCGAAGTGCACTCCGTCCGCATCTATTCCCCTCCAACCTCCAACTGGCTGTCATCTACCGCCCCCCGGAACTAGCCATCTCCACCTTTCTCGACCACTTCACCACCTGGCTACTCAATTTCCTCTCTGCTGACATCCCACCATCATCATGGGCGATTTCAACATCCCCATTGACACTTCCACCCGGCGGCCTCTAAACTTCTTTCGCTCACAGCTTCCCTTGGCCTCACTCAATGGTCCTCTGTGGCCACTCACAAAGGCGGTCACACGCTGGACCTTATCTTCACCCGTCTCTGTTCCCTCACTAATCTCACTAACTCCCACTCCCCCTGTCTGACCACAACCTACTGACATTCTCTTACCTCTCCTCTGTTAGTACGCATCCCCACTCCACAAACTCACCCACCCTCGCAGAAATCTCAAACACCTCAATTTACAATTGCTCTCTGAGTCCCTCCTCCCTCTCACAGACATATGTTGTGAATGGGTTTGAGATGAGTTCTGAGCAGAGGCTCCCTCTGGTGGTTACACAGCGGTACTAGTGAAGATTGTGAGGACTGGGAATCAGGTGTTACTGACTGGTCTTATATAAGGGAGTCATTTTCCCATCAGAGTTGCCGGTGATCAATTGTTCTGGGCTGAATCCTTCATTCCAGTTTCCCTTGTAGCCTGCTGTGTCGTGTCTGCATCTCCTGCTACCAGATAAGAATTTTTTCTTCTTTTGTGTTGTTGCTATATTTTTGCATTTTGTCCTGCACTTCTTTGGGGCCTTCTGGGTCCCTCCGGGGGCTTCTGCCTTCTCAGTTTAGTTCAGCCACTGAGTTTTGTTCTTTTGCTTTTTCCAGTTTTTTCAGTGGCTGCTGTTTTGATTTTGTTACACCAGAGAGCTAATTTAGGTGGTAGAGGTCGTGTGATCTCAGGTGATTTTGAAATTAGTAGAGTTGGTGTTTTTCAGGGTTTTCTGGGATTGCAGTAAGTACCCTTCCTGTCCTTTTCTATTTAGATAGTTTGGGCCCCAGCATTTGCTCATTCTATTTTCTTTCTGTGTCAGTATTTCCTCTTGTCTAACCGCCATTAACATGTTTGGGGGCTTTCTATTATCTTTGGGGTTCTGCTCCGGGGCAGATAGCTTTCCTATTTCTATCTTTAGGTGTAGTTAGTTTCTCAGGCTGTGACGAGGCGTCTAGGACCAATGTAGGAACGCTCCACGGCTGCCTCTAGTTGTGGTGGTTAGTCAGGGTACTGCAATCCCATAGATTCCAACTGCTCTGGTGTATTGCCTTTTTTACCTGCACTCCTCAGCTACCGAAACATAACAGTATCACCGGACAAAAAATTGAAAATTGTATGGTACTCACAGAAGGGAAAAAATATTGTGATAGAAAAAAGGTTGTCAGAGTTGTCAGAGATATTTTTCTGTTTGTTGCATTTTTTTTTTTTTTTTTTTCCCTCTGTATCTCTGGGTGCTGGGGAGGATCTTTTCTCCCAATGGAGTTTGCACAGTTGTCTGGCCGTGTGGATCAGCTTGCCACTGAGGTTCGGAGTATTGCTATCTATCTTGCTGGGTTGCCTGTTGTGGAACCTAGGATCCCCATGCCAGATTTGTTTTTAGGGGATCGAGCTAAGTTTCAGAATTTCAAAAATAATTGTAAATTGTTTTTTGCCTTAAAATCTAAGTCCTCAGGAAACGCAGCGCAGCAGGTTCAAATTATCATCTCTCTCCTGCGCGGCGATCCTCAGGATTGGGCTTTTTCCCTGATACCTGGGGATCCTGTTTTGAGTGATGTTGATGCGTTTTTTCAGGCTTTGGGGTTATTGTACGATGAGCCTAATGTCACTGATCAAGCTGAAAAAGCCTTGTTGGCATTAAATCAGGGGCTTGATGACGCTGAGTTATACTGTCAGAGATTCCGTAGGTGGGCAGTCCTGACCAAATGGAATGACGACGCTTTGGTGGCCCTTTTCCGGAAGGGTCTGTCGGATAATGTAAAGGATGTTATGGTGGGATTCCCTGTCCCCTCTGGTCTCAATGATTCTATGTCATTAGCGATTCAAATTGACAGACGTTTGCGTGAGCGGAGAAGTATGCGTGGAGTGGTGTTGCCTTGTGAGCCAGCTTCTGAGCCCATGCAGTGTGATGGAGTGGTGTCTGGGGCACAGCGTCATGAGTTTCGAAAGCGCAATAGGTTATGTTTCTACTGTGGTGATGCCTCTCATGCTATTTCAGTCTGCCCTAAGCGGGGAAGACGTTTTGCACGCTCAGTTGTCTTGGGTAGTGTTCAGACTAAGTTTTTATTAACTGTCACTCTGATATGCTCTCTGTCCTCATTTTTCGCTCAGGCTTTTGTTGATTCTGGAGCAGCTATTAACCTGATGGATTATGATTTTGCTAAACGTTGTGGGTTTCCCTTGATACCCTACAGAAGTCTATTCCCTACTGGGGATCGATTCTACCCCTTTGGCTGAGAATAAACCCCAGTTTTCTACTCAGGTGATAATGAGGGTTGAACCTGATCACCAGGAGTGCTGCAAATTTTTTGTTCTATATAATCTGCATGACATTATCGTGCTGGGTTTCCCTTGGTTACAGTCTCATAATCCTGTTTTGGATTGGAAATCTGTGTCTGTAACCAGTTGGGGCTGCCAATGTGTTAATACCAACACTCCTGTTTTTCTGCCTCCCCCAAGCTCAGGATGTTCCTGACTTTTTGTTTGATTTTTCTGATGTGTTTAGCGAAAGTAAATCTGCATCCTTACCTCCCCATAGGAGCTATGACTGCGCTATTGAATTAGTGCCGGGTAGTAAATTCCTAAAGGTCGCCTTTTTAACTTGTCTGTACCTGAACATGACGCTATGCGGTCTTATATCAAGGAATCATTGGAGAAGGGTCATATCAGACGATCCTCTTCACCCTTAGGTGCCGGTTTTTTCTTTGTGGCCAAAAAAGATGGTTCATTAAGGCCGTGTATTGATTATCGTCTCTTGAACAATATTACTGTGAAATATCAATACCCGTTACCCTTGATTTCTGACTGTTTTCCAGGGTGAAAAACGCTACTTGGTGTACCAAGCTTGACCTCAGGGGGGCGTATAACCTTATTCGCATTAAGCACGGGGATGAATGGAAGACGGCATTCAATACCCCTGAAGGGCATTTTGAGTACCTAGTGATGCCCTTTGGGCTCACTAATGCCCCTTCCGTCTTCCAGTCCTTCATGAATGACATTTTCAGGGATTTTGTGGACAAATTTCTGATTGTTTATTTGGATGATATCTTGATTTTTTCTAATGACTGGGACTCTCATGTGAAACATGTTCGGACTGTGTTCCAGATTTTGAGGGATAATGCTCTGTATGTGAAGGATCAAAGTGTCTTTTTGGCGTACAGAAGATCTCATTTCTGGGATTCATTTTGTCCCCATCTGTTATTGAAATGGACCCGGTCAAGGTTCAGGCCATCTGTGATTGGGTCCAACCTACTTCATTAAAGGCTCTTCAGAGATTTTTGGGTTTTGCCAATTTTTATCGTAAATTTATTGGTAATTTCTCGGTTATTGTTAAACCATTAACTGATTTGACCAGAAAGGGTTCTGATGTGGTGAATTGGCCTCCTGAGGCAGTCTCTGCGTTTCAGGAACTTAAGCAGAGATTCACTTCTGCTCCTGTTCTACGGCAGCCTGATGTTTCTCTGCCATTTCAGGTGGAGGTTGATGCCTCTGAAATTGGGGCAGGTGCCGTTTTGTCCCAAAAAGATCCAGGACCTCTAAAAGTAACCCTTGTGCCTTTTTCTCTCGAAAATTTTCTCCTACTGAACGTAATTATGACGTGGGTAATCGGGAGTTATTGGCTATGAAGTGGGCTTTTGAAGAGTGGAGACATTGGCTGGAGGGAGCCAAACATCAGGTGGTGGTCCTTACGGACCATAAGAATCTGGTCTATCTGGAATCTGCCAAGCGACTCAATCCTAGACAGGCCAGGTGGGCCTTGTTTTTCACACGTTTTAATTTTGTGGTTTCCTTTCTTCTGGCACTAAGAATGTTAAGGCGGATGCCCTCTCGAGGAGTTTCCTTGCGGACTCTCCTGAGTTATCTGATCCTTCTGTTATTTTGAAAGAGGGTGTAGTTCTTTCCGCCATCTCGCCCAATTTGAGACTTGCTCTGGAGGGGTGTCAGGAGGATAGGCCCGAGCGCTGCCCTGTTGGAAAATTGTTTGTCCCGGACCAATGGAAAAAGAGTGTGATGTCTGAGATTCATTGTTCCGCATTGGCTGGGCATCCGGAATTTTTGGTACCAGAGACTTGGTTAGTCGGTCCTTTTGGTGGCCTACCTTGTCTCGCGATGTCAGGGAATTTGTGCAGTCCTGCGGGACTTGCTCTCGCTCCAAGCCTTGCTCTCGCTCTAGTGGTTTGTTGATGCCATTGCCTGTGCCCAAGAGACCATGGACCCATATCTCTATGGATTTCATTTCCGATCTTCCTGTTTCTCAGAGAATGACCACCATCTGGGTAATTTGTGATAGGTTTTCCAAAATGATACATCTTGTGCCATTACCTAAGTTGCCTTCTCCTCTGAATTGGTGCCGTTGTTTCTTCAGCACGTGGTTCGTTTACACGGCATTCCTGAGAACATTGTGTCTGACAGAGGAGTCCAGTTTGTTTCCAGATTTTGGAGGACTTTTTGTTCTAAACTGGGTGTTCAATTGTCTTTCTCCTCGGCATTTCATCCTCAGACCAATGGTCAAACTGAGAGAACAAACCAGACATTAGAGACTTATCTAAGATGCTTTGTGTCTGCTGATCAGGATGACTGGGTCTCTTTTTTGCCTTTGGCTGAGTTTGCTCTTAATAATAGGGCTAGCTCTGCCACTTTGATGTCTCCGTTTTTCTGTAATTCTGGTTTTCACCCTCGATTTTCTTCAGGACAGACGGAAGCTTCTGTCTGTCCAGGTGTTGACTCTGTTGTTGAGCGTATGCAACAGATTTGGGACCAGGTAGTGGAGAGGTTGTCCCTCTCTCAGGAGAAGGCCCAGTGGTTTGCTAACCGGCATAGGACTGATGGTCCTCGGTTTAAAGTGGGGGACTTGGTCTGGTTGTCCTCAAAGAATATTCCTATGAGAGTAGCATCTCCTAAATTTAAGCCTAGGTTCATTGGACCTTATAAGATCATGGAGATTATTAATCCTGTTTCTTTTCGTTTGCTTCTTCCAGGGACATTTAAGATCCATAACGTGTTCCACAAGTCCTTGTTGAAGAGGTTTGTTGAGCCAGTGGTTCCTGCTACTGTGCCTCCTGACCCTGTTTTGGTTGAGGGCAATCTGGAGTATGTGGTTGAGAAAATATTGGATTCTCGTTTTTCTAGACGAAGACTCCAGTATTTGGTTAAATGGAGAGGTTATGGTCAGGAAGACAATTCTTGGGTGTTTGCTTCGGACATCAATGCTAGGAGACTTATCCGTGCGTATCATAGAACTCATCCTGACCGACCTGGTTGCTCAAATGAGGGTTCGGTGACCCCTCCTCAAGGGGGGGGTACTGTTGTGAATGGGTTTGAGATGAGTTCTGAGCAGAGGCTCCCTCTGGTGGTTACAAGCGGTACTAGTGAAGATTGTGAGGACTGGGAATCAGGTGTTACTGACTGGTCTTATATAAGGGAGTCATTTTCCCATCAGGGTTGCCGGTGATCAATTGTTCTGGCCTGAATCCTTCATTCCAGTTTCCCTTGTAGCCTGCTGTGTCGTGTCTGCATCTCCTGCTACCAGATAAGAATTTTTCATCTTTTGTGTTGTTGCTATATTTTTGCATTTTGTCCTGCACTTCTTTGGGGGCCTTCTGGGTCCCCTCCGGGGGCTTCTGCCTTCTCAGTTTAGTTCAGCCACTGAGTTTTGTTCTTTTGCTTTTTCCAGTTTTTTCAGTGGCTGCTGTTTTGATTTTGTTACACCAGAGAGCTAATTTAGGTGGTAGAGGTCGTGTGATCTCAGGTGATTTTGAAATTAGTAGAGTTGGTGTTTTTCAGGGTTTTCTGGGATTGCAGTAAGTACCCTTCCTGTCCTTTTCTATTTAGATAGTTTGGGCCCCAGCGTTTGCTCATTCTATTTTCTTTCTGTGTCAGTATTTCCTCTTGTCTAACCGCCATTACATGTTTGGGGGCTTTCTATTATCTTTGGGGTTCTGCTCCGGGGCAGATAGCTTTCCTATTTCTATCTTTAGGTGTAGTTAGTTTCTCAGGCTGTGACGAGGCGTCTAGGACCAACGTAGGAACGCTCCACGGCTGCCTCTAGTTGTGGTGGTTAGTCAGGGTACTGCAATCCCATAGATTCCAACTGCTCTCGTGTATTGCCTTTTTTACCTGCACTCCTCAGCTACCGAAACATAACAGACATAGCCTCACTTCATGACACAGATGCTGCTGCCACATTTATAACACCACAATAAAAACCACACTTGATTCGGCCGCCCCCCTCATGCAGAGCAAAACTCGTACAATCAACAGGCAGCCCTGGCTGACCGGCCTGACCAAAGAACTGAGACGGGCTTCCAGGGTTACCGAGCGGAGATGGAAGAGAACCCACTCCACCGAGCACTTCAACGCATACAAGCAGTCCCTTGCCAGCTTCAAGTCCACGCTCTCTGCCGCAAAACAAACTTAATTCTCATCTCTCATATCCTCCCTGTCTCACAACCCTAAACAGCTCTTCAACACTTTCAATTCTCTACTCCATCCCACAGCACCTCCTCCTCTCCTCTCATTTCTGTCGAAGACTTTGCCTCCTTCTTTAAGCAAAAGATTGATACTATCAGAGAAGGCTTTGGCCCGCAGCCCCCAATGCCCCTCTTAGCCACTCAGCCCTGTTCTTCCAAAACCAGCTTCACCACCATGACAGAAGATCAGCTCTCCACTCTCCTGTCAAGATCACACCTCACCACTTGCGCGCTTGACCCACTCCCGTCCCACCTCATCCCTAACCTTGCCACAGTCTTCATCCCTACTCTCACACACCTCTTCAACCTTTCACTTACAAATAGTGTCTTTCCTTCATCCTTCAAACATGCTTCAATCACCCCGATCCTCAAAAAGCCCTCCCTCGACCCATCCTCAGCGTCTAGCTATCGCCCGATATCTCTTCTCCCCTTCGCCTCAAAACTACTGGAACAGCATGTATATCTTGAACTGTCCTCCCACCTTTCCTCCTGCTCCCTCTTTGACCGGTTACAATCAGGCTTTCGACCGCATCACTCAACTGAAACTGCCCTAACTAAAGTCACTAACGACCTGCTAACCGCCAAGAGCAAGCGACACTACTCTGTCCTCCTTCTCCTGGACCTGTCTTCTGCCTTTGACACCGTAGACCATTCCCTCCTCCTACAGATTCTCTCATCTCTTGGCATCACAGACTTGGCCCTATCCTGGATCTCATCATACCTAACAGACCGAACATTTAGTGTCTCCCTCTCACACACCACCTCCTCACCTCGCCCCCTGTCTGTCGGTGTTCCCCAAGGCTCAGTCCTAGGACCCCTACTCTTCTCCATCTACACCTTCGGCCTGGGACAGCTCATAGAATCCCACGGCTTGCAGTATCACCTCTACGCCGATGACACGCAGATCTACCTATCTGGACCTGACCTCACCTCCCTACTGACCAAAATCCCACAGTGTCTGTCTGCTATCTCAGCCTTCTTTTCTGCTCGCTTTCTCAAACTGAACATGGACAAAACAGAATTTATCATCTTTCCCCACCTCATTCTACCCCTCCACCAGGCCTATCCATCAATGTCAATGGCTGCTCGCTTTCCCCAGTCCCACATGCTCGGTGCCTTGGGGTGATCATCGACTCTGCCCTCTCTTTCAAACCACATATCCAAGCCCTCGCCACCTCCTGCCGCCTCAAACTCAAAAATATTTCCCGGATCCGCTCATTCCTCAACCATGAAACCACAAAAACACTAGTGCACGCCCTTATCATCTCCCGCCTCGACTACTGCAACCTCCTACTGTCTGGCCTCCCCTCTAGCACTCTGGCACCACTCCAGTCCATCCTACACTCTGCTGCACGACTAATCCACCTGTCTTCCCGCTATTCCCCTGCCTCCCCACTATGCCAGGCCCTTCACTGGCTTCCTATTGCCCAGAGGCTCCAGTTCAAATCCTTAACCATGACATACAAAGCCATCCACAACCTTTCTCCTCCATACATCTGTGACATGGTCTCCCGCTACCTACCCACACGCAACCTTCGATCCTCTCAAGATCTCCTTCTCGACTCCCCCTCATCTCTTCTTCCCACAACCGCATACAAGACTTCTCCCGGGCTTCCCCCATACTCTGGAACTCTCTGCCGCAAAACATCAGACTTTCACCAACAACGGAGACCTTCAAGAAAAACCTGAAGACCCACCTGTTCCGACAAGCCTACAACCTGCAATGATCCTCAGTGTACTGAACCATCGCACAACCAGCTCTACCTCTCCTAGTGTATTCTCACCCATCCCTGTAGACTGTGAGCCCTCGCGGGCAGGGTCCTCTCTCCTTCTGTACTTATGCGTCCCTTGTCTAGCACATGTTTATTGTATCTGTCTATATTTTTCCCCTTTTCATATGTAAAGCGCCATGGAATAAATGGCGCTATATAAATATATAATAATAATAATAATAATAATAATGTATGAGCTAAGATTTCCCCCCATTTTGTTTTTATTTATAGAGGGGTCCTGTATAGGAGATTACCCCCAACCCCAATGATGCCGATTTCCTCTAACAGCACCAATAGTCACAGGTTGTCTTGATGGAGCAACCTCATTTTAAGTCCTTATGGACTGGAGAACTGAAATGGTCAAGTCTGAATGTGTGATTTTTTTATATTTCATGTAAATCAGTGTAGTAGAAAAGAGGAAAGTAATTTCAAAGAAGCTGAAGGATGTGAGACTCTTGGGAAATGTGAGCGAGCACTACTTCAGAGAGCAGCTAATAGATTCATTGAATAGTCTCTCTCATTCTAAATAATGATATTACAGATATAACTCTCACGCACACGGCTCAAAGTTCTTTAAATTGGACTAAAACTATTTATAAAGTAATTGATCTTTTTCATGATAAAAAAAAACCTTAAGTCGTCTTCAAGAATTTGATGGAATCAATGAAAGTGGAGTAATAGCCAACACCAACAAATAACCAAGTCCATACACTTTATTTGTGCAAACAGCTGATCAAACACTAGCTTGCTCCCATGTTGATGTTCCTCACCAACTTCACATGGCTCCAGTGACGTCGGCACCAAATATGATCAGTGTAGTCAATCCCTGGCCCTATCGATCACCTCCATGGTGTCGACACAATTATTGGCAAAGTGCAAATTGAAAAAAATTTATGACAAACAAAAGGATGAAATTCATATCATAACTAGAGTTGAGCGAATTTGTTCGGATTTGGTCGCCGAATCTGAATTTGCCATATTGGTACCCTATTCGTGCCGAATGTATGTTTGATGATCGGTTCCGAACATGTTCGGTAATTTCAACTCCCATTGACTCTAATGACGTTCGGCTGTGTTCGACGAATATTGCAAAAACAATATTCGATGCCGATTGTATTCGGAACCGAATCCGAACAAGTTCGCTCAACTCTAATCATAACCCCAGAGACTGCTAAAAAAGAAACAATCTGGTTAGTTCACATCTCGAATATGTTGAGCCAAGAAAAAATGGAAGGAAGCATGAATCTGTCTCTAGGACAATCAAGATCTGATCTGTTGGTCTAGACCATAGATGGGCAAATTAGACCAAAAGGATGCAAATTCTTTACGAATTTCCCCAACATTTTGAGAAAAAACAAAAACCCACGCAGAGAGTAGAGATGAACAAATCTTTTTAAAGTTGAGCTTTGCCAAATTTTTCCCAAAAATTGAATTCACCATGTATCCTATTCCTAAGTGCTCATATTGGCCTAAAAAGATAATAACACTCTAGGGTCTCCTAGGACTGTATCCAACTCATTTCAAGCTTTTCAACACAAACATCTCAACATATTTGCTATGGATAAATGAATCATAACTTTTCGGTGCTGTCGCACACTATCTGTACAGTTTTTTCACTGTTATTTAACTTTTTCTCCCCATTTCTATTGTTAAGCTGTGAGTTGTGATGTCCTCTCACTATTCAGGTTCAACTCAAAATAGCTACTGCATTCCCTGCCTCTGATTTTATAGAGGCTATATTAGTCCTTCCTGATTGAGTGTACTATATTATATTATATGAAAGGATAGCTGCAAGTCATTAAGGGGAAGCCATCACGTTTGCAGCTGAAGTCATGTGAGCGTTCTCCGATTGGTTTCCTGGATTATGTAAAATATCAGCAGCAATTTCAGAAAATCTGTGCAAATTCAATCATAAATTGTTTGAATTTGCTTCTTTGAATTGGTAGACCCTTTGTAATTTCCTCATTGCAGCATGAGAAAAGTTTGAGGTTGCTCCAGTCCTACTAATCAAAAGAGGCATCTGGGATTCTGGCAGATAGGAGGCAGTCTGTCGACCTCTGGTCTGTTGGCCATGGAGTACAGACGTGGCGTTGTACCAAGGTCTTCTGAATCATTTCTGTTAAAAACCAATATCGGATGTATGATTTAAATTATGACCTGATGTTCTTGCCATGTAGGTCAATGCTCCTTAAAGACTATACTAAATTCACATACTTAAAAAAAACTTTATTTATACCAAACAGGGAAACATATTTCTAACTTTACTCAATCTTGATGCAATTCCTTTAGTATTTACGTGCTATTTTCGGCCAACAAAAAGCAGCCGGTGAAGTCAATTGCAATTTTGTGAAATCTGTTCTATTTTTCACCAGCTCAGTTTTTTTTGACAATCCTATCAAACGTTCTGAAACTTTGCAATGGCTTATGAGGCACATAAAGGGATAGAGGTTGGTTAGGAATCCAAAGGAAGGAGCACAAAGGGCACGAGGAGGGCACAAGCAATATGTCTTCCATCAACAAAGAGAAGTGGCAAGAGAATAACTAAGTATTTTATTTATTCCATCAAAAAGACATTTGGCCTGCCAGTACAGATTTGTCTCCTTGCCAAGGTCTTCATGTGTCTGAAATGGAAAGCTCACTCTATACACAGTGGACCAAGCCAGCAACCTTGTCTCTTCTCAAATATGTTCATTTTTTTTAGCAAACAAACCAGCTGATGAATAAAATATCCAGGTTCACAAAATTGAGACTTTTTTTTTACAAATGTGAAGTATAAGAATGTGAGATTTAGAAAAGTGTTCGACACAGGGCGGTTGGTAAACTGTTCTACCAAGATCCCACAGAGTATCCGACACTCTCCCCACTATGTTCTCCCCCAAAAAATATTTAATCATCCATTAATTAATTTTCTTGGGGAATTTTTTTGGACTAACAGATGCAGAAGATGTAATGACTATGGACTGTTTGAGCATTTGGCCAGTTCTTAAATGTCCATCGCCATAGAGGCCCACAGACATTGATCAGGTAGGCTATTTTCATTTTCATGTTTCATCATAAAGATGTTTGGAGCAGTTATCACAACCAAATGATATGTATGTGGTATTTCCTGAGGAAGAAGTCATATATAGACTTCGAAACGCGTTGAATAAAACCACCACCTTCTTTCATCAAGACGTCCGGACTTCTATTCGTTCAGCAGCTCGAGCAATATCCACAAAATTCCTTGTATGGTTCCACAACCAAATCATGACAGACAAAATATATGAATTTGGTCTGTTGGCTCTTCGCTTGGTTGATGATCACTCCTAGAGAGGGTAAAAATGGTCTATAAGGAATATCCGGTAGTCACTTAGTTACGCCCCTCCATGGTAAGCCCGGCCCGTGCACACCCACTAGCATTACACTTTTATTTGGCTCTCCATCTACTTTTCAGACTAGCATGATAATCTGGTATTATACTGTAGTTTTACGCCAAATTTATGAAGAAATACGGAAAATTTGTAAGGTTTTACAAACTTTCGGGCATCACTGTAAGAAGGAGGGAGAAATGCAGGAAGGTATACAGTAAAAATTAGGCCACATGGTAATTTGGTGTACAGAACGTGATTGCCTTCAGTAACTAATGACTAATACTTTGGCTACGACCCATGTGGGCCGCCTAGAATAGCTCTTTAATTGGAGTCTCCGTTCAGTCGGCGGCTTCCATTGTGGGTCAGACTCCATAGGGTTAAAGTGTGCATGTTGTTCCTTTAGGGCACAGAATCATTCCTTGCTTCTCAGCTCCAAGAACAAATTATTATTTACCCAGTCGCATACATCATTTTCTCACTGTTGTCAAGGGATTTTTTTTCTCTCATCAGGGGTATCCGAGTCAAATGAGCAGAGAGAAGAGATTTGCTCCACGGTAGGATCCCAGCAGGTGAGCGAGTGTGTGAAGGGCTAGCTACACTTGGATACAAGAGGCCTAATTAAGCCTGGAGTTTTTAAGCAGGCAGTTACATACGCGCCACTCTATGCGATGGTTACAGCTGACACGCCGAGGTCCTTGAAACTGTCCAAATTAAATATGATGTTATTTGCAAAACATCTTGGAGTGTACGGAGCGGCCCGCGGTGCTGTGAATGTGAGCATCAAAATTTTCCAAAAGCGGCTTATATGAAAAACTTACATATTCCTGAATATCAGGGCTGCCTTAAAAAAAAAATTCCCAGAGACAAAAATAAAACAAAAGGAATTAAAAAAAATTTAAAAAAGTACAAATAAAACAAGATTAAAAGTTTTCATCCAAGTTTTTGCCAACTTTTTCTAAATGTTATTTTGCCGCTAATGTGCAATTGTTGTTCCAAATATCTTATAGAGTTAAAAAATGAGATTGTAGGGTTATGTGGAAAGGGTAATTTCATCTCATTCGGGGTCCTGTCCTGCTCTGCCCTTATTCACATTGACGTTGTTTGAAACATGGTAAGGTTTTGATATTAGACACAGGATAGGACTGTCCCGATGGGTCACCTTGTCGCTGTTGGGTGGCTTTTAAGCTCCGTTGATCAACTAAGTATCCTATGTTATTTACATGTACTATTACTACTACTTATTCATTTTTTGTAGGGTATATGCTCATTTTGTTTTTGGTTTTTTTCCTTGGGTTTTGTCTGTGAAATGGCCACCGTGTGAACATACTCTTACACTTTACACGTATACCAACTTACAGTCCACCTCAACTTTTTTGTTTTGATGTTCCAACTATCTTATAGAGAAAAAAATGGAGTATAGTTATGTGGAAAGGCTAATTGTTCCTTGATATTTTGGATTAGAGACCGAGTAAAATTACTGCAAAGGAACACATGCTATGACTAGAGTTGAGCGATACTTTCCGATATCCTAAAGTATCGGAATCGGAATGGTATCGCCGATATCACTAAAATATCGGCGATACCCGATACCGATACCGGAAGTCCCATGTAAGTCTATGGGAACAAAATATCGAAATTAAAAAAAACCCATTCTTGCCTTGTTGGTTAATTGTACATGAAGGAAAACAAGAAAGAGTAATGTAGAATGTATTGGGGAAGGTTGAGGAGACATTAAAGGCATAGATGTTTAACCCAATCAAATGGAATAGCATAAATATTTTTTTTTTTAAAGATGTTCGGATTGACGAAGAAATTGACAATGTTAACGTTTTTTATATTTTGGCAAATATGTATATTACACAACTTCCATGCTCTTCATCTTCACCTTTTTAACTTTTCACACACTTTCTCCTTCATAATCTTCTGCAGCATCATCTTTTTCATCAAATTATTCTTCATCTTCACCTTCTTTATCTTCTTCTTAAACTTCTTGCTATTCATCTTTGTTAACATTACTCATATTCTTCTTATTAAACTATTATTCTTATTCATATTCTGCTTCATCTTCTTCATCATATTCTTATTTGTGACAGAGAATCCTGTACTTGTAATCTGTCAAAGTATGAATTTTTCATCCTTCCGTTCTTGCTGTCACAAAAGATTTAAATTACAACAGTATTTGTCCGTGTTCAGTTTAGCCTGCAGCAGCAGGCATTTTCCAGGGGCACCACGAGGAGGAACGGACTCACCCCCATACACTGCTTAGTCTTCTTCTGCTTAGAATTTAGAGCATATATTTTGCTCTTCATTTTGGTCTTATACTTCATGTTCTTCTGCTTTTAGATCTTCTGCTTATTGTTCTTGTGTCTCTTGTTCCGTATCTTGTATTTGTAGCACAATCTTGTACCAGCTGATGTTACTGGGACACGGTTACTAAGCAGGAGGTACCTGTGCTCCAAAGCACTACCAAGGACCAGCAGACGTTGCTGGAACTCGGATACCGAGATGGAGGCACCTAGACCAAAGGCACTGCGGAGAACCAGTTGACGGTACTGGAACCCGGAGGGGCAGCAGAAGGAAAAGAGCCAATGGCACAACCGAGGACCAGCTGACGTTACTGGGACACGGTTACTAAGCAGGAGGTACCTGTGCTCCAAAGCACTACCAAGGACCAGCAGACGTTGCTGGAACTCGGATACCGAGATGGAGGCACCTAGGCCAAAGGCACTGCGGAGAACCAGTTGACGGTACTGGAACCCGGACGGGTAGCAGAAGGTACAAGAGCCAATGCAAGTAACGAGGACCAGCTGACTGTGCTGGAACCCGGAGGGGCAGCAGAAGGAAAAGAGCCAATGGCACAACCGAGGACCAGCTGACGTTACTGAACCCCAGTAACACAGGAGCAAGTGTTGACTGTGCTAACAGCACTTCCGAGCAACAACTGGCGGTGTTGGAGCCCAGGGTCAAGGAGGATGTTTAAATACTAGATCAAGTAATTTCCTTGTTACCTGTCAATTTTAAATGTCTATACTTCAAACAAGAGAAAGATAACCTTTACTACCATAAGATGATGATTTCATTTAAACTAATATCTAGATAAATAAAGAATTGACAAACATAAACACATACATTAACATGTTGAACAGCAATGCAAACCACAAAATAAATTAGTTAAGGAATCTGCTATACGGTTGTACATAAAAGCATACAAGTACATATCTGAATCCATTAATGATGGATAAGTAACAGTATGTACACCATTTTTATTGTATAGACAATGAATGTCTGACTTCAAAACATCATCAGCATTACAAGTTATCTGTGACATTACTAAAATGTTACATTTGCTGAATAATGTCACTAAACAGTTTATACAAAATTATACAATTTCCATCATGTAATACTCATAATATGTGGCAATAATCATGTTTATTAACAAACATAACCTTTAAAAAGTGCATAGTGCATAGTGAAAATTGCTATTTATGCCTGACTGTCGACTTGCAAGCATGACAACGGATAGATAAGGTATATATAGATGACACTGCATAGCCACAGATGGTGAATGGCGATGTAATACTGTACCTCAATAAAGTGTGCGTCACTACTACATAATTTTTTTTATATAGCTTTATAAACAGGGTACGTGGATGTATGCTTGCGCCTTTGTTTTGACGCACAGACTGCCTTCCTGCTGAGACGCGTTGGGTAGTGAACAGTTGTGTGCAGTGTTCACTGTAGTCTGAGGTTTTCCTTTTTGGAGTGCAGATCACGCTCCAGTTAGTTCTTCAACCACTGCTGGTTGTAGTCTGCTGAGCGTGTGTCACTGGCACATCCTTGAAATTTTTCTCTAATTGTTGCTGCTCCATTCTATTACAAATAAATAAAATCTATTAGTGTGACGCGCTTCCATCCGTATACAATACATTGGTTGCAAACACTATAGAAGTACACAAAGGGGCCTTTCACACCTACTGAACAGTTGTGTGCAGTGTTCACTGCAGTCTCTGCGGAATAACCACACTTAGGCCTTATAACTTTTCAGACTTTCTTTATCAATCTACCAAGATGAAGAAGGCAGGGAGTAAGGCACGTGGTCGTGGAGTTTCTTCAGGGAGAGGACGTGGGGATTCTGTGGCTGCTGCGGCCCCAGTGACACAGCATCCACCAGTTTTCCCCGGGCCGTGAGCGTTCCTTTATGCGCACTTTTGTAGGAGCTCGGAGTACCCCCCTGCTGCGGGAAGAACAAATTGAAGCCGTTGTTGTTTGGATCTCAGCCAATGCATCGACTTCAATTGCTTCCACCTCCTCTCAGGACCACAGCACTGTTGGGCAACCATCTGTCTCTTCACCGCCTGGCAAATTGCCCAGGCAGTCAGAGAGTTCTGTACAGGAGCCAGCTGAGTGTCTGCTTCTGTTCTCAGAATCTATTGGCTTGCAAACAGGGGCCCAGCCAAGCAGCATTCTGTAATGTGAAGAAGAGGGAGTATGCAGTGATGCGCAACAGCTGTGTCTCTCTGAATCTGAAGAGGCGGGTGAGACAGTGCCGATGGTCAGCACACCGCAGAACGCATCTGATGATGATGATGAGACCCAGGTGCCAGTTTCTGTTGAGCATGGTGCTGGCCAGACCACCCAACAGCAGGTGTTGGAAGAGGGTAGTGGAGATGATGAGGTCCAATACCCAACATGGCATGAAGAACAGGAAGGTGGTGGGAGCAGCTCAGAGGAATAATAATAATATTTATTTATATAGCGCCATCATATTCCGCAGCGCTTTACAGTTTAGCAGTTTCAGAACACAAGTCATAAGTAACAACGTTAACAATACAATAATTTAAGCTAAATAAGTCGCCCCTGCTCGTGACAGCTTACAATGTACAATGAGATGGGGGAGATACAAAGTATAGGTGTTTATATACAATGGTGCATTTACAATGATGTTCCAGCCATCTTAAGGGACTGAGGGATGGAGATAGTGAATGGGCTAGAGACACACACACACTTACACAGAATACATAGAATGACTTTGATTAGTGAATGTGATAGGCCGCTCTGAACAAATGTGTTTTGAGGGAGCGCCTGAAACCATGCAAATTGTGGATAGTCCTAATTTCTTGGGGTACAGCATTCCAGAGGATTGGCGTAGAGCAGGAGAAGTCTTGGAGTCGGGAGTGGGAGGTACGTATTAGTGCAGAGGTTAGTCGAAAGTCGTTTGCAGAGCGCAGCAGTCGGTTAGGCCGATAGATAGAAATGAGGGAGGAGATGTAGGAGGGGTGCTGCACTGTGGAGAGCTTTGTGGGTGAGAACCAGTACTTTGGTTGAAAGCTGGGAGAGGCCTAGAGAAATGGTTAGTGATAGAAGGAAGATAGAGGAAGACATTGCCCCAACGGTACAAACAGGAGGGAGAGTTAGGCTGCAGACTCGGTTGCCTGTAGCCTCCAGTTTGGCACCTGTTCGGAGCAGTTGTCTTCCAAAAGTCAAAACGTGCGCTCCCAGGACTTGCACTGCGTGGTCCTTTTTTCACACACTTGCACATGATATTTGCTATGTGAAATGCAAGCTGTGTAATCAAAAATTAAAAATAGCTAAAAGTGTCAGTCACCTCAATACCACAAATATGTGGAAACATGTGCGGACAAAGCACGTAGTTGAGTTACAAAGACACACTGGAGATGTAGGCCAACCTACAGCAGCACCTACATCTTCAGGTTGTGTTGAAGCCTCTTCATCGAGCTCACACACAGCTGGTTATGCTTCCTCACAGGATCGCCATGGAAGAACCTCGGCCACTGTTGTCCAGAGACAAACTGTTATTCCACACACAGCAGCAAGTTCCCTGTCATCCTCACACTCCCAGGCCACAAAACAGCCAGCGGTAGCACAGGCATGGGATAAAAGACGGCCATACTCCGCAAACCATGCACGAGCACAGGCTCTGAATGCTGGCATTGCAAAACTCCTGTCCCTTGAAATGCTGTGATTCAGGCTGGTGGAGACAGACAGTTTCCGTAACTGAATATCATTGTCAATCCCACAATACAATGTGCCAAGCCGATTTCATTTCAGCAGGCAAGCCGTCCCTGGTCTGCAAAAGCATGTTGAGGGAAAAATTAAACATGCGCTACTAAAAGCCCTCAGTAGCAAGGTCCACCTGACCACCGATGCGTGGACCAGTACCCATTGTTATGATCTGCTACAACCAGTAAGGAAAGAAGGGAATTCTGTCCCTACAATACAACTAAGCTGAATCCCTACGATGTAACGGGGAACCTGATCCTGCGACCAGACCCGCTAAAGTCCTCATCTAGTGTGAACGAAGACCTATAGTTGCGAGGGAGTAATCCCTACAAGATCTAGGGACTGGGAGAAAAGGTGGACACCTCCTAACATAAATTGTAGCATGGATAATTAAACAGAAAAATAAATACTTTGTGATCCTAACATCAAGCAAAACTCACAGATTAAGGCACCTAAGCACCCGGCTAGCTTAACAGTAGATAATACAATGAAGTCAAGCAAAGCCAGAAGGGCGGAGCCAGACTAAATAGGGAAAAAAGGTCATGTGACCAGCAAACTGAAACAAAACCTAACAAGAGGGTTCTAACACCCATGGCCAGGGACAATACCTTTCCCTCACTGCCCATTGGGTCAATGTTGTGCAGCCGGGTACTGATCTTGCGAGTGGCGCTGTACGTGTTCTGCCAACTCCAAGGATTGCAGGAATCAAGTCTGTACACATTGATTCCTCCTCCTATTCCAGTTCCTCAGAATCATCGCTGCAGGAGCCGTCACGGTCTACCTCCACATGGACCCGTGAACGTTTACCTGTTGCGACCGATATGAGCACAGCCGTGTCCAAATGTCAACAGGCCATCCTGAAATTAATTTCCATGGGGAATCTTAGCCACACAGCGCAGGAGCTCTGTAATGCCATAAAGCAGGAGAGCGACGTGTGGTTTTTGGAAGAGAATCTACAGGCAGGCTTGGTAGTGTGTGACAATGGCCGAAATCTGGTGTCAGCTCTGGGCCTTGGCAACCTCAGTCACATACCATGTCTGTCATATGTGCTCAACTTGGTCGTGCAGAGTTTTTTGAGGGACTATCCGGATCTTGATGCACTGCTGCACAAGGTCCGCCTAGAGTGCGCTCACTTGCGACGTTCCAGCATGGCCAGATCGCTGATTGCAGCTCTGCAACGCAGATTTCACCTTCATGAACATCGCATTATATGTGACGTACCCACCAGGTGGAATTCCTCGTTACATATGTTGGAGCGGTTGTGTGAGCAGCAGCCAACAGTAATGGAGTATCAGCTGCATCAGGCGCAGTCAACTCGCAATTTGCGGCGTTCACACTTCACCACTACTGAGTGGGCCTCTATAATAAGAATAATAATATTATTTATTTATATAGCGCCATAATATTCCGCAGTGCTTTACAGTTTAACAGTTTCAAAACACGAGTCATAAGTAACAACGTTAACAATACAATAATTAAAGCAAAATCAGCCGCCCCTGCTGGTGAAAGCTTACAATCTACAATGAGGTGTGGGAGATACAAAGTACAGGTGTTTATATACAATGGTGTTTTTACAATGATGGTCCAGCCATTTTAAGGAAGTGAGGGATGCATGGAGATAGTGAATGGGCTACACACACAGAATTACACATAGAATGACTTTGATTAGTGAATGTGATAGGCCACTGTGAACAAATGTGTTTTGAGGGAGCGCCTGAAACCATCCAAATTGCGGATAGTCCTAATTTCTTGGGGTAGAGCATTCCAGAGGATTGGCGCAGCGCGGGTGAAGTCTTGGAGTTGGGAGTGGGAGGTACGGATTAGTGCAGAGGTTAGTCGAAGGTCGTTTGCAGAGTGCAGCAGTCGGTTAGGCCTATAAATATAAATAGGGGAGGAGATGTAGGGGGGTGCTGCGCTGTGGAGAGCTATGTTGGTGAGAACCAGTAATTAGAATTGGATCCTATAATGAATGGGCAGCCACTGCCAGTGTAATGAGTGGCGAATAACTCTATGAAGGATATCTGCCACGTTTTGCGTGCGTTTGATGAGTCAACGCGGATGGCGAGTGCAGATGATGCACTAGTCAGCCTGACTGTCCCCTTATCTGCCTGCTTCAAAAAACACTGCAAGCACTAAGGCATGAGGTTTTGGAAGAGGTGGAGGATGAGGAGTCACAAATTCCATCACCTTCTGGACAGTCAGCGCAACGTGGTTCCTCACAAAGGGCTGGAGGACTTTCAAAGTACCATGCTGTATCAACAATTGAACCTCCAGAGTCGCTGTCTATATTTTCATAACCATTACAAACTTTTAATGTATTTACAAAGCACATAATGTACATTTTTTGTCTATCCTTTTGTAATGCTATTGTGTTTCCATAAACTGATGTTACAGAATTATGATACAAAGTTTTTAAATTTTGAGTTTTAAATTTTGTAAATTTATATGTATTTGAAGGACTTTGTGAGGAGGATGAGGAGGAGTCAATGGAGGAGGAAGACATCGCTCCAGAGGGAGGTAGACAATGCTCTAGTCAGTATGTAGACCAAGGATGGGGTGATGCACAGCAGGCGGAGATGACGCCTCTTGCAGGGGACAACGTTTCTTGGCCAGTTGGGAGTCTGCAGCACATGGTTGATTTCATGCCGCAGTGGCTGAGAAACGACCGCCGCATCGAACACATTCACACCACGTCTGATTATTGGGTGTACACCCTCCTAGACCCTCGCTACCGGGACAACTTACAAAGCCTCATCACACCGTTGAACCGGGAGCGTAAAATGCGGAAGTACCAAGACACACTGGTGCAATCCATAATGTTCTCCATTCCAGCCGAGAGCACTGCTGCTGCTACTGATTTACAAAGCAGCTCTGTGCGTCGAGGCAGTGGAGACAGCTCTGCAACAAGAGGGAGCACAAGCAGCGCCTCTGCACAGGGCAAGAACAGTATGTTCCAAATGTGTCGAAGTTTTGTGGCAGCGCCACCAATGTCTACACCATCCGAGACGGCTCCAGTCAGCAGGAGGCAACATTTCCGTAAGATGGTGACAGACTACATGTCTTGCCCTCTCAGTGTACTCCCAGATGGCTCTTCCCCATTCAAGTTTTGTGTCTCTAAGCTGGATACATGGCCAGAGCTTAGCCAGTATGCATTGGAGGTGCTGGCTTGATCTGCTGGCAGTGTATTATCGGAGCGCGTCTTTACTGCTGCAGGTGGTGTACTAACAGACCGTTGCATGCGACTATCCTACGATAATGTAGAACGGCTCTTACTTTTCTGAAAATGAACTAGGCATGGATCTCGCCTGAATTTGCCTGTCCGGTTTCAGATTAACTAACTGGTTGACAACGTTTTCCATGTCTCCTGTTATGTTCATCTTTCTACCACCTGAGCTATACTCCCTGGGCTACAACACTGCCAGTTGCTGCTCAGAAGTGTCGTGTCCACAGACCAATACACAAGCTATAGTGATAGTGGGGTTCAGTAACGCCTGCTGTTCCCCTGCTGTGTGTCCGGCAAAAATTACTGCTACCTAGCTACACATGTTTAAAAAAACATGACATGTTAAAGTGGCTAGTGCTACACATAGATATCAGGCTACACCCTTATTTCTAAGCTGTAAACAAGTGAAACGTCAAATTTAAAACCATTCAATGATTAGTGTTGGTAACAAATCTGTAACTAAATAATTGTGACATATTATGGCAGATATCCACATGTCTAACACAAATGCTAACACAAAAGCATACTTATGCTATAGGGTACTGATGGTGAACCTTCTCACTCCATAACTTTGACCAATCCAACTCACATCATGCCTCAAATGCTGCAATGTTGGAAGTGCATAATGTGGGTTGAACTTTGACAACAGCTGCAGTGCGAAGGTTATCCTTCTGTGTTCTTGGCTTTTAAATAAAAGCATACAAGTAAATATAATAATACATTGTTGATTAAGGGACATGATGTACACCTGTAATATTGTGCAAACAATGGATGTAGGACTATTCCTCTTCAACATTACTTATATTTGTGTCATTTGAAAAAATACATATTTTAGTTAAAAATTAAAAACCCATGTTCAGTAGCTGTGAAAGGCCCGTTTGTGTACTTCTATATTGTTTGCAACCAATGTATTGTATACGGATGGAAGCGCGTCACACTAATAGATTAGATTTATTTTAAATGGAATGTAGCAGAACCAATTGGAGATAAATGAAAAGGATGAGCCACTGAGACACGCTCAGCAGAGTACAAGCAGCAGTGCTTGAACATGTAACTGGAGCGTGATCTGCACTAAAAAAAGTAAAAAACACAGACTGAAGTGAACACTGAAACACAACTGTCCACAATCTGTGAAAAGCTCCTTTCTGTACTTCTATATTGTTTGCAACCAATGTATTGTATACGGATGGAAGCGCGTCACACTAATAGATTAGATTTATTTTAAATGGAATGTAGCAGAACCAATTGGAGATAAATGAAAAGGATGAGCCACTGAGACACGCTCAGCAGAGTACAAGCAGCAGTGCTTGAACAAGTAACTGGAGCGTGATCTGCACTAAAAAAAGTAAAAAACACAGACTGAAGTGAACACTGAAACACAACTGTCCACAATCTGTGAAAAGCTCCTTTCTGTACTTCTATAGTGTTTGCAACCAATGTATTGTATACGGATGGAAGCGCGTCACACTAATAGATTAGATTTATTTTAAATGGAATGTAGCAGAACCAATTGGAGATAAATGAAAAGGATGAGCCACTGAGACACGCTCAGCAGAGTACAAGCAGCAGTGCTTGAACATGTAACTGGAGCGTGATCTGCACTAAAAAAAGTAAAAAACAAGACTGAAGTGAACACTGAAACACAACTGTCCACAATCTGTGAAAAGCTCCTTTCTGTACTTCTATAGTGTTTGCAACCAATGTATTGTATACGGATGGAAGCGCGTCACACTAATAGATTTGATTTTTTTCTAATATAATGGAGCTGCACCAATTCCACTAAATAAAATAAAAAAAAAAAAAAAAAAAGTGACACGTGCAGATGCCTACAAACAGCGGTGGATGCAGAGCAAACTGCAGCGTCACCTGCACTGTCACACACACACCTTGCACAGAGCTGTTAAAACAACACTGGCAAAATGAAGCTTTACACAGCGGTTGGTAAACTAGCCTGCCTCAAGCACAGTAGTACACAAAATCGCAATATCTAACTGTCCCTCAGAGTCAGCACAGCAGCGTTCTGTCCCTAACTGAGTTCACAGCACAGTGACGCTAAAATGGCTGCGGCGCCTTTTATAGTGCATTCTGACATCATTTCAGCAGCCAATCACAGCCATGCCATTAGTTAAGATGACCGCATCATTACAGGATGTGCCCACACTTCGTAGGATTCCTCATTGGCTGACTAAAATCACATTGCCTCTCAAAGAATTATGGGAACTTCCGATTCCGGTATACGATATGGAAAAAGTATCGGAATTAAGTATCGGAATTCCGATAACGCGAATATCGGCCGATACCCGATACTTGCGGTATCGGAATGCTCAACACTAGCTATGACCAATCCAATGGTCTTCAAAATTAGAGATGGAGGTTGGAGACATTTACCGGCAGGGACGTTACTTGAAACTTATAGGTCCCCATAGAAAATCTCCCAACTATCTTTGGACTTTAATAACATTAATATTCTCATATGGACCTTCTTGGACCATAATCTGTAGACCACTCACTATAATTACTCCCCCGTTTACTGATAACACAACATGTTGGCAGGGTGCTGATTACCAGGGGCGGAACTATAGTGGAAGCAGGGGAAGCAGCTGCCACAGGGCCCGGGCTAGAAGGGGGCCCGTCCCTGCTGCAGCTGCCCTGTGATTTAGGAGCAAAAAGGGGGGCCCGAGCACGCTGGCAAATGGATCCGCGCTCGGGCCCCCTCCCAACATTTTGTTCAGGCTTCTGACTCTGAACGCTGATGCATAACAACACTGTGTTGTTTTAAAGAGACACTACAGTGATGTAAATGCAGACAGCGAACAGAAATGAGCACTGTAGCTTTAAGCTGCGGCCCAGTGCATTATGGTCCGTCTGTCACAGCGTGTGTGTATGTGGGGGCGGACAGCAGACGGCCAGGCAGACCACATGAAGCAGCAGACTGACTGGACAAGCAGGTGGAAGCCCGGGCGAGCAGGGTGAGTACCGTGAGTCTCTCAACAGTGAGAAGAGGCTTGGCTGCTCAATGGTGACTGGGAGGGCAGGTGCAGGCAGGATCTAACAGGGGCCCACATTCAACAGGGCCCAGGCCCCAGGCTGCAGTGCAGGGGGCCCACATTCAACACAGGGCCCAGGTAGCAAGGGGCCCGCATTCCAACAGGGCCTCGGGCTCCTGGGCCCTGTTTGACGCAAGCCTCAAGTCACCACTAACCTCCCCCTGGGCCCTGTTGGGCACGGCACCTCAGTCACCAGTAGCCTCCCCCTGGCCCAGTAACAGCCTCATGGTTGCTACAAGTGACGAGTGACACCCTGATCTCTGCTACATATGACAAGTAACACCTCAGCTCTGCTACATGTAACAAGTAACAACCTCAGCTCTGCTACATATGACAAGTAGCAACCTCAACTCTGCTACTTGTGACAAGTAACAACCTCAGCTCTGCTACATGTGACAAGTAGGCCCAAAACAACCTCAGCTCTGCTACATATGACAAGTAGCAACCTCACTCTGCTACATGTAACAAGTAACAACCTCAGCTCTGCTACATGACAAGTAGCAACCTTACATAACTCACTAGCTTACATTGAATAACAAAGTAACAAACCCTCAGCTCTGCTACATGTGACAAGTAGCAACCTCGGCTCTGCTACATGTAACAAGTAGCAACCTCAGCTCTGCTACATGTGACAAGTAACAACCTCAGCTCTGCTACATGTGACAAGTAGCAACCTCAGCTCTGCTACATGTAACAAGTAACAACCTCAGCTCTGCTACATATGACAAGTAGCAACCTCAACTCTGCTACATGTAACAAGTAACAACCTCAGCTCTGCTACATGTGACAAGTAGCAACCTCGGCTCTGCTACATGTAACAAGTAGCAACCTCAGCTCTGCTACATGTGACAAGTAACAACCTCAACTCTGCTACTTGTGACAAGTAGCAACCTCAGCTCTGCTATTTGTGACAAGTAACAACCTCAGCTCTGCTACATGTGACAAGTAACAACCTCAGCTCTGCTACATGTGACAAGTAGCAACCTCAGCTCTGCTACATGCGAGGAGTGACAGCCTCATCTCTGCTACATGTGCGGAGCGACAGCCTCAGCTTTGCTATACAAGTAGCAGAGCTGAGGCTGTCACTCCTCACATGTTGCAGAGATGAGGCTGTCACTCCTTACATGTAGCAGAGCTGAGGCTGTCACTCCTCGAATGTAGCAGAGCTGAGGCTGTCCCTACTCACATGTAGCAGAGCTGAGGCTGTTCCTCCTCACATGTAGTAGAGCTGAGGCTGTCACTCCTCACATGTAGCAGAACTGAGTCTGTCACTCCTCACATGTAGCAGAGCTGAGGCTGTCACTCCTCACATGTAGCAGAGCTGAGGCTGTCACTCCTCACATGTAGCAGAGCTGAGGCTGTCAACTCCTCACATGTGTAATTGGTGAGGGCGTGGTGCAGAAGTACGGTATACAGAACAATCTTAGATTATTCTGTATACCGGACTGTTGTTCTACTGAATAAATCATCCGTTTTGAAAGCAATTTGCAGGCTGGATTACAAGTTTCTTCACATATTTACTCTGGAGAAAGCCTACCTTCGTCACTACCTCAGTTGCTTCCTGGGAGTTGGTTCTTTTCTGTTATTTCACTATCATTACTCCAAAAACCTCTAATTTTGGATAATAAAGGTATCTTTCTTAACACAACTTGGGTAGACCGGATTGGCAACGCGCGAGGGGGGGGGGCCCATTGTGAAGTTTGCTGTGGGGCCCTGCCGTTCCTAGTTACGCCCCTGCTGATTACTAATCATGGCAAATTATGGGCCTTCTGAAGGCCTCCATGCTTGCCATGAGAAAACTCATATGAAGCCCAGTCTCTGGCTGGGCTTCATAGAAAACCAGTGATTAACAATAAATTGTGGTATTGCAGCATATTTTATGGGTGATGATGTGCAAAATGATGCCCCATAAGCGGGTAATAAAAAAATTAAAATACATAATAAAAAATTTAAAAAGTACAAAAACTCCCTCCAAAAATATAAAAGTTTAATAAATCAATAAAAAAGTCAGCTTGACATGCAAGAAAATTAGCCTCGTACAGGTCCAAATATAGAAAAAGTTACGGGTCTCAGATAATGGTGACACAAATCATTTTTTTTTTTTACAAAATTCCTAATTTTTTTAATACTAAGCTATGTAAAAAAAAAGTTTGGTATTGCCATAATCGTACTAACCTGGAGAATTAAAGCGTTGGCAGTGAGAGTCGGTACAAGTTTTTAATTTGCATACTTCCGGCCACATTCAGACTAGAAGCCTCGCTCTATTCTTATACGATTTTTTTCATCATAATGAACGCCATAAAAACAAAATCCCCCCAAAAACGATGACTGATTACTATTTTTCACAATTTCCTGCACTTGGAACTTTGTTTTTACATTTTTCATGTTTGGTAAAAATAGATTGCATTCATTCAAAACTACATCCTGGCCCACAAAAAATGCCCTTTTACGACTACAACTTTTGAAAGAAGAGGAGGAAAAAAATGGGAGTGCAATAACGAAAAACTGCCTAGTCTTTCAGTGGTTAAATCAGGTTTTTATCTTTTTTATAACTTATAATTTTTTTTTCAGTTCATGTTCTGTAGTAATTAAAAAATCTAGCAATTATCACACTGGCTACTGGGCTTTGACTAGACTCATACTTCTTATTTTTTCAGGAACTTCACATGTACATTAGCAGCAATAATAAAGTCTCCCTGCCCTATCTTTTATACTAAAGCATCTAATGAGTGTGTGCAAAGGTCATTTTGACGGAAGGAGCTGCAAAATTGTCTATTGTCATTTGTGGATTTTTTGTTATCAGTTGTTTCTCGAGGCATTACCTGTCTTAATGTCTCTGATGATAATGAGGCTGCTGAAAAATGTGTGAAAATGTCAAGATTTCTTTTAAATAAAACAGGACACATTAAAACATAACTAAACACCGTAGATTTAACACATTATTTTCTCGTGATACCTTTAAAATTCGACCAAAGGGTCGTGGACCAACGTATATCATCATCGTTGCCATTCATATTGGCGATGATATCCGCACATCACCGCGTTAATCAACTTCAACATTCCAAGCACATATTGTGCTGTTACTTTAGCAGAGCAAAGAAGCGAATCCATCCACTGATCATGTCAAACAGCTAATGATAATCTTAATTAATCCACACAGCTTTATGCATGACTTGTATTAAGTCCAAATTTGGAAGGAGATAGGAAAGTTTAAACGCACTTCCAATAATGAAGAAATAGATGAAGATTTCTGCCTCACTAGATGCCATGGGAGAGATTTGAGAACCTGCTGATTTGATTGCTCATTGCTGCAAATATTATGCATTGGACAATCTACATATTCTGTCAAAACTTGCTATGTGTGGATGAAATTACTTCCGCTACATACTCTTCAATATATCCTTGCAGCGTAAGCAAGGCTTTGGCAAGCAACTGCTTATCGACTTTAGTGATACCCTGGCAGGTTCTGATCAGTGATGAAGTTTAAGTTGTTTTATCTAATGTTGTCCTTTGTGTAATAGTTATAAAAACTTGCTTTCAAAATTTCTTCACTTTTTAAAGGGAGACCTTTGCTATTTAATAAGCATAATGTAGGGGCAGAGATCCTGATATCAGGGATGTGTCTCTTGCTCAGCTGCTTGCTGTTTCAAAACAATTTGTGTTTTATCACCAGGAGATTATCACTGCAGGACTAGTCCAGCTAATCTGTATAATCTCGCCCTTGACTACAGGGATAGTAATAGGGTTGACTTATAGATACCTCTCCTTTACTAATCCATGAGCTTGATGTCAGAAGACTTTATAAAGCTGACATCAACCCCAAAAACCATTAACCCGATTGCCATTGCACCAGGGCAAATGGGTAGAGCTGAGGCTATCTGCCAGAATTAGCACATCTAATGGATGCCCATTTTGAGGTGGCTGAGGGCTGATCTTATTCTGTTGGGAAGGAGCCATTATCCATGGCCCTTCCCAGCCTATTAATATCAGCACACATCTGTCTGCTTTTCCTTAGCTAGTTATTAAAAATAGTGGAGATCCCATTTCATTTTTTTAAGGTCCCCTCATTTTTAATAACCAGGCAAAAGCAAATCTGTGAGCTGTGAGCTGATTATTCCCAATTATTAAATTGGGAAGGTCCAAGAATATTATCCTCTTCTCAGCAAAATAAGATCAGCTCACAATTGTCTGCTTTCCCTTGAATGGTTATAAAAATAGGGGGACCCCACGTCAATTTTTTCGTTTATTTATTTATTGAACAAAACTTTAAACTACACACGCAAGGCACTGCTCCACTCGTAGTCTCCTCCACTTGATCATACACCTTCTGGTTCAAGATGTTTTTTTTTTCAATATTATTTTAAGTCATTTTCCTAGCCACATTTGTTTGCAGGGCCATTGTCCTGCTCTTACCCCCATTTTTCTTCCTTTTGCAGCCCCCTAGCCCTTACTATGACTATTTTACAGCTATTTTAAAGCAAAGCTCAGGTCCCCATTGACTTATATGGGGTTCGGGTCCGGGGTCAAGTTCGACTCAAGTTCAGGTACCCGAATCAAACTTTTTTCTCCAGTTGGACCATACTCGCTGAACTGCCATGGGTTCGCTCATCTCTAATCAAAATCTGTCTTTCTCTGACTATATTATTTAATTTAACACTTTAAGTGCTTATTTTAAAATTGGAAAACAAATGAATGCTTGTATTCACTGAGTGCAAGCATGGGTCTTGGAAATGATGATAAATAGACAAATCACTTTATTTAAATTATGTTGGCCAGTGATGGTCGCTCATTGTCTTCCTTCTTTGTAAGCTGTAGTTTGCTGCCTGTTGCCAAGTGTAACACTGAGTCAGATTACAAGTGGAGGCGCGCCTATGTCACTCTACAGAAAGTGGGGTTGCGAGGGGCCTATGTCACTCTGCAGGAAGTGGGGGCAGGGCTATGTCACTCTGCAGGAAGTTGGGGCAGGGCTATGTCACTTTACCAGAAGTGGTGGCAGGTCTAAGTCAGTCTACAGGGAGTGGGGGGCAGGTCTAGATTACTCTACAGGGAGTGGAGGCAGGGTTGAGTCTCTCTAGAAGAAGTGGGGGTGGATCTGTGTCACTCTACAGGAAATGAGATCAGGGTTATGCCACTTTACAGGAAGCGGGAATGGTAATATCACTGCAGTAATTATGTGCAGGTCTATGTCACTATTCAGGAAGTGGAGGTGGATCTACGTTACCCGTACAGGAAGATACAGTAAGTGGAGGCAGGTATATCACTTTACAGAGAGTGGGGGCAGGGCTGTCACTTTACTAGAAGTAGGGGCAGATCTAAGTCACTCTACAGGAAGTGGGGCAGGGCTATGTCACTTTACAAGAAGTGGGGGCAGGTCTAAGTCACTCCAAAAGAAGTTGGGAAGGTCTCAGTCACTCTATAGGGAGTGGGGGCAGAGTTATGTCACTTTACAGGAAGTGGGGCAGGTCTATGTCGCTCGACAAGAAGTAGGGGCAGGTCTAGGACACGCTACTGGGAGTGGCGGAAGGTCTAGGTCACTCTACAAGAAGTGGGGGCAGGTCTAGGTCACTCTACAGGCAGGGGGGCAAGGCTATGTCATTTTTCAGGAAGAGGGGGAAGGTCTATCACTCTACAGGAAGGGAAGATGGGTCAGTGTCACTTTAAACAAAGTGAAGGTAGGTCAATGTCATTCTACAGGAAGTTGGGCTGATCTATATCATATTACAGGAAGTGGTGGCCATTACACAGGAAGTGAATGGTGGGTCTATGTCACTGTGAAGGAAATAGGTGCAAGTCTTTGCCTCTTTTTTCCTCCCCTATCCTGTTTATCGAACTGCATGCAGGCTTACCATAGAAGTGGTCTTTCAGTTCTGGGCAAGCAAGCCAGAAGACAAAATTACGAGCTATATATTTTGGAAAGTGAGGGAACAAAAGTTCCAACACCAATAGTCCTGGTAGAATTCCGATGAAGAGCAAAAGAGTGAACGACAAGTTACAAAGATCTAGAATGTGACAAGTCCTCAATTTCTATACATATTAGACTGATATACACACACAAAAGCAGTTTTATATTATGGTGATTGATGAGGGCCGCAGGGTCATGCTTTAGTGCATGTTTTGTGTGAAAGGTCAGGTACACTTTAAAGATTTTTGGACAAATTTATACCAAAAATTCTAGACGCAAACATTTCATTTGTCCGAGTAAACAGTACATAGCAGTGAAATACCATCAAATGTCAATGCAATTTCCCATTTACATCCCCATAAATAAATTCTCGATGCACAAAGCCTGTCAATTTACGATCAAAAATGGAACGGATTAAATTCTTATTTAAAGGAGAGAAAATAGATTGAACAGTTATACCACTCAAGTGGCTTTTCATGTAACAAAATGTCACGAGTGCATCATTTGAGGACCCTAACAATGTGAGCGCAGTGTGAATAAACACGCTCGGCTTACATGCCGCCCACTTGACATTCTCTCCGAGACTCATCTTTGCATTATAATGCTCCAATTTCCTTCCACATTTCCACGAGGTACGTCCTTCACCGCTGAGTTTTCATCTTGAATTTGTTAACTCTTGCTGGTCAGATAATCCATAAAAATGTTCCAACTTCTTAATTTGCGAAACTTTCAATGTGAATTTCAATTAGGATGACCTTTATAAAATGTCTATGCCTTTCAAAATAAAACTTGTGCCTATGTACAGGGGAAGATGCTATGTTGTCATCTAAGGCAATATTCTTGTAAAAAAAAATGTTTGCAAAAGGTATTATTTAAAGGCCTCTTAAAGTGTACCTGTCTGGCGCATATACCAATCCACTTTGTAGAGGAACTGTCTTAATTCTTATGAATTGTAACCTGCCATTTATTCTTTTCGAGTGGTTAGCTCTGCCTTATCGGCTTTCGGCATGAGCATGCCCGTGTGCTAGTCGAGTGTCTTCAACATACTCACAAAATGTGTTTGAGTCCCCGCGGCTGTTCAACAGCTGCAACACATGCATGGTTTTCCTGCTTGTTTGGCAATCCCTACATGTGTTGCGGCTGTCGAGCAGCCACAGGGACTCAAACACGTTTTTCGAGCACATCGAAGACACTCGGTTAGAACACGAGCATGCTCGGATAACGCCTTATCCCAGCACGTTCGCTCATCACTAGTGCTAAACCTTCCTTTCCCCCTTTTTGTAGAATAACTCCAATAGTTGAGGAATTACCTTTAAGAATGCTATCAATTTCCTAAACTTAACAATTTCCCGTCATGAACGTTTAATCATTAGGTATGAATAAAGAATCTTGCCTATGCTCTCTGTATCTCATCATTTCCATGAGCTCAACCTGCTCATCATGATAATATTCACTTTGCTAAAGCTTCACTACTCAGCATGCATCATGCCTACTACTATCCAAAAGCTTGCCTGCTTTAGACTGAAAGCCCAGCCTTGTTTTGTGCTTCTATGAAGTTTGGCAGACAGGAGAGCAAGAGCAGGAAGACAAAGTCCGGCCCACATTTCCTGTAGAGACATAAAGACCCACCCACTTCCTGTAATATGTTTTTGTGTCTCTACTGGAGACAGATTACGCTTGACAACAGGCAGTGGACAGCAAGCTACACCAAAGGAAGACCCTTAGTGGCCACCATTGTGGAGTGATTTTTGAGGGTAAGGTAACATAACTTTTAAACAATGTTATTTTTCTGGCAAATTAAATCATGATGTCTGAAAGTACAGTAAGCATTTTATGTTACAGATGGGAAAAAAGAATCTTTTTTACCACTTTATTCTTGTGTCCCTATAATAACACTTCTAATCCCATGCTCTTGAAGTTCAATACTTTCAAAGGGACACTGGATACAAATAGTCATCCATACTTTTAGTCGGGCACCAATAATTACATTTTAAGTCACTGATGTGGATGGCGCTTTGGATCCCAAAAAATCAGCCGTATGGATAACAAAAAAGCTTTTTCACCAGATTTCAAGAACGGCGAGAGAAGTGCTGTTTTTGATGAATCTCCCCATTGTGTTGATTCAAATGTATATCCACATCCATGAGTACCTGCTAAAATGCATGAAATGTGGTACGACATGAATCAGGTAGAGTAGGCATCCACCCATGGCAAAAAAGTGCTTTATGTTATGGATTGCAAAAATAAAATAACAGCATTGCCCAGGAATAGTGTTGAGCGATACGATAATGCAAATATCGGCTATCGGCCGATATTAGCTCTATCGGCCTTTCGATAATTCGTTTCGATATTTTCGTCTTATCGAATACCGGAATCGGATTTGTCACTGTCACTGTGAGTGTCCGTCGGTCGGGTCTGTCAGGAGTCAGCGGCACTTACCTGGCAGAAGATCTCCGGCGGTCACGTCCTGGACTGCTTGATGGCCGCCATTATCTTCTCCCTGGCGGTCACATGCAGTTTTTCGCGATAACTGCAGTGACTGCAGGGTAATCCCGGCCGTAAACCAGTCCGATGACGTCACCGCCGGGGAAGCAGGTAATCAGCTGTGCTGCGTTGCGATGACAGGCTCTGACTGTCATTCTGATGTAGCAGAGCTGGATCGTCGTGGGACACTCGTTACTATGGACTGCGTCGGTCAGGTGGTATACTTTTTTTTTTTTCATTTTTTTACAGGAGATCGATGGCGTCGCAGCAGGATGAGACAGTAATAAAAGAAATGCAAACTGTGTTTTTTTTTTTTTTATTAGATTAAAAAAAATTTTTTTGGAACATTCACCCGTCCGGGTACATAAACAATTTAACTATTTATTTACATACAGGGACCCTGTCTGGGTTATTTAGACTTCTTTGGCAGGGGTGTTCCAGGTACCACCTGGTACTCTTCTGGTGCTTGCCAAACATCCGAGACACCAAGGACCACCAGGACCTGATGACGTCGTGTGGCCTGTACAGTCAAGTCGTGACCCGCTATCTGGGTCTGTGTGGCCACCTCTTTCATCTCTCTCCGGGTCTGGAGCCCTATGTCACGGACTGTACGAACCCCAGGGGGCCTAACAGGCGCCGGGTACGGGCCAGCTATAGTTATCATGTCCATAGCTGGGGCTGCTGAGGAGACCACTGAGGGAGGCTGGGGAGATTTACGGCGTGGGGTGGGCACTTTTGCAGAGGCCTGGATGTGGGAGGCTGAAGGCTTTGAGGGTCTCACAGGTTCCTGACACACTGGGGAGTAGGGGTCGCACCTGGTAACATTTAGGGCGTACCACCCATTGTAACCCCAGTGTCAGGTGTAAGTCACCAAGTCTCCTGGCAACAGGTCCCTCCCCGGGTGTCCTTCTGGGAGGTGAGCCTCCACGTCCCGCCGGGTCACAAAGACTTCTAAATAAAGTCCAGGCTCCTTGATGAAGCCCCACCCACCTTTCAATTTAAAGCTCCGTACTGCACCCTTACGCCGCGGCTCACTCAGGGTTCCTTTATCCTTTCTCATCCGGTCCTTATCTGCCCGGTCCTTCTCCAGGTGACGTTGGCGAAGTTTTAGGGTTTCTCGCTGCTCCCTTTGTCGCTCTGCTTCCCGCTCCAAACGTCTCCACTCTTCCTCCTGACGCCGGTTGTAATTCTCCACCAGTTGCTCCATGTCTCCACCACTCCACTGCAGCTTACAGTGTCCGGTTTGCGGCAGCTCTCCTGTCGCCCCCCAGTCCTGGCGGCGCTCCCCTGCGGAGGAAGCAGACGGCTCTAAATCAGATGACAGTCGGGGCTCCGGTACAGGCAGGTAGTGCTCTGGTGCCTGCGCGGCCTCCTCCATGAGGACGGGTGTCGCTTCTTCTGTCTCAGCGACGGGGGCAGACAGCGGGTTCTGGGGTGCTGACGGTGCTGCGGTTTTTGCAGGAACGGGTGCCTCCACTGCAACAACGTCAACCGGATCACATTGCAAGGGCTCCTCTACTATAACGGGTGCCTCACCTTCCGGTACAGACACTTCAGGTAAGAGGGATTGGCGCCGCTCCAAGTTTATTTTTAGGGCACGCCAGCTGGCTTCCATCCTGGCGACCTCCTCCCGGTGCCGGGCCAGGCCTCTCAGGGTATCCTCCGCTTCTTGCAGCGTAGGAGGGTTTACAGGCCGGGTGCCCAACGGTGATTCCGTGGCGATCGGGTCGCTTCCGTGGGGGGAGAGCTCTGACTGCTCCATCCCTTCCCACTTCTGCTCGTCGTGTCCATTAGCCATCTCTGCCAAGTCACATGTGTCATTAGCATCTGGAGAGGGCCCCTCTTTTGTAGTGAGGCGGGACCTTCGTGTTAGTTTCCGCACACTGAGGAGGATGAGGAGGCGGAACTCCAGAGCTGTGGGGCACGATGTTACATTGCAGTACCATTTACAGTGGGCGGCCATCATTTTCACGCCACTGAGTGAGTGACACCCACGAAGAGCACGCCCTTCTTCTTCACCAGTGCCTCGTCGTGACGCAGATATGGTGGAAAAATGGCAAATACATTCTCTGATGATTTTAGCAATTCTCAAGCACAAAACCAGTTCAATTCAGGCACATAGGACTCGCTTATAGCGAGCTACAGAATCCTGTTCGTGACGCCCAAGTTGAGTCGCACAGAGCCAGAGGTTTTCGGGGTACTCGGCACCGAGCCCGTCGACTTCTATGGGGTATGTCACGTCTTTACCCGGCAATTGAATTAGAGTCGATTTTACTATGTAGAAGTGTATAAACTATAAATATATGTATATATATATGTCACAATGACATGTATATATATATATATATATATATATATGTATTCTATGTGTGTATATTTTGTGTTTACAACGAAAGAAAGGGTTTTTTTTGTTGCGATATTTTGTTCCCATAGACTTACATGGGACTTCCGGTATCGAAATCGGATATCGACGATATTTAGTGCTATCGGCGATACAATTTCGATACGATATTTTTAGATATCGAGCAATATCGCTCAACACTACCCAGGAAGTGTTATCATAGGGACATGGGAGTATAGAAATTTTAAGCTTTGCGCTAAGTGGTATTTCTAAACAGAAACAAGGTTCTTCCCAATATTTTTAGCAAATGCACCATAGTTTGGATAGGACTGCTACCTCAGCAAAAAAATATTGATAATCCAAATGTAGGTAAGCCCCCTCTTCTAACCTAGAGGTACGAGAGGTGAAAGAATAGGACCATGAAAAAAAAATCAATTTACTGCCTTAGCCCAGATCTGCCAACAATCCCTAATTTGCTAAGACGGTTTCAATTTTGGAAACAATCCTGGCAAAATTTGTTCTGTAACGGAGCTCAGTTTGCAGTACATCAACCTAATCCAAAAGTATGTGGTCCTATTTGGTTTGGGGTGCTCTTAGGTTGAGTCAGTTTCACGTAGAGTTTAGAGGATGAACTAGGTGTGGGCATATCATTGATGCAACATGTATAGCCGCACATGGGCCCAAGCGGTTATGGGGCCACTACCACCTCCAATGTAGCAATAAGCTTTTGGGATAAATTAAGACATACCTATTATTTTAATTGCTAATAAACAATATCATGGGTTAATCGCAGCGTGACCATCTATTTCTCCATGGCATGAGCCCCGCCAGCCCTTTCAACCAACTACATGGCTGAATCCTCACTTTGGGTTGGTGTACTTTGACATATTTCCCTGGTAAATTTTATCCCACAACTCAGTCCTAATATTGGATGGCAGACGACATCTCTTTGATTTTTTTTACCGGTCTTTGGCTCGATTTCGAGCCATCGAGACTTGATGGATGAATGATCTTTATGATGCTAGATCTTCTACAAGCCTAGATAGTTCCACCAGGGTCTTCTCCACAGTTATCAAGCCATCGGGTTGCCGGTCTTCCTAATCGCCTTGTTCCTTCTATTCTTCCAACCATGATGTCCCTCTCCAGCCATTGCTCTCTTCATATGAGGTGTCCAAAATAGGCAAGTCGTAGCTTGGTGATCCTTGCTTCGAGTGGCATGTCTGGCTTTATTTGTCTCAAAATTGATTTGTTTGTTCTTCTTGCCATTCATGGTATTGATAACCTCTTTCTCCAGCATCTCCATCTCTATTCATCTTCCTCTTTGATCACATCCCAAAATTCTCAACCAAAATCCAGACTACTGTTCCTTTTAAAGTCCCCCCCACCGCCTGATATCATTGCCTGCCTTCGGTATTAGAAAACTATTTTAATTACCACCAGATGCTGCCCTGAATATCAGATCTTTCATTTTCCTTCTTCCTCGATACAACAATTTCTCTTCTCATTGCAAGCCGAGAAACATTATTAGTTTTTTTGTCGTCCTCTGTAGATTTCTTATCCTTTATGTAAAGTTAAGCGTTTGCTGAAAGAAAATAAATATTTTAGGGTTGTCTCCTGAAATCTGCATACTCTGGTGTTCTGGATTCCTGCTAGCTATGATTTGTTTCTGCAATGTTTTATTAAATCTCTTCCATACAATGCTCTCTCCATGACATCTGATACTTTTCAAAGTGAAGATAAGCTCCGTTTTTTTTGTATGTGCCGTAATGCCATGATGATATACGACCCGCGGACTGATTCCAATCTCTTATCTGTCAGTATATTTAGATTTTCGGCAGCAGGTTCCCTGATGGACATAAAAAGCTAAATAAGACGCTGGCTAATGAGCAACGCCCATAAATATGAGCATGTCAAATATCAGAATGGCTCTGTTCCGAGATATTGATTTTGGGCAGTGTCTCGATTATTTATTAAAAAGCGGAGGCTTTTATATCTGCATCTTAGATGCTGCTTGCAGGTTTGGAACACCAAAATATATAGTTGTTTTTAACACTTTGAGGATGTTGCTGAGACCCTCATCGAGACCCAGAAAATAAGCACTTAAAGTCCCCTGTGTGAATGGAACGGTAATGAGCATGTGTGACCACCACTACTCTAAACCTTGAATGGAATAGTGGTTGCACATGCTCACTATTGCTCCATGCACATAGAGGACTTTGAGACTATTGTGCTTGTGACTGTGAAGGGGGAGGCTTCTCAATAACCGGGCTCCCTGTGATCATATATTTATCACTTTTTTTTTCATAGGTGATGTCCAGAGATGAGCGGATCAGGCAAAATTCAAATTTTCCTGTTCGAGCGGATTTTTAAATTGATTGTCCCTGTCACTGTGAAGGTCTCACTAGGTGAGGTGGATTCTGGAAGCTGCAGGTAGACAGGAGAAATCCTGGAGACCTCAGGCAGGTTGCAGAGGAACTGGAAGCTGCAGGTGGACAGGAGACATCCTGGAAACCACAGACAAACACATGACGAGGTCCTGCAAGACTTGGAATAAGTAGTATAGGTACTGGAAGCCGCAGGCAGACAGGACACATCTTGGAAACTGCAGACATGTAGCAGAGATACTGAAAGCTGCAGGCAGACAGGTAACTGAAGGACTGGAAGCCTCAGGCAGCTAGGGGACATCATGGAGACCGCAAACAGGGAGCCATGCACCAACAAACAAAAAGTCTTAATACCAAGACACAGGTGTGTGTCTTGGGAAGTCTTACATAGGTATCGGAAGTTCAACACATGTGAGCATGCTGGGCTATTAGCAAAGCCAACATGGAGAACAAGAAAGTTTAGTGGGCCAGGGCATAGGGAGCAGAGCCCATACTTCGGTCAGGTGTGGAACAGTCATGACTGTCAGAGGCCACAGGCTCAAAAAGGCTGCCTAGGACAGACTTGGCACAAGCCACTCTGATTTACAGATTCCAGAGAAACTTCAACCTTCACTCTTTAAATACAATAAACTTGTGTTCTTTCATCAGTTTTGGATTGTTAAGTTCTAATACCTTTTATAATCGGAGTGGAATCCTCCTTGATCACCCATTTTGACAAATTTGTGCCCCGCAGCCGTGTTTTTATCCTAATGCACAGATTGTGCCACAATGTTACTTAAATTACAAAATTTAATATTTTTTTACAATAATCATAGTTTTTTTTTATGATTTTTTTTATTTTATTTCATATTATAAGTCCTTAAAAAACAAAGTTATTAACCTACTATGGGGATTTTAGGCAGAATGGGATGAAAAACAACAAATTACATTTTCTCAACTCAATATGAATCCATTCTAATGTATAAAAAAAATAATTCTTAGTAATACAAGCGTGTGTCCATTATATCACTGGATCTATCAGGCAGCAGATGTTGGCTTTCAGATCTGTGATTAAATCTTCTGAATTGTAATCTCCTATGATGTAGCTTTTATGGTTTATATTTACGGCGACCATATTGAAATCTCACATATTAGGTCAAAATTTCTGTGATGGTGGATTTGTGGATAACACATTCGATTAAATACATCTCTAGCTTGTGGGTAACTTTACGGTGTGTACAAAAAAATCTGATACAGAAAGCGGTAAATAAATGCATTTCAGATATGCATATAGAATATTTTAATAAGGTTACTGTCCCTTTAAATTAACGAACGGTACTAATATTGCAGGCAAACTTTGCAGGTAAACTTTCCGTGGCTTGAACAAAACGTTCCTTATCTATGATGCACTAGCTCAGGCCAGGGTGTAGGGTTATATGAATAATGTAAAATTACAAAATGCCAAGATCAGCTGTAAAAATATTGTCTTTAACTTTTAACACTTTAATCTCAAAAATAAAAAAATCCATAAAAATTATTAGGTATAGGCTGGGAAAATGTTTTTTTTCTTGGTGTAGGTAGCATTTAAGGCTAGATATGTTAAGCACAATTGAATTCTCAATACAAACTGAATTCCTTATTCAATAGATATTTTAGGACTGATGGTACTAGTGTACTTACTTGGAAAATTCCCATAAGAATGGCTGTTTAATCCTTTACTAAAATAAGCATTTTTTCAGCTTTATATAGGAAACTACTGAGTCCAAGTTTATTAAGTCTCCAACCACCCAGTCTGACTGCCAGCTATGGTTTGTACTGATTAGTGTGAGATCTCAGCACCCGCAGGGAGGAGGAGTACTGAGGAACTGTTAATCAGGTTAGTTGGATGGAATTCTGCTGCAGTCGGGAGGAGGGACACTGAGGAGTCATCAATCATGGTAGGTGGCCAGAGATTCAACAGTATCAGGGAGGAGAGACACCAAGAAACCATTCATAGTGTTAGATGGGCAGAGATTCAGTAGCAGCAGGGAGAGGACCACTGAGGAGCCATCAATTATGGTTGGTGACCTGAAATTCAACGATAGCAGGGAGGAGGTACACCAAAGAACCATCAATAAGATTAGGTGTGCAGAGATTCAGCAGCGGCAGAGAGGAGGGACATTGAGAACCCATAAATCATGGTGGATGGCCAGAGATTCAACAGTAGTAAGGAGGAAGGACACCGAGAAACCATTAATAATGTTAGGTGGGCAGAGATTCTGCGGCAGAGAGAAAAGACAATGAGATGTCTTACTAATTATTAAAAGCCCAGGAGGGCAGTGAAGAGGCGTTGGCGCCTGAACCTGTAGCAGGACGGGCGTGCAGTACAGCGAGCTGGCTTATGATAGCATTATGAGAGACCGGACCAGAGAAAAGGTGTCGAGAGACCAGACCTAAGAGAAGACCTGAGAGAGACCGGAGCCGAGTGAAATCCGAGTGAGACTAGACCCGAGTGAAAACCCGAGAGAGACTAGACCCGATTGAAAACCAGAGACCAGAGTTGGGAGAGCTGAGCTGAGTGAAGACCTGAGAAAGAGCAGACCTGGGTGAAGACCTGAGAGAGACCAGACCCGAATGAAGTCTGAGAGACTGGAGAGCCGAGTGAAATCCAAGTGAGACTAGACCCGAGTGAAAATCCAAGAGATACTAGACTCGACTGAAAACCAGAGACTAGAGTCGGGAGAGCTGAGTCAAGTAAACAGAGTCAGAGCTGAGAGAAAGATGACTAGGCCACAGCGGAAGGACGTTCATGTGAGCCATCCCTTCCAGTGTAGATGTACGGTACAAAGTGGGGCCCAGGGCTCTGTTTCAGGGAATGAACTGTAGATAACCAGTGTGACAAGTGGGTCGACTAACTCACCATCCTGGGACATGCGTCCTAGCAGTTAGCATCCTCGAAAAACGTTAGGACCTATTGACATTTTGTGTTGCCTAAAGAATGATGACAGTGACGGGCCCGGTAGCGACAGTGAAGCCCTTTAGGTTGGGGTATTAGGACTAATACATCACTGATGATAACAGTTATTTAATCGTAAGAATAGAACAACAGTGTCAATAGCAATATGTCAATATCCTGTTTATCTGAATCACTGTATTCTTCTTATCACAACTTGTTTCATTTTCAACGTTTGTGCAATATTATGCCGGAGACCCCTCCTTTGATTGTGTTAATCGAATAAATAGTTGTTCGATTAAGTACTACTGTCCCCTCATTGTCTGCGCTGTTGCATCTGCGCCGATATTGAGAAGGAAAGGATCAAAGCGATAATTCCGTTTTTTTCCTGCACAGTGGTGCTCCTGGCCATCCGGCGTACAGGGAGCAGCATGTGGCCCTATTCACTAGAATAGAGCGGTGCTGCATCGGGATGGAGAAACCAAACTTCTGCTAAGGAAAAAGTGATCGAGATGTGAACTGAATTGGCTTTGCACCCCCTACATTCTCAGAATCCTGAGCTCGGACCCTCAGCCGTCAATACATGATGGAACATCCTAACAATAAAACTATAATCCCATTTTAAAGAACTGAAAAGATAAATATAAATAATGAAACATATAAAATAGTAATAAAAAATATGGAAACAAATATTAAAACACTAGTAATAAATAACTTAACACATTTTCTTGCAATAAAGTGAGGTCTATCTAGGACCACTGGAGGTTAGAATCACCCCTCAATCTTATTCTCATGCTGCCCACAGTCCATATAGCATTTAACAAATGTAGGTACTATGACAGCACCGCCTGGACTGTCACCACAATGACAAATCCATGAAAATTTACAGTAGTCTTCTTTTGCAAGACATTCTAAGCAAACAATTTTGTAACAAGGCTCTTTTACGGATTTACATCCTATTAATAAAAATACTAAAAACAACAAATGGGTGTTTCCATGCTAATACGCTGCTCATTTAAACGCACGCTGCGTCCAAATGAAATCTCCCACCTTCCCCTGTTACATATGGCTGTGATATTTATTGCCTAACAAAGGCCACAGCGAGCTGTTCCAGCACAAACTGCCTGTGAACCAAAGGATGTCTGCATGCATAGAAAATCAGTCTGACAGCTGGAAAGGGGTCATCATACAAAACACGGCGCTCGCAATCTGACAGTCTCTGGTGGAATGGCAAAATGGCTAAAGATTTTTAAAGCAGCAGCGTCAGAATAATGGGCAGCGTTTACATATATTGTATGAGATTTTCTGATACCTACAGTATACACATATATAATCAAGCAATTTTTGACTTAAATACAAACCTCTATTTTACACATTGAATGGAGTGGTGGTTGATCATGCGCGCTGCCACTCCATTCATTAATAAAGGGGTTATCCAGAACATTTTTTCCCACTATGGGCCTAAAAACTAACAGGCTGGTAGTTGCTATCCCGGTGCCAGCTCTGAACGGTCACGGACTGCTTCTACTGTTCAATATTAACAGAGCAGCTTTTCTTCTTCTGGACTGCTCCGTTGACAGGATGTCATGCTTATTGATAGCCGGCTCCCCGCAGGTAGGCAGCGGGGAGCCAACTGGCAATTAGCATGGTATCAACAGTCAAGCCTCGTGGACAGAGCAGAGAGGAAGAGAAGACATGGGTCGGCCAACGTGATATCAGCCGAAGTCTCTGGATCACCGTCCGAAGTGGTCCGTGACTGCTCTGTGCCGGCAGAGATCGTCATCCGGCACAAAAGGCAGGAAGCTAGTTCTTTGGCCCATCGTAAAAAAATGTAATAGTACTGGATGAACCTAGTACTGCCAGCAATAGGCTGGTCTTTCTCACTCCCATAAGAATGAATGGAGTCTCAGTATACATGATCAATCACCTCTCTATTCACACAAGGTTTATCAGAACTTTGGTTCTCAGGTTTGGTAGAAGTCACCCCCAAGGTTCAGGAAGTTATCACCAATCCAATGAATAGGTGACAGCTTCTAAACTTGAGAATACACCTCTCAGGAAGTATAGTCCCTCCAAGAACTAAGGCATTTACAGAAAAGTTAAAGGGGTTGTCTACGTCTTCGACAACCCCTTCTTGATATAAGTGTTTGGCTCTGATAAAGTAAAAAAAGCTTATAGTCACCTCCCGTGCCGTCGTCGTTCCAATATTGTCAGCACTCGGGGTCCTGGGGCTCTCATAAGGTTTGTGACACCTGACCCCAGTGCTGGCTTCACTGTCCCTGCCTTTTGTCAAATTGAACGTGAAGAGGAAGTCAGAGATCAGCTGCAGCCCGGACTTCCTCTTCATGTTTCATTTGACAGAAGGCAGAGACAGTGACGTTAGCGCTGATTGGGCATTGGGGTCATGTGTCACAACAACATTATGGGAGCCCCTTGGAGAGCGAGTCCCAACACCGCTGGAACGGCACCGGCACGGGAGGTGAGTATAGACTTTTCTATTTTATCTGGGTCAAGCGAGGGGTTTGAGAAGGGGTTGTTCTAGTAGTGGACAACTTCTTTAAGCCTCTTGCGATCTAATACGGATCCCACCTTTCATTAGTAAGACCCCCACCCTAATTAATTTAATGTATCTGCATAATTATTTCCAATTACAGTCAAGTATTTCTGTTCATTTTTCTTTCCATTCCCCACAAGTATCTGATTTCATTAGGATAGGAGAGAACTGGTGAAACACGACGCATTTTGAGCCGACTTTAAATTTCAAGTCTCCATACGACATTTTCTGCCCCCTTTGACTTTAATATATTAAACGGCAGGAAATAAAACACTCTTTAATGATCTGTACATCAGTTTGCAAAATAAGTTGTTAAGCATTTGTGCGCCTTAAGGAGAGAATGCTGTTGCCATGGTTTCAAAGGATGCCGAGTTAAATCACGCGTTAAATATTGCATTAGCGTTGATGTAAAGTATTGCGTCTGCATAAAGTGGAAACAGCAGGGGAGGACGATCAGCAAGGTATAATACCGCCATCAAGCCATGTTATTGTTTAGCGAACTGATGTGAGTATTATCGGGTTGAACCTTGTCTCATCCGCTCAGGATCACATCCTGGTGGGGCTTTTACTAACAGGAGAACTTTTGAGAGATCTTCCTAAATGGAATACAGAAGATATAAAAGGTAGAGGTCACAAGATAACCAGATTACGGTACTTACCAAAAATCTTCTAGTTTGGTCCTTTCCTTGTTCTTTATTTGCTGTTTCTCGGTAATATAAGGTAGTTAGAAACCAATATGGCCGCCCCCAATGGCTGTCACTAAACTTCCAAGGACTCCTGAGCGACACGTCCATCTAGTTATACTGCCAGTGTCCCAAAAAATTTGCATAATGAGGCTGACTTACCGTTTCGAAAGAAGTCGCCTGATTTAAAAAAAAATCCATTTTACATACCCTCTAAAATGTAAAGTGCTGCAGAATATGTTGGCACTGTAGAAATAAAAATAATAATTATTACTAGTTGACCCATGCAAAATTTTCACACATTGGCGGTCGGGGGCGCAGGCAATTTCAGAAAAAGCAAGCTGGTCAAATGTAAATGTATGTCATGAGATGATGAACACGGACAGGTATTTATATATGTAGATCAGTAATACAATAAATTGGTTTGATAAGTAGAGGCCAAAAAATGTCTTAGCAAATTAAAATATCGGTGTTATAAAATCTCCTTAAAACACAACATTAGGGGTGATAATGTCAGTCTCAGTGACTTTTTGGGTGTAAGTATTGCTTACGCATCATAGGCAGTGCATGTTTCCAAATGTGTTTCCATATGTGACTCACCTGCAGTGAAGTGCGCAATCCTCGAATTTGCGTGAAATAGTCTGAGCAAGCACTTGAGCAAGCTGGAAAGACCCCAAGGCAAATGTTTGGATTTGTTTGTGATGTCTGTAAGCAGCTTTGTGGTAGTGTGCTTTGGGGTAGTGTGCTGCCACCTGCAGGTAATTTGACCTTTCAAATGGTGTATCATTTGTTTGTGTGGGTGGAGTATGAACAGAGCAAGTGTGCAATTCAATAGGCAGTGCATGTTTACAAATGTGTTTGCATATGTGCCTCACCTGCAGTGAAGTGGGCAATCCTCCAATTTGGCTGAAATAGGCTGGGCAAGCAGTTCAGCAAGCTGGAAAGCCCCCAAGGCAAATGTTTGGATTTATTTGTGATGTCTGTAAGCAGCTTTGTGGTAGTGTGCTTTGGGGTAGTGTAGTGCCACCTGCAGGTCATTTTTCCTTACTGCAGGTTTATGAAAATTATTGTTTAAACTGTATTTTGTGCTCAAATCGTGAATGTGTGGTTTGTTTGGCTATTTTCTTGCAGAAGGGGGCAAGTTTACCTTTCAAATGGTGTATCATTTGTGTGTGTGTGGGTGGAGTATTAACGGAGATGCAAAGTAATCACGAAAAAGAGTGTTTAGAAATAATAGAATAGATTATTACCCTGTTAGGGAATACTGGATTAATATAGGATGAAGGGTCCCACATTTTAGGACCTTCATCAATGAGGGGCGGAAAAATTGTGGTTGCAGAGTGTGAGATCGCGGCCAGGTCGATGCGGGAGGGAGGTCAACTGACACCATATTTCAGTTGGATGTGTGACTGATGACTCACATTTAGCTGAAATGCATTGAGGCACAAAGACCCGCAGGGTTCCTGCAATACATGCCACTAACCAATCAGAAGCTGACGTCCACGTGCAAGTCACTGGTGGTGCATGGCAGGGACGTCATGCACTGCCTGTTGATTGCACACTAAAGTCAGTGGTTGGTTTCTGTGTCAGCTACAGAAGAGGATTCTGCGCTTTTTGGGAACGAAGGTAGACAAGTAGCATTGTCTATTTTTGTATGCAATAAAGAACAGTGGTAGAATGGGGGACATATATACCAGGATGAGGAACATATATACCTGGAAGGGGCCAAAGATGGGGGACATATATACCAGGGTAGGTGACACATGTACCAGGATGGAGGATATATACCAGGACAGGTGACATGTATACCAGGATGGAGGACATATACAAGGATAAGGGACATATATAACAGGATGGAGGATATATACCAGGACAGGTGACATGTATACCAGGATGGGGACATATATACCAGGATAGGGGACATATATAGCAGGATGGAGGATATATACCAGGACTGGTGACATATATATCAAGATTGGGACATATATACCAGGATAGGGGACATATATACCAGGATGGAGGATATATGCCAGGATGGGGGACATATATACCAGGATGGGGGACATAAATACCAGGATAGGGGACATGTATACCAGGATGAGGGAGATATATACCAGGATAGGGGACATATATCACAGGATGGAGGATATATACCAGGACATGTGACATATATATCAGGATGTGGGAAATATATACCAGGGTAGGTGACACATATACCAGGATGGAGGATATATACCAGGACAGGTGACATGTATACCAGGATGGGGGACATATACCAGGATGGGGACATATATACCAGGATGAAGGATATATACCAGGACAGGTGACATGTATACCAGGATGGGGGACATATATACCAGGATAGGGGACATATATACCAGGGTAGGTGACACATATACCAGGATGGAGGATATATACCAGGACAGGTGACATGTATACCAGGATGGGGGACATATACCAGGATGGGGACATATATACCAGGATGGAAGATATTTACCAGGATGGGGGATATATATACCAGGATGGGGACATATATACCTGGAAGAGGCCCAGCCAGAGCCCTGACCTAAACCCAATTGAGCATCTCTGGAGAGACCTGAAGATGTCTGTCCACCAACGTTCACCATCCAACCTGATAGACCTGGAGAGGATCTGCAAGGAA